>JAUEJJ010000045.1:1397066-1414448 GCA_032164275.1 Synergus coniferae | reverse complement strand
AATTTTCTGGTGTAATTTGTATAAATTTGTCAAAACAAAAAAATGTCTCTAATATAATATATATTCTTAGATCAGTAGTAATTTTTTTAGCGAATCGGAATAGATTACACTTTTGTATTGGTCTTTTAATTCTGTCATAACCCTTATACTGTCGCAAATGGGTGCATTTACCTTAGTAATTGTTACGAAATTCATTTTACTTGGCCAATTTCATATTAGCTTTTTTATAAAGATTTTCATAGCATTATAATACAGGGGGGCGGGGAACAGAGAGTTTCTCACATAACCTACGAGCTATCAGACTTCCTGACACTCATCATTACTGTTATTCTAAACAATTTTTAACAGGCCGGCTAAGATGCAATTCAGCAATGACGATAAAACCTACTTTACGTATCTTCAACAAACACACATTTTCACAGCGGATGTAACGCTTGTGTGTAGTCGAGACCGACACCATCGTCCAGGGGGAAGGGGCAGTCTGTCAACACTGACCGTAATCAGCTCACGACACAACCGTCAGATACTCAGATTTTCACGTTATCCTATCTGGCGGGGGGTAGGGCCCTTGGTTATAGGCGAGGGGACTGGGGATGGGAAAGTGGAGGGGGAGTCTGTCCATAGTGGCCCCTAACTACTCTAGCAATTTTTTATTACAGTCTCTCGAGCGTGTCCGCGGTTTTTCGAAAACTATTAAAGATATTTTAAAGTTTTTTTTTCTAATGAAAGTACAGTCGGAGGACTAATGCGCAATTACCGAATACAAAGTCCAGTCCCCATCGTTATCCAGAATGGCCTGGTACCTTTTCGGCATGCTTTCTACCAATTTTTCGGCGTAGTCCGCTGGTAATTCTTGCCATATCTTCCTGATTTTTCGCGAGAGCTGTTTCAGGGTAAATACACGTTTTCCCGCAAGCTTCCTCATTGAAACACCCCAGACATTCTCGATTGGATTCGCATTGGAGGACTGTGATGGACAGACTGTTTGATCGACATTATAGCGCTCAACCCACTTCTTTACGAACGAATGCGACTTCCTGTGGCAGCGCTCATAAGTGGTCCTTTTGTATGGGTACACAAGAAGACCGCTTCAAAACGTTTTGCGTACACAGAACTCATTTTCACTCACGTTGGCTTTCTGGAACAATTCGAGCGATACTGGAACGACTCGGTAATTGCGCATTAGTCCTTTGAATGTACTTTCATTTAAAAAAAGAAATTTGATTCAAATATCTTTAATAGTTTTCGAAAAACCGCGGACACGCTCTTGTTGAACAGACTGTAAATTGAAATTGAAGTCCTTTGAATTTCTTTTATAAAATCAATTAGGTTTTAAAATCTTTGAAATCCCGTTAAATTTCTTGAAAATCGTAAAAATAGCTTCAACAAATTCTTAAAAATCTTTTGAAATTCTTTGAAATATCTTTAAGTCACTTAAAATCTCTAAAGTTCCTTTCTACTATTCCGAAAGACATCAGAAAAACAAAATTGATTATTCTTTAATAAAGAATTGTATTATGGTGTTATGAATTAATAATTATTCTTATTATTACTTATTTTATTTTAGGCTTAAATGTTGTTGACGATACCGAACTCGTTGCACATCTGTCAGAACAGGGTCGAATTTCTTGGATGTGGTGTATAATAATTGCCTTCATGGCTCCAGAATGTCTTGGAATGCTAAATGCATTAAGGTTCTGTTTTTTCAAGAACATAAAAAAGAAAGACTTACCTTTGATGAGAAATTTTCTATTCTCTATTATCATAGAAATTTGTCACAGTATCGGAATGGCTCTATTATTTTTGTTTTGTCTGCCAGACCTCAATGCAATTCAGGCTGCTTCCATATTGAGTTGTGTCTGCTTCATACCTAGCCTACTTGGTAATAATATTAATCATTATAACTAGTAACTATTAATTAAATATATAAGTAGATGAGCATGCTGCGTTATATCTACAGATTTCCGTTACCAACACTTACCGAGACTTAAGAACTTTGAATGGTTTATGTCCGTGCTAAAAATTTTGAAGCTTCTAAATTAATTTTGAAGTCGATTAAGATTAATTAATTCTCATACTAAAATAGAAATTGCGTCATCATTACTTTATCATCAATCAGCTTCTATATTAAAATAACGTAAAGCTTCAAAATTTAGTACGAACATGAACCACTGAAAGTTCTCGAGTGTCGGTAATAAGAATCTGTAGATAGAGTAGAGTGCTTAAACACTTTTATAATATTTAATTTATTTATGAAACTTTTGCAGCCATGCTTGAAAGTGTTCCCAAATATCTATCCAATAGAAATTCGAAAGGTTTCCTCTCAACTTTAGGAGATGTAATTGCATTTGCTTTGCAAACTGCAGGAATATGTGGCAGTTATTTCTTCAGTCATGGAGAAAGATTACAATCTGCTTATGTTCTTCCAGCAGCTCTCATTTTATCGTCACTCCGTTGGTGGCCAAATTATGTCTCCTCTGATAAGAAATCAAGTATATATATTTTATATTATTATTATTTCTACATTTATATTTCGTCCTCGCTGTTCTATATTACTTTTTAGTGTCCCTTCTATCCGCTAGGTAGCACCCGTATTTAGAATTCAAAAAAGGCGCTCACCGCCACAACCCACTCCTCGATCATCCAGAATCTCACTTTTCTTTTGTGTGCGCTAGATGTAGCACGTGTTCAGAGACCGAATAGTATTTTTATTGTGAAAAAATGGAAAAATTCAAGGAGAATTCTGGTCAGGAGGATACAGAATTAGGAAAGCTGTTGAAAAAGCTCAAGGAGATCAGTGATAAAGTGGATAAAATATGTAAAAGGAAGAATAAAGATAATGCTAATCCGATCAGGTCTAATGTGGACATCAGGACAATGGACGCCGATCTCTAGGAGGTGGATATCGGAAAGGATTATTCGATATCAGATGAAGAACCTAAAGATCAGCCTGACAAACCGGAGTATGAGTGAAATCAGGAAGAAATTTGTAACGATCTGTTTTTCCCCCGTTTGAATTTATCCCACCGGACGCTGAAGTCACGCAGAGTTGGGAATTTTAAGGATAAATTATAACAGATCTTTTAACAAAAATAACAAAAGAAACTATTTATTCTCCTATAAGTTACATTTCTAAGTAAAAGCTAGTGTGAGTGTGAGGAGTGAATGTTTAAAGTTTGAACGGAGGCGGAAGGAAAGTCTACTTATCTCTCTCTCTTACTGTACTTACAATTTAACATACGCGCTGGAATATCAAATAACAGAATTTGGAAACGGACTAGGCATAAAGACGAACTTGACACTCGAACTTTAACTCTCCCCCTCTACGGTAAGAACGGTAAGGCGGTTAGAGAAGTTAACTATCGGAAAGAATATGCAAGGGTCGGCTGTGTATATCTCTAGTAAAATAAATATCAATCATAAGAGCGCCTATAGGTTGATATTTATCGGTCAATTTTGCATTCTCATAAGCACCTGAGAGGTGCAAAATAATTACATTATTTTATGATTCGTTTTTAGTTTTGACGGAATGAGAGAAATCGGTATTCAGTCGGAGAAATAAGTACGGAGAGAATCGGTTTTCGGTCGGAGAACGGACAAAGAAAGATTCGGTTGCGGTGTTCCTATGGGTCGGTAATGTCAGTCTCTCGTTGTAAATAATAAACTTAGAAGCGCCTAATATTTATTATTTGCCAGGAACTTTTTATAACTCATGGGAGCGCCCATTAATTATAGAAATCGCTCAGCGAAGACGGCATCAAAAATTACGTGGAATAATAATTCTAGAAGAGCCTAGTAATTATTATTCTCACGACCTCAAGTTGGCAATGTCAGGAGTGCCTGAGCATTGACAACTCTCGATGGAGGAGAGCTAAGTCGGATATATTGCAAAAGTAGAAGCACCTATTCCTTACAATCTGCATCCATTTTCTCTACCTATCTAGAAGCACCTATTAGTTGGGAGAGAACCTGAGTTCTTGCCGGTCGGGTGCTCCCCGATCTATCGGAGAGTCGCTCCCAGCTCGAACTGACTGAGTGAACAACGTGCAACTCATGATGCGATTGCTCTCTAACAGCAAAAACTACAGTCTCGACAATATTATTTTGTTTTATCTCAACTCCTTCCGGATCCGAATTTGCAAAGCGCCAGTCATTCATCTTCAAATAAATGACGACGAATCCGGAAGATAACCGTGTAATGATTCCTGTAAATCCTAAAAATAAAAGCTACTCAGGGCTATGGGTAATAAAAAGCACAACAGACAAATCGAGGCCGGATTTGATAACAAAAATGAATCACATTTATTAAAATAAAGAAAAGAATCTAACACAAATATAAGAAAGTAGACAGTTTCAGCAGGAGGCCATCACTTAGTTTACAAAAGAGTTTGAATATTCTAGCAATTATTCATAGACGGAGAAACTGGACCTTGCCATATTCCTCGAAATTCACACTCTAATTACAATAAGTTCACAAAGTATGTACCCGATAAATCATAAATTATAACTATAAACACAAAAGCACTCCCCAGAAAAGAATAAAACACTGATTACACACGTTAATTCTCCGATGACAAAGATAGCGAAAAATGGCGAAGTTTGATGGAACGAGTTACGTAATGCTCCAATTCCACTAACCATCAAATTTGCCAATTACAAAGAGAAACATACCTTGGCCATTCTAAGAATCCGTACGATGGGTTAAAATCCCACAAAGTAGGAAAATCCCGAGTCTTGACAACCATATTACAGTACAATTACAATACTTGTAGGCTCACAAATATGGAAAGGCGTATTACGCAGAAAGACGTTCAGATAGAGAGTGTTCGGTCTCTATGCGGGCGGAAGCTCGTTTCCAGCAGACGGAAGTCGGAGGAGTCCATTACAGTGGCGCTCGGTCAATCGTAGTATTTCTTGAAGTCACGTGGTCATTAAAGAGACTTACGTTACTTACAAAGTCGTACCTATCGTCGAGTGCACATCATGTGCTCCGATATTTAACACTTGAAATGAGGTCTAAGAAATGTTCGTGTAACGACCACTGTGTCACAATAAATAGCTCGAGTTCACATACAGTGTTCGGCACTGGTCGGCACTTTTGCACAGTTCATAATAAGACAATGTTTCTTTCAACGGACGCAGGGGGCTCCGTGCGTCATAGACACGTCTGATGCTGGAGATTCGTCGTACAGCAGGTGTCGGACTCTAAACTGACTGGCGAGAGTATTGCCAGAGTTCGAAATACGTAATCGTCCTTCCTTCCTTCCTTCTTACGTTGTATAACCCAAATGACATCCTTCCTTCTTTTTAGGTCCATGTTGTTCGAGGTTAGCTTGATCCTTGATCGTGATGGCTTGAGGTTTACATAAACAGATTGATTCGAAGAGAATTAGTGTTTAATTATCATAATTCGAGAGTGCTCCGAGAGTTCGTGAAATGGCTCCCTATCTGAACTTTCTTTACCGATCGCGGATAATCTAGACTGTCTACCGGTGCCGGTTGTCAAATACATCTTTTGACGTTCAGATACAATCTGCAACGTCACAATATATAAATAATATAATTTAAACTTACATACAGTTGCAACTGTTACATACATACATAGCTGCCCCTAATATTAAAAATCCTTATGAATATTCAATCCTCTTTTGATTATTTTGTAAAAGTCAAAAGAGAATTCAATATAATGTGTACTGTAGGTAGCATCGTATGTAACGCGAGTTACAGAGCTGATACGGCTACAATGCATGACCATGGAGCCATTCGAACAAGCAGAAAGACTACAATGTAATGTCTTTAAAATTGTAAATCCGAAATATTCTGTAAATTGTTTTTAAACCAATTCACATAAAAATTAGAATTCCTTTTATGAATTTGAGGATTAGACATTAGTCAGAGAAATCAGTTAGATAGGTATAAGTTAGTGTTAATAAGAAAATGTTCTAAAGAGTTATAAGACTGAGAGAGAAAGAATGAATGGAAAGGCAGTGTAAAAGAGAGAAAGAGGAAATATAATTAGCGCGACAAAGACAGTGCACATACATATGCTTTCTTCGTCGGTGGCAACTGGCCTTCGCTACCCTGCTTATAGGCACTCACACTGCCACACCTATGTATAAGGACATTATATAGAGGCGCGAACAGGCACGTATGTATTGGTGCAACTCGACGGTGCATTACTGCGTTCTCCAGACGCTACTCCTTTCCGCGCTAGAACCCCTTGATCCTTTTCAACCCCTAAAACTATTTCTGACGATAACTTTCGCAAAAATAGATTGATGTGAGTGAAACTCAAAATACATACATATTTTCAGTATTCCTACATATAATTAAGGTTTAAAATAATAAATGTTCATTTTTAATGAAATGCAAATTTAAACCTTCAATTGACTTCTCAATTTAATTATAGAGAATTACAAAATGCCTCGGTGAAATTTTTAATTCCCTGACAAAATTCCTCTCTTACGGCAGTCGAGGAATTCTAAACACCTGCAATTTTGTTGTCAAAGCTAAATTATGAACTCCGAAGAGTTCAATATATCTCGCCACATATAAAGCCATATCTACCAATCACAAATCCCTGACAAACCAGAAATTCCCACCAACTCCTTCCATAACGCACCTTCGAGGCCCGAATAATATGAATAATATTCGCAATTTGACGAGACTCTTGGAAAAATTTGGTACCTCGCGTTACCCCTTATAGAGTTGTAACGAGGAGTTATACACACATGTGCAAAAGAACACAAATCCAATTTGACACCGGTGACAAACTCCGTTGAACAGCTTTTCGTGTCAAAACTTGTGAAGTGATCGCGAGGTCCCTGTTCCGCAAGTAAAAATCCGAACTGCTCCACTTTCAGGGACCGCAACTGAAACAAGCTGGTGAACTCTGTTCTGGTGAACTCTGAAAAAGACGACCACCTGTCATTAACTCCAGTGCATAGCAGAAGTGCAAATTTGTGAAACAGTCACCACCTTTGCTCCGGAATAACCACTCTCCGTTCGAGTCTTCTGTCAACCGCTAGTGCCGCAAGTGATTCTCCATACACTATAGGACACTCTCAACCTCCGTGGGATCTTCTAGTGTGGTAGGCGTGAGTAGAGCAAAATTTAAGGACCGTTTCTTTCTATCAAAATGTCAATGTAATCCATTATTTCCACACTATCATGTACATATTTTCGCTCCGTAAATTTTACTCTAGAAAAAGGGGGGGTAATGTTACGAGGAGTTATACACACATGTGCGTGATAACTCACACATTCATCAGGCTTTCGTCAGTGAGCGTAGCTAGCTTGTATCCCCACTATACTCCCAAGGTTAGCATACCGTCAACTATATTGAATCCGGGCGTATAAATCCAACTGCACGACGCTCACACCTCAGTTGAGTCGGACGTGGCTGGCCGGTTGGTCAGGCAGCTCTCGTCCGATGAAAACTCTCTTGGATTTTCGCTATGTTTAGGCTCACATATCATAGCCAAAGTCGTCAGGAATCGCAAAGGTTAGGCGCACTTATACTTGCCATCCGTACAAGTTCTCTTGTCCGATGAGGATTATCAGTGTTCAGGCGCACGTGTCACTGCCAATCCAAAAGACGTAGAAATAGCTGTGTTTAGGCATACCTATCACTAATATTTTGCGCAATTCCGCTTCCGTTAAACAAATACTGTAACTTTTCCGTTTCCGTTAAAAGACTGTAACTTTTCCGACATACCTAAATTAGTTTATCGTAATCACTACCGCGTATTCATTACTAGTTTCCTAACTTAGCAATGTAAAAGTGGTAGGGAAATAAATGATCTCTATATTTTTGTTACTCTAAAGATCTGTTCTTATTCGACTTTAAAAATACATAAACTCTGGACAACTGAAGCGTCCGGAGACGAATTAACTCTAAGGGGTAAAACAGATCATCACAGAATTGGTAGTTCAATTATCTAAAGTATAAAATGTAGTCAAATAGGCCTGTCCACATCGGTCATCTTTTGGGATTGAATTTTCCGTAAAATTCTCTCTTATGGTGCGCTGAAACCCAATTTTGGGACGTAAAATTTAAATGTCTTTCAACAGAGTCCTGGCAAAATCTTCCGGGAAGAGTGGCAACCTCGTGTTACCCCTTACCTAGTTATTGATCTTTTCTTTAAGGAAATAAGTCCACACAGGTTTTCCTAAAGACAGTGAAGTGTAAAATTACCTTAACTAGGGCGCACTGAGGTCCCTATGCGTGATCGAAAAACCTCGTGTTACCTATTACCTAGTTACTGATCTTTCCCTTACAGGAGTAAGTCCACATAAGTTTTCTTAAGGGAAGTGATGTGTAAAATTACCTTAATTAGGGCGCAGGGAATATTACGGAAAGTTCCCTCCTCGTTGTGGATTTGTCTATCGACACTGAAAGTCGATAACAAAAATATCAATTCGAATCTCAAAACGAATTAGAATTTTTATTATAAAATTAGGACTTGGGTTCGTGTGAGAAACAAATAGGAATGTGCAAGAGGCTGACTTTTCGCGCTTGTTTATTCGGTAAAAGTGCCAACTATTTGATTTCTTCGTGAAAACAAGTAAATCTAGTGAAGGTGGAAGAAAGACATTACCCTCATAACAAAAGTGTGTGTGTCTGCAAGTCAAAGAACAAGAGTTACTCTACGTAACGCAAATATGTAATTGCGGCCCAATTAATAGGAAACCTACGACAATTTAAAGAAATCCTCTTTTCCTCTTAACTGGTATATTTAAGAGCAATAGGGTGAGTACTGTATTCTTCCAATTTGTTAAATTGCGAAAGGATATCAAGTATTTTCTGCAACATTGTATTTACATTCTAATCTTTTCTCGTTCATATAATTCTCGATTAAAATGAACGATTGAGAGGATACGAATTATTTTTAATAAACATGTTAAAAATTTTTAAATAGAATTCATTGTTGTACTTTTCTTATTCACCCCGAAAATTGCAAATTTCTTCCAAATAGGAATAGGTCCCCGGATAGAGCTAAATGAATGACGATCACCCACTTAAAAATAAAATAAACAAACCCATTTGGGTTTGGCAGTTTGGCGCCTCCGCGTTCTAAATTAAATTTTCTTTCAACACGCATAATAAAAGAAAACAATAAAATTTAATGTTGGTTTGTAACACAAGTATACTATTTTTGAAGTATAATTTCAACTCATTAACAAAAAAATCTTTTATACTAACATTCATTCAAATTTGTAATGAGTATAAGTAAATATACAAAAGTAAGGAATAAATGTACTTCTTAAAATAAATAGTTTATACCATTCATAACCAAGTATGCACTCAAAACACTTAACGTTTATTTTCAAGTACATAATGTAATACCACGTGTATAACACGGCTGCAATAGCGGGCTAGTAGTAACTGAATGCATCCACGTCCAAATTCAAAGTAGGCGGCTATAGTAGTAAACATGGCCGAGTTAGGAGATTGCGCGAATTGAACGAAATTGGGACCTCTGATAGATAGACCATGAGTAGTTTGGATCATGGTCCAGCTGGTTTTATAGACCGGGGCTTCAATGGGAGACTCTAGAACTATGGTGGGGAGAGAGATTCGGGTTGCGTGACGTCAGACGCTAGGCTGGGCAACGGACTCCTGCTAGATGGGTGCGTACGGTACGCACAGCTATGAGTCTCTCTCGCCACAAATTGACGAGCATAGGTTGAATATTGTAAGTGAAAATTTATTTTAAAGAATTTTTTCAGGGTTTGAACATATATGTGTGATCTGACGGACATTCGAACACTTTTCTATTCGCCATTTAAAAAAATAAAGATTGGTGCATGCCGACGTGGTATAACGCAATCATTTCTGTAAGCCTGAGCCTGCTCGTGAGGCGGGACAAAGACAAGCCCTTACATTAGTGCTCGCTAGATGACGTGACAAGGATGCAGAAATTCGAGTTTGCTTGTGTGGCAAAAAATGATCAAAGAACAGAGTTTGCCTTTGCAACAAATTTTTGTTTTATTTGTTTTTGTGATAGATTTCATAGATATTTTAGATTTTTTTCTCTCATGTGTCTAGTTGGGCGAAGATCCTACAGAATGCCAGGCGCTTAAGATGTCCGGTAGACCAGAGCTCTTAAAGAGATGGGAGTTTTATTTTAAGGAGGGTATTAGAAAGGAAGAGTTTGATTCTCTCATAAAAAGATATGCGTGTCTAATTTGAAGCCCCTAAGCTTTAAATTTCTTTTCCTATGAAAGAGAATGCAATAGCAAGAGATTCACATATGTTCGAGGTTCAGAAACTGGCGGGCTCGGCCTTATCTCTTGTTGGCTCAATCGTCACTTCGATTTATGATAACAAGGATGAAGGATTAGATTTAGAAAACCTCCTTACTCACTTATGCGATACCGCAAAATTCTTAACTGAGATTGTACACAAGCAATCTAATTCTAAAAAGGCCTTTATTGAGCCCGGATTAACTAAGGAAACTAAGGAAATACTGAAAGATACTAAAATTTATGAATTCCTTTATGGAAAAGAATTGACAGAAAAGATTAAAAAAGCAAAGGCGATAAGTTAACTCGAAGAAAACCTAAAGGTTCAGCAGACTAATAAGAATAACCATTAGCCTTCAAGGAAGCTTAATTTAAATTCCAGAACCCAATTCATGAGACGTCCACAACCTGGTCAGATGGGGTATACACCTTTCGAAAGACGTCAGAATCAAAGGGTATTTTTCAAAAACAAACAACAGTTTGTGAACCCCAAAACATAAGCTCCTTATCGTCAGAAGCCCGCGCAGGTTCAGGAAGAGAGAACCTAAATAACGTAAGTTTTAGAGGGGCAAGAGTAAAAAATTTTTATGAAAAATAGTCTCAGGTCACGGATGACAAATGTTCTTAGTTGTATATCACGGTATAAGATTCTAGATAGTAAAGAGATTCATAGTTTGAATAATACAAAATTTTACCATAATACCATAGATAAGAAAGAGTTTCCATATTTTCAATTGTCCATTAATGAACTTTCAGAAAAGAAGGTTATAGTTCCCCACGTCAAAAAGTAGTGGATTCTGAAGCCCCCCACTCAAATTTTTGACTCGGGGTTGTATCAGGAGTTAGTTTGAACCTTCTGCAATACGGTGCAATAGATTCGTTCCCAAATTTTTAATTTTTAATTTGTTTACAAAATCAAGAATATTAAAAAATCACGAAAATGCTGTTTTTCGCTAAAAAAAATAACTTTTTTCATTTCCAATATTTTGATCTACAAATTTAGGTACATTCTCCCTAAATACACTGCTTTAAGGGAAAAATACTTGTGTTAGTCCGCGTTTCAAAAAAAGTATTGTAACGCCCACTTTACTGATATTTAACAAAATCAAAAGTTTCTGGAAGGAACGTACAAAGGGCCCAACAAAATGAAAACAATAGAAAATAAGATAAACGATTCTAGATGAAATTCAGATACTTTTGAACATAATTACTTCAGCGAAAATCAAGATAAACTATAAGATATTTAAGATATAGTTTAACAATTCTAAGTACTTGGGCGCCAGTCCTTTCTTGGGACAAAATTAATTAATTTAGCTCAAAACATGCAAAAAGAGATATAGAGAATTTTATTTTCTCAGAGGTAAAGGCAAAGATAAAAGATAACGGTAAACATAAAGATAACTTTACATAATTGAACCAAAATTAAAATTATAAAGGATAAAGAGATTGGTGATAAACAAATTTAACAAAAATAAAATCTTAACAAAAGATATAATAAATAAAATAGGGCCACTTCACAATTGACTAGCTAAGATCAAAGATAGGGAAGAGGGGGGGGGGAATTTTCCATAATTACAAGGCTCATATAAAATCATACAAAATTAGAATGATTTATTAATTCATTTTTAAAACCGAATTTAATTTGTGATGATCTGTTTTACCCCCCGTTATTTCGTCTCCGGACGCTTCAGTCTGCCCAGGGTTTAGGTATAATTTAAGACGAAATGAGAACAGATCTGTAGGTAAAAAAGTATACAAAAATGATTTATTTCCCGTATTTCCCTACCACTTTTACATTGCTAAGTATGAATCTAGATGTGAGTGCAGTGTGGATGTGTAAGTGTATGTGTTTGTGCTTTAAATTACATTTTTAAGTGTTTGTATGAGACTCAACTGACGTTCTGAGCCTTGATTTGTCAGTTTTGTAGGACGATTCATGATGGCTGACGATACGCTAGCGGTAGGGGTATGGTAGGAGTAGAGGCTCGCTAGGCTCGAAGATAAGAGCCTGAGGAAAAGTGTGTGTGGCTGATGCACACATGTGTAATGCCTCATTACAAATTAACAAAAATAAAAGAATTCTCGTTTTATATAAATATAACAAAGAAGTTGCAAATTAACAGTTAAATAATCTCATAACAAAATTGTACATAAATTATGAATAATGATTTTTACAATAGCTAAATAGGGGATTTCTTGGCAAGCAATAGGGTTTTTCAAATAAAAGGGTTCCATAATAAAGAATAGGGTTTTGTAAAATAAATGAAGTAAAAAGGGGTTACAGGGTAAACAATTATCAAAAGAAAGTCAGAGAATAACATATTTAAAATATTGGGACATATTCAGATAATAAATTATTATATTCTGGGAATAAATGCCATTTTGCAAGAATAAATTACAATAGCAATATTCAAATAACATGATTTCAGGTATTTCGATAATAAGTTCGGGATCAAAGGTAAGCGAGATATCATACAAACAAGCAACAATAGAAATAGTCATATAATTTACCTTCAGGCATTTCGGCACTCGGAATATTAAATAAACTATTCAGACATATTATTTTCAAGAAAAAAGCGATAAAATCAAATAAATTTAACCAAGAACAAAATGATTTAGCCAAGGAGTCTTTTTCAACAAATCCAAAACAGATAAAATTATTTAAAAAATAAATAACACTGAGACAAAATCGATAAAAACTTAGCTAGGTGATCAATAAGAAATCGAGTCCTACCACAAATTGATAAATTGCAGGTAATCAGCAAGAAAAACCCTCGAAAAAGTAAATCGCAGACAACTCAATCAGATGTGGAAAAGACAATTTGTAGGTGATAGGTAGGCTCGTGCTTACGCGTCAAATTTACGAACAAAAAGAGAAAGTTTGCACGCTCGCTGCTGAATTTGTAGAACCTGAGGAATCATCAGGTTTAGGGAAGGGCTGATGCGCGTTATACTAATTTCCGTAACTGCCTATGATCGAGAGAAGGATAGCCGATGAGGACCGCTTCTTGATTCGTCCATCTATGTCCTTTCTTCTTCTTCTTCCTTAGTTCTTATCAGCCGCCGTTGAATGAGAGAGAGATGACTTCAGCGCCGGCTGTACTTTGGCGATAGGGGTGGAGAACAATGAACCCTTTTTCCTCGATACTCCAGATAAAAAGATAAGCAAAAAGGCATTAAAAGTCAAGATATACCTGTTCCATTAAGAGAAAGAAATGGAGGTTAATTGCAGGCGAAATTACCTATTCGTACTCGAATTTTATGGTAAATGCCACGGTCAATCCATGCTACGAATGTGCCTAGGACCTAGGAAGATCAAATCAATCCATTATGCCTTTTATTGGCAGAATTGACAGCTCTGCCTTGGCGTCAAGAGGGATGGCGAGATAAGAGATAAACCATGTAGAAACTAAGCTTGCGAAGATTCGATGAAGGTGAAGGCGATTGTGGTGTGAATCCATGTTGTAGGTGGTTAGAACCTCGGTGACTTCCGCTCAAGAACACGGAGCTAGGAAATTTTACAAGATAAAAAAATGAAAACAAAAACGGCCCTAAAATTGCTTAAAATATAAAAAAAAGAGCTAAGATTCGCTACATAGAAAAATAAAATAAGACAAAGAGGAGTGTCGAATTTACCTTCTGCTAGAGTACAAATCTTTTTATTGAAAAAGGAAAATCTACATTTTTTTAAGGATTTTGTGAGTTGCAGAAATCTGCCACATCAACGTGTTTATTTTGAAGAGTGAAAGTGATGAATTGAGCAAAAAATGAAAAATTAATTTTAATTAAAAATAAATATTCTACAAGGATTTAATGATTGTAGAGCGATTTTTTGCATGATTCTTATATTTTAAGTAAAGTGTACACATTATGCACACTTTGTACACTTTGTACTCATTGTGTCGCACATTGTACTAATGCACTGAATAAACTCTATGATTGTGACAACTACAGAGACAGTAAAATATGGTACAACTACTAATTTATAGTTGCCATTACCCCGATTTTGATTAACAGAACCATATGTGGTTGTGGAAACTAATATGAAATATTTGTGGCAACTATTTAATATTATTTGGCACATAACTGTGGTTGTTACCACATAATAGTTGTGGTTGTGACAACTGCAATCATGGTTATGGAAACCACAAATCGTAGTTGTACCATATTTTACTATTTCTGTTCGTGTCACAATCATAGCAGCTTTTTCCGTGTACATGACAAGCATTCTCTTCAGACACTTGATTGATTTCATCATCGGGAATATTTTTCAAGGCCTCGCCTTGTTTCTCGTCTAGGAGTTCTACACACTGGCCACGTTACCGTAAATTGAACCGTGACATCTATTGAAAATGCGTTCAAAATAAGACCATGCTACGCAAGAAAAATATCTAATCACATTCCATCGTATACTTACATACTTTATTTTAATCACAACTGAAGACTTTAAGCGTAAAAAAAAATTTGGAAAAAAATGGAGCAATAATCGTTAAGAGTACATGGGGTCCAATGGACCCCACGATTTCGACCTGTCCGCTTCCGTCAGCTCTAAAACTGCGAATGACCGAGTAACTGGTCTGCCAGCTATATGGTAGTGTAGTTAAGCCCCAAACTTCTGTCAGGTGATTTACCAAGTCCCAATTCAAAATTTTAATATGAAAAAAATCGCAATCTTAGGTTGGGGTCCAATGGACTCCAAGGAGCTCTAAGGGTTAAAAAACCTATGTATGTAATGTATCTCATAGATTTATTTTTGATTTAAAGGGGTTTAATAACTTTGTTTTCAAACAACATTTTAAACTTCAGGATCTAAGAACTGCTGCACATTTAATTTTTCCAGACTACTTTCTATGCTCATTAGATTTGGAAGATGCCTATCTTACTATTCCAGTTCGAGAAAAGCAGAAAATATCTCAGATTCAGATTTAATAATATCTTGTATGAATTTGTTTGTCTATCGTTCGGCTTGTGTACTGCACCTTTTCTTTTCACAAAAATAATGAAGGTGGTTGTTAGATCTTTAAGAGACTCAGGGTTTTCATCAGTGATATATCTCGATGACATTTTATGTATTGAAGAAAATCTGGAAAAATGTTAAAGTGATGTCTATGAGACCATCAAAGTGTTACAGGAACTAGGTTTTTCGATAAATTATAAAAAATCGAATCTAATGCCATTCAAGATAGGTAAATTCTTGGGTTTTATTATTGATACCCAAAAATATGCTATTGAACTTCCTCAGGAAAAACGGGATAACATTTTTCAATTGTTAGAAAAATTTTTAGAAATGAGAATCTGTACAATCAGAGAGTTCGCACAGCTAATTGGCAAGCTAGTTTCTTGTTGTACAGCAGTTGAGTATGGTGGCTGTAAACCGTCAAGTTAGCTTTATAAGCTTTAACTGAAGATGTAACAGATTCTCAGATCTTAATCCGAATAGATAATACCACGGCTCTGTCTTATATTAATAAAATGGGTAGGATTAGGGTTGATAAATTTATCAAATTAGCTAGAAAAATTTGGCAATGAACTGAACTTAGGGAAATTATTCTGTTGGCTTCTTATATTCCGTTAAGGGAAAATGTGGTGTCAGATAAATTATCTTGGGTTGCACTGGTCTTTATTGATTTGCGAGAAATGCTCAATATCGTCGCGTACAAAGAAAGCTGTTTTATATTTTCTACAGAGACTTGGCGGGGTGTATCGTTTACGTCTATTTCGTAGATTCTATCAAAGATTCTATTTAGTATTTTGTGGGGCCAGTGTAAGGCCGTTCGAGAGATTTCTTGACATGATTGCGTAGAAAAATATGAGAACATGACTCTAGGTTTTTAAAAACGAAAGTCTTTCTTTTGTTCCTGTGTTTAACAGGAATAGGTTTGATTTTTTTCATTTATTCGTGAAACTTCTCAATAAACGTATGAGGATTAGGTCGGAAATCCTCGGGCAAAACGAATTCTCCTGGGATGCGGAGCGTGGTGTTGAAAACGAACTCGGACGTTCGATCTGAGACCTAACAATACGGTCGATAGAGAGCGGGTCCAATTATGGTTGGCATGGCACATAATGACCGCCTTGAAGGTACGGTGCCATCGCTCAACCATGCCGTTAGCAGCGGGATGATGAGCGGTGGTGCGAATTCGGTTGCAGCCGATCAGTCGCAATAAAGCGGAGAAAAATCGTGACTCGAATTGAGTATCTTGGTCGGTTGTTATCTTTTTGGATGCGCCATATCGAGAGATCCATTAGTCTACAAAGGCTTGGCAGACGGTCGAGGTTTCTATGTTACAAAGTGGGATGGCCTCGGGCCATCGTGAGAAGTGGCCAATCATGGTTAAACAGTATTTGAAACCATTACTCTTCGGAAGTGGACCGACTATGTGTATGTATATAGACGTGTTAAAAACGGTAGTCAGGACTAGTAAAGTGTGCTGAGAATGTGTGGTTATGTCGAGAGACCTTTAACTGCTGGCAAGGTATGCATTGCTTGCACCAGAGAGAGACGTCATGACGCATCGACGGCCAGGCATATCTTTTTCTGACGACCCGATCGGTCACTTTTGCGCTAGGGTCAGCTGGATTGTGAAATAACTCAAAAACTAGTTTTCCCAAAGCCGATGGGATGTATAGGCGAAGTGTTTCACCAGAGAGGTCGCAGTATAGGGACGTGTGATCGGGTTCCCATTGAAGTTTGCGAAAATTCAAGGAACATTTGGGGCCAGTGATAATCTGTTTGAGTTCCTCGTCGGTTACTTGAGTCTGGGCCAAATCGATAAGGCTAAATTCTGTAGGGAGGTGCATAGCGTGGACCTCCGGGGCGAAAATTATTTCTACTCTTCATATGGTGTCAGCAACAATGTTATCAGTACCAGTGAGAAGTTTGATGTTGGTAGAGAATTGCGAAATGAAAGAAACCTGGCTTTGCTGGCGAAAAAACGCTTTGTCGGTGAGTTGAGTAAAGCCGTAGATAAGAGGCTTGTGATCAGTAACTATAGTAAAGGTTTATCCTTCCAAAAAATATCTGATATAGCGAATAGCTTTAAAGATAGCGGTAAGGTTGTAGCGATCTGTTTTTCCCCCTAGTTAAAATATTTGTCTCACCGGACGCTTCAGTCACCCAGGGTTAGGGATTTT
>JAUEJJ010000045.1:1362027-1374010 GCA_032164275.1 Synergus coniferae | reverse complement strand
AATGGAACCTGCGAAGGTAGAGAACTGAAGCTAAAAGCGTTCTAGCGTCGCATTGACGAAGCTTTTGCTTCGCTTTGTCACGTCATTTAAACAGGTGTGATACAAGAACAGTGATATACTCACACAATCTTCCCTAGTTCTGTTTACTTCAACTTGTTCGATTTGAGCTCGAACATGTTTGATATACGATTTATACAAATTGGATTTAGATATATTTAGTGCTCTTATAGAGCACTCTTAGTACTCTAAAAGTGTTTATTTGAATAATCTTTAGTCTTTTATATTCTCATCAGAATAATTCTCATCAGTATAATTTAAAAACATATCAATGTGAAATTTAGCAAAGTTTCTCTACAGAATAGTTAAAAAATCTAAATAATGTAATGAATCTCCACCCTTTTATAGTAAAACGTTCTAAAAAAATAGTTTCAAACTCGTCTTTCTGATGATTAAATTTTTTCTGATGTGAGAGAATAGCTTAAGGATTGCAGAATAAAAATATTTTAATATAACTGCAACTAAATGGCGTTTAATCGTAAGAGACATGCTTATTATAGAAAGCATTGTGGCCATTCGAGATTAAAGCTTTTGTTTCACTGTTTGTCGAACTCAATGGCTCAGTTGGTGAATAGAGAATGTGTTTCATCCATTTCGATGCGTTTCTTCGCTTCAATGAACTTTCCAGTACTAATTTCCGGAACCACAATCTGGTTTAGTATTTTATGCTATTTTGGAACAAAACTTTTATGTTTCGTTTACAATTTTTGATCCTTTGTTAAAATAATCTTGTATATTTGTATATTAATTACTAATTTCGCACGAAATTAAATCATGGGGTGATTTATGAGTCGCATGTTTGTAGATCGTCGAATGCTTGTGAACTATAACGTTGGTAATTCGCAAACGGAAAGTACAAACTGTAAAACAAGTTTGTTTTACTTTAACATGCAGGCGTCTCCGCGTGCTACGTCGGCAATGTAAAATGCACAAGCGGAAACATAGTTTTAACAGGCTTTGCTTTCTTGCATTTCATGCAGTTAAGGACTGAAAGAGTGTGAAAAGAAGTGCATACAAATGTATGTATATAAAATGACTTGCATTTCTTTCCTCCCTATTGCTACACAAGCTGTTTCATGCGATATGCCCAAAAACCATTAAAATACTTTTATGTGTCACTCTACAGTGTTATGGAACATACCAGAAAGATTTTATTATATGATTCTTAAATAAATTGAAATGTATTCTACATATTTCTTCAATTTTGCTAATTCATAGAAAGGAGAAGACAGCTAACTCGAAGTTCAGTTAAACATTTGAACTGTAATATTCGAATCGCTTACGAAGTCATTGCAAAACAGTGAAGCATCCCAGTGCCTACGTCGTGACCGGAAATCAGGAATACAAAATATCACGTGTAGAGTCGAGAAGAGTCTGTAGTCGCAGTGCATCTTTCTCTGATTTCCCAAGGGGGAACTCGCTCTTTGTCCACCTTGTCTCGTCTTACGATGAACAAGGCAAAGTGGGGAGGAAAAATAAGTCGTCGGGTACTACTTGTCCCTGTGAGCCATGATTTATTTTATCGTTCGTAGGTGAAGCTCGCATAATTTCGTGCGTGTCAAGGGGATGCCTTTATGTATCTCCCGTGTGTCTCTTCCATGGATTCAGAGATCAACAGGTATATAGAAGTGTAAGAAAGTTCTTCAAAGGCTTTCCATATACGCAACGTCCATTGGACTTGTGGGGAATAACTTCAGTCCACACAGGAAAAGAAACCTTCCTAGTGCCCCTACTCTTTGTTGTGAGAGCTTTCCGGAATCCTCTGACCCTTCGTCTGCTTTCAGAAAACAGTAATCCACAGTATCGTGCAACTCAAATGCGGATGGACCTTTTTTTTTAAATTATTTTTTGCGAATTGGAGAAAAAGTAATCTATTTGAACGCAAGAATAAAATTATTAAATTTGATCTAAAGTATAACTGTATATCTGTACAATTCAGAGCCACTGAAAAATGAATATCCCGTAAGTAACTCAGAACCAATCCCTTCCGGAAAACTGGACAAGTAAAAATAGAAAAATCCGCGCTGAATCCGGGTTCAATACAATTTAATAAAAACCAGAGGAAAGTAGGTAGCGACAGGGCGCTGCATGAGCCCGATTTGAGGAGACTTTTGAAAGTACCTCGTGGAACTCGAAAATCCCAGGAAAGACCTAATCTCAGAGTTGCCTGGAGGAACGTCAACCCCGCAAGTAATATAGCATACCAAAGCCGCTGCATGCCAAATGCACCGAAGACCAGGAAGCGTAGGATGAGAGAAAAGGGTAGGAAGGGATGGAGAATGTGGAAGGAGGTCGAAACTAGGAAATTTCACGAAGTGGCGCAATAACGTTTCTTATACCGAGTTTCCTCAGAAATACTCGGGGTGAGTCATGGGGGGTGAACTCGCAAATACTCCTCTATCGTCTCTTTTTGGTATGCAATTAGGAGGTTGCTATTCCCGGTACATGTACCTACAGTTCCGCTTCGAATGCCACCATGCAGAGCGGATTTCGCTTTGTCGCTTTTTACTTTCACCCCCATCTCCAACCCCTCTTAAATCCTGCTTCACTATATGCTTCGCATCCCATCTCCAGCTTTCCCATATAATCCTCGTCAGCCTCTCGACACACATACGTTCCGGATAATGACGAAGCGGAATAATATTGGGTGCACAGCGAGAATCCAGGAAAGATTCCGAGTAATATATTTTTTTCTTAAATTAGAAAATTTGTTGAGCAAAGTTTCCTCACTTTATGTCAATATAATAGAATGAAACCACGCAAGGAAGTCGCGGGAGGAAACAGATAAAACTATGACAAAATGGACAAACCCCACTTTGAAATGTCGAGCTATCAGAAAGCGCATAGCAAGGGTGTTCTTACTTCACTTGGCCCGTCGTATTTTCAACGACTGAGATATAGTGACCCACGTCTCAGACGTACCCCCCAACGGGCTGCTTGAGTGGTTTCTCGTGTTCTCCATTCTCGCGTACATAACGCAATACTTATATAGTGCATATACGAACACATATATTTTATAGAGACAAACGTGTATAATAAAATTCCTTATTCCTTATGTTCTTTTTCTCGTCATAGTATCGACTCAGGAAATGAAAGTTGGACTGTAAGAATAAATAGTAATTTATTATCATTTCAAATAATCCGTTAACATATCAATCCATATCAATTTCTAGGTCAAAGACCAAAATTTCAAAATTTTTAAACTATACTAATTTCCTATGACGCTCTCATTCATGTTTTTTTTATTATGCCCCGACTCCAATCATGGTTTTTTAATTAATCAACCGGAGATATGATTAATGAAATTATCTTGGTTGACCTTACAAGGCTGTTGGGGGATCTGACCGAACTTTGATTTGAAACATCGACAATTGACAAAGAGGATTTACGTATATATGCGTTATCTTATACATAATTGATCAATTTTTACTGTTAAACTTTCCTTGAACTGAGCATCATGTTTAATTAAATATGATGATAATTAGTATGACGAATTCGGTTGACTCAGCGATTTTAGGCAGTCGGTTTAGTAAAGACTAAAAATAACGTCAAGATTAATCTAAATCAAATAAAATTGAGTAAACTGAGCCTTCGTAAAAGAAAAAAAACTTTAGTGTATTAATCAAGGGGTGGTTGTATGAAAGCAATAAGCACAAAATCTTTAATCATTCTAATTTTAGGTATTGCTTGCAAAATACACATCTGGCTGGCGTTAAACACATTTATTACAAAAAAAACTACAAAATAAAGAAATAATTTTTGAAAATCTTAACAATTATTCTATCTTCGTTGTGATTAATATTTCAGAAATAATTTGCCAATCATTCGCTGAAAATAATCGGTAGTGAATAATTATTAGCCATAATCTCTTACATCCTTCGCACTTATGTCATTTAAATCTTTTCTATAGTAATTCACATTGATAATAATTAACAGTTGATAAGTTTCAGAATATCAAAGATGATGAAATGAGAATGTTTATTAGCTTCATATTTTTAAAATATCTCATATTTCTTTTTCATTATCATGAGTCAATAAAATAAACATCCTTTAAGTATTCTGCATTGAAATCCGGGATACAATGATTATTAGTTCAACACATTGATGTAAACTAGTTAAGAATTTGCAATTTGATCATTTATACATATTTGCTCCTTACAATCTAGAAATTAATTTGCTAATGCTAATTACTTAACCCTGCCTTAACTACTAACTCCCGCCAAGACATCTTCTACTTTAACAACTCTAACCTACTTTCTACTATGCCAGATATAATGGAAATCGATATTATTCTCCACACAATCTGGACCACTAATCAATTGCGCTGTAACATTCTTGATTAGCAATGATTCAAAGTATTAATTCTCTTTGCATTGAGTTAATTACAACTCGTACTTTTTCACTATTATTTGTACTTGGGCAATAACTGCAACTCCAACACAGATGATAAACCATGTGGTTGAAATTCTGAACGTTTGAAATGAACGAATACTGTAAACTTGTAATGTCTATTTTTATTGTTAGTTGGAACAATAGTTTTGGATAAAATAGAATAGGGAAAAAGTATTTCGATCATTTGAATTTTCAAAACTTCTGGTACATTAATAGACCTACCCTATAAGTTAACAGTCATCCAATCGCTTCACGTAGACCCACAAACCTCCTTTCGCACTCGACATTAATGTTTTTGAATCCCTTGTCAATGGAATTTGAGTCTTCGAAGAAACTTCCAGGCTGTAATTTTGTAAAATAGTCGCCATCGCAGCCTTCATTTGCATCACTGCCATTCTCATACCCACACAAATTCTAGGCCCTTCTCCAAAGGGCAAAAAAGAGAATTTATTTCTATTCCTCTTTTGCTCTTCACTGAACCTATCTGGATCAAATTTTTCCGGATTTGACCAATAGAGAGGATCAACATGGTAGGCTTCTGAGGGTATCACTATAATAGTTCCAGGCTCAACATTACACGAAATTCCATCTGTTCCAGTCAACTGAAACTCCTCGGTGCAAATTTTCATCAAGGAACCCGCTGCTGGGTAAAGCCTCATCGACTCATTCAAAACCTGCTCCATATAGGTCATCTCTTGAAGGGCCTCATAGGACACAACTCCACCGAACTTGCAAAGCACTTTCTTGATTTCCTCGCGTGATTTCTCTTGAATTTCCGGATTATGTGCAATCATAAAGGCTAGAAAACTTAGAGAGATGCTAGAAGTCTCGTAAACATCAAAATAAAAAGAAGCGGCGTGGGACACTATAACATTTTCTATATTTTTTTCACGATCCTTCTCCTGATCAATCATCATTTGAAGGAAATCGTTTCGAACAAAGTCTTCTTTTTCCCTTAATTCTATCACTTCTTTCATAGTTCTACGAAAGAACTTGTCCATTCTTCGTGGTATGAGGCTAACTTTACAGTTCCTTGCGAGTTCAGGTAAAAAGAATACTAAGTTTTGAGTTATTCCATTAAGCACTGTGGATTCAAAAATCACTTTACCTATTTCACTGAAGGAATTTGGATTTGGAGTCTCGTCGAAGGAATGGCCTTCCACACCAAAAATTGCATTTGCGACGACTTCTGCTGTGTAACGTGAAAAAAATTCTTTTAGTTCGAGCTCCGTGCAGCCTTGACCCCTCATTTTTTTTGATACATAGTCATTCATCTTGAAACACACACCGTTGATTGAATTTAGGAGCACTTTTAGTTTTCGAGTGGAAAAAGCGTTAGTTATGCGTACACGCGAGTTTTTCCAGGCATCACCATTGTTGAAAAAAGGATGTGTGGATAAAAGGGGATCCAGGTGAGGGTCAAGTTTCACCTGATTTTCGTAAAAGCTCGGGAAGTTGGTTACTAGGATGTTCTTGGCGAGATTAGGATCCCTGATGAGAAGAGCAGGAGTTTGCAAATGGTAGAAACCAACCATACTATATTGAGGTGCACTCTCATAGAGTCTTTTGCACAATCCTGGGAAGTTTTCACGAAGAAATAGCACAGGCCACACGTGGCCCAAACCTGGTACTGCTCCTGGGATACAGGGAATTCCTCTTGCTTTCCAGTAGTCATAGTTCTTGGTTAGGTAATAGAAGAGGAATATTAAAATTGCTAATGTACTTAAGAGGGCGGGAACCAGCTCCATTTCTGGATAAACAGTGAATTGAAACTAGTGATAAAGTCGAGTGAGGCGAGTGATCTTCAGCTAAGTGATAAGTTATCTGTCTTTGAAAATAAGTGTGGAGAGGAGAATGTTAAAATGCATTCAAAATTGAACCGCCGCATCGTAGAACAGGATATAAAATATTTTTCGAGGAGTAGGAGGGCCCCTGCAGCTTTATTAAGACATTGTTGAATTTTAATTTTTTAAATACGTATCCTTATAGGAAATTTGATTGCGCATCTTGTTTTCTAATGGAAAAAGCTGTAACTTTCTTCGTTTTTGAAATAATGGAAAAAAACAAGGTTTTTCCCTAGCGTCAAATTTTTCGTAAAGTATGCTGAAAATTGTAGAGTAGTTAAAGTTAATCGCTTTTGTTATGGAAAACAGTTATTCGTTTATTTCTGGGCTAGTGCGCGAAGAACATTTAAAAATTTTCAATCAAAAAGTTTATTGAGGTAAGTTTAAGCAATCAAAATTCCTATAAGGATACGAATTTAAAAAATTAAAATTCAACAATGTCTTAATAAATCTACAGGCCCTCCTACTCCTCGAAAAATATTTTATATCCTGTTCTTCGATGCGGCGGTTCAATTGCGGAGTGCGAAGTATTTAGTATATATCTAGTATTTCTTATTAGACTTTATCACAATTTGATTATAGGAAGTGAAGTGTTTTCTTTAGGCTATATTAGTATTTCTGCTATAGTTCTTAAGATTGCCAAGACTCAAGTAATATGTCGAAATATTGAATTTAGATAATTTCTTCTATTTTGCGATAATTGTTCAGCAAACTGCTTTTTTTTAAAAAGAAGTAAATGGTGAATGAATTATTGTTATCTGTATGATGTATATAAGTTCTTTGAGTCAAGAAGAGAGAGTTTATAATAATGATAGATGAGAGTCAATAACATGACACAATTACTTCATTAATATAAAAAAAGTAGACGATAACAAAACAGAGCATTGAAAAACAGCAGACGTCATTCTCATTTGACCTTTCTATGTCTCCCTTCTTACAATTTTTGTCTTTTATTAAATGGATTAAATGATATTCTTTGTAAAAATTTCTCAAGGCAATCTCGCAAGTCTCCACAGAAAAAAAAGTCTTGATTCGAAACCAAGAGTGGGCTTGATTCAAAGAAATTTTCTTTAATATGAAGAAATATTTTTTTCAATTAAAGAAACTTTCTTTGAATCAAAAAAACTTTTTTTAAATTAAAGGAATTTTTTCTTTGACCGTATAAGACCAACATGGAAATAAGACTTTTTTTTTCTCTGTGATCGTTTGGAATTTGGAACGATTTAATTGACCGAGAACTTGAGACCTCGATAAAGCAGGCTAATTCTAGGAGGGCTGCCCTTTGCTAATTAAGTCTTAGTCGCTGCAAACGTAAGCCATTGTGCGAAGTAAATGAGCCATTTGGCTCATGGCGAACAAGCAATTCCACCTCTTGTTATTGTGCGTGTACCAAAGTGATCGATTCGATCCTTCTATTTGCATCTACTCAATTTACTCGTTCTACTCTATCGATCTTCTATACCATTCACATCCAGATGTCGAGAATACTGGTCCAATAGGAAACTAAAATAACAATCTTCAAAAGCTTAGATCCACTTGGTCTTATTAAGTCATTTTCTAAAAATTTTTTTAGTTGTAAAGACAATTTTTGTTAGCCGTTTACGAAGGATAAAAATTGAACTATTTTCAAATTGAACACTCATATAGAAATTTTTAATATAATTTTTCTAAAAATGTCATGAATTTGCCACGGAGATAACGAATTTTAATTTAAGCAAATGTTTTTGTTGGAAATTATACATATTTTTGGTACATTTTGTTTAATTAAGAAATACTAGGATATTACGAGCACAGAGAGAATTTTAGAGTGTCGTATTAGGTTTCCTAGTTGCTTCGCGAGTTATGTAATGAAATTAATTTGCACACATAGTGTTATTAATGTTTTGATGTAGAAAGCACTCGAGCCAGAAATGACATTATTGTCTCTCGTGCACGTGCGGTCGACGAATGACCAACGGGTGGAACTCATCGATCGGATGAGTTACAGAAAGTTTAGAAACTATATATAGTTTCTACCTGACGCATCCAAGCATGTATCCAGCTCAAAAGTGTAATTAAATTCCAGTAGAGGATTTCCGTAAACATTTGCGTAGACCGCGATTGAAATATTTTAATTAAATAATCAAAATTTATATAAGATGAGAAAAGAAAAATTTACATCATTGTTTTAAAGTTTACATGTGACCTATAAAAAACGATTCTAGCTTCAAAGATTTTGTAAATAAAGACTTGTAAATAAATTTTTCTTGCTGACACTCTAAATATTGTTTTTAAAATATATTTTTTCTTTGATTAGTAGCATTCTGTAATGCTGATAAATAATGCTTGCCACAGGCAAACTACTCAATAGGGGAAATGGAAATTGAATTTGAAATAATTTTATTCATACGGTTTCATTATGGATGTGATTAATTTTTCAGAACCCATTGCTAAAAGTTCTGGTTAAATTCAATCTCTGAATTCGAATATGCTTGGTTATTATTTGAGATAATTTATTCATGATAATTAACATTGATTTTTTCATGATAGAATTAACAGCATTTTATTTATAAAATGTGATTAACAATACTTCATCTAACTAAGGATGTAATATTATGCGACAATATGTAGAAACATATAGTGGAATGGTGATCCATTTGTTCCTCTTGGTAATATAATTCATCTCGCGAATGACGCTCATCTGGAAATTATAATAATTATAAAACCACATGCATTTATTACGACTTGCGGTATTTCCGACCCCATTTCAAGCTCTTTATTGTATGCTACCTACTGAATGTCCCTGAAAATTTGACTAACATTATTATATTTTCATTGGTTTTAAAAATATGTAGTACTAGATTAGAATCGGATATTTTTGATACATAAATCTGATAAAATCTTTTTGCGAAATCACCGAAATCTCAAATTTGCATATCATTTAAAGAGGATTTATCGTTAGTTAAGTGTTATCACACAGTAAAGTACATTTATAGTGTGCTTTAGTGCTCTTTTACTCTAACTTCATTACCAGGCAGTTTAATAATACTTGAACATAAAATGGCGAGTATTAAAGCATCTGTTCTTCACTTGAGCCTCGTACTTGCTGGCTAGCTTTGAAGCTTTATCTAAGGGGCGCATAATAAATAGGAGAATGTCCCCCCCCATGAAGTAACGACGATCCTTACTGCTGGGCGATATTATCGGGAGGTGGTTGAATGTTCCAGGATTATGCGAGTTTAAACTGCTTCTATGGACTGTTTCTATTTTATCCTAATCCTCGAGTTGCGATGCAAAATGTGGCCTTAAAAAACCCCTCAAACTTTAGAATGGTTTTAGAGCCGATTTTGGTTTTAATAGCTTCCGAAGCTTTTAGAACAACCTAATAAGATTGGGGATTTTGGATAGTGCTATTTAAATTTCCTCTCGCTCTCTTTTATAATTCCTACAACTCACGTTTTTACAATGTTTTAGAAACATATACTTTTATCTGATTACTTTTTACTACTCTCCATCTGAGTTTTAATATTCTTGGTAACATTCTGATAAAATTTCCTCTACCATCTAATCTTGTTTTCTAAAATGAGAGTTTTGTCAGCGGCACTAAAACCCGGTTGTAACTCTTAGGGCTTGAATAAGACTTTCATGAGTATTTTCTGGAATTACTACAAGGTGGCCGACCTTATGTTTTTGAGTGTCGACGTCATTGCAGAAGGTGATTCCAACATATAGGTACGCGTGCAGGTCAACTCTGGGTACTACTCGAGGAATTGTGAGAGCTCGCATAAACTAGACCAAGTACTTACTTCTCTGTGCCTTCTTGCCACGTGAGGAGATGGTTTAGGTCTAGAGCTTTCAACCTACTGCTTCTCATTCTCTTCATTTTGTCCCCACTTTCTGATTTTTCCTTTCTTTTATGCCTGCACAGTGTTTACATCAGGCACTCTTTTTCAATTGCCACTTTCATTTTATTATCTACTTCTTTCCTATTTTAAAATGAAGTCTTGTTTTTTTCAACCGAGTAGAGAAATTCGCTTTTGCTGATGTTCAAGTATTTTGCAATCTCTGAAGATTCGAGTCCGTTGATACAATTTGATACAAGTGGAAGAATAACTGTATTTACTAACACCTCTTATTAGATATTGCCCAAAGTAATGTAGAAAGATTGTAGAAAAGCTTTCGTGCTGCTCTAACTTTTAAACAATGTTGCGGTTACAGTTGAGTGGCACTGAACTGGCGCCAGGTAGGCTGGCGCCTGACGGACGATCAATCAACATGCTACCTACCCTGTCGCTTACACCCTCTCCTGCTTTGAACCCTTCACCTGAATCTGCTCAAGCTTCGATACTGGGGATTGAATTGTAGTTTAGTTATGACGTATGGTAATTTAGGATCAAGTAGGGTTCATGTGTAGAAATTTTGCCCAACTCAGATGAGGGACATCAACTGAGAGAATCTAACATATTATAAATTGGATATAATATGCTGAAGTTAGTAAATGTTGGTCATGATATAGTATTCTTACATTGAAACCATTAATAATGTTTGTTTCACTTTGTTTCTCAAAATAACAGTTTGCTTCAATATATCCAGTACCATAGATGCATCAGACACGAATCTATAATTATTAGGCTTTGTATGTAGCCTGCCTATCATATATCGAATTATCCCTGCAATATCTATTCATTTCCAATGACATTGCTTCTATATATAAATTGTAAAATGGATATTCCGAACATGCACCCCTAACAATTCGAGTAAATACTCACTAGAGCGGGCAAACAGCACATCCAATTTGTTTTGACGTAATCTGCCATTTGTTTATTCAGTCTCCTCACAGCGCGCGCTCATTCAAATAACTGATATCACACTTCAAAATTGTGCAGGGGATAAAACTTTTAAAATAGATACCCTCCTATATTTCCATTGAATTTTTGAAAACAATTTCCTCTTTTCAGAAGAAAATATAGAAGCTTGGCAAACAACCATGTTTGTTTTGTTGAAAAACATTCTTTCGTTTTATCCACTTTACATTATCGAATTTTTTTCCCCACATATTTGATCTTTTCTGTCGAATCTACGAAAATTTTTGTTGGGGTAGTTTCCTGAGAGGTTTCTGAAACAGAAATAGAAAGGAAGATAGGATAGGATAAGACAGGACATATAATCTTACGATCCCTAACCACACAACTCCTAAACACGATTTATACTTTTTTGCTCACACATATACTTATAGTTTTTTCATATATTATACTCCTGTTATTATTATTTGTGCTACACTAACACACTGACTATATCTAATTACATATTTTAATATGTAATCAGTCAGTATTCACAATCCTTCAGACAATGGCCATACCTCGCAGACAACACAAGTTCTCGTTGGATCACTGAAGTTAAGTAGCGTTGGTCGCGGTTAGCACTCGGACGGGTGACCGCTGAGGAATACCGTATGCTATTGTCATTTCTTAATTTACTGTACATTATTTGATCACGGCTGTATGTGCAAAGCTTTAGAAGCAAACACAAGCCAATGTACCATATCTAATAATCGAGACTCTATCTATCATATAATATGATGAACTTATGATACGCGCGACACGCGAGACGACTCAAAAGTCCTGAACGTTCAAATGAACGAATTTTTTTATTGATCGTATTTTAAACTAGAAATAGTTTTTAAATATTTATTCATTTGCATTGAAAATAAT
>JAUEJJ010000045.1:1269400-1281944 GCA_032164275.1 Synergus coniferae | reverse complement strand
AATTAAATAAACAGTTTCTTTAAATTAAAATAATTCAAAATAATTTTGTTTGAATCAAATAAACTTTGTCTGAATAAAACAAAATTATTTTAAAGAAAGCAAGTTTTCTTGTATATAAAGAAATTTTTCCTTTGAATTATTAAAGTAAAAGTTTTGATTTAAATCAAGTTTTTTTCTGAGTGCAATAGAGAGCATATTTTCTTCGTAAAATTGGAAATACCCCCTCCAAGTGTTGATAACTTATAACTTATAAATACTTCTCATCTCACACTTCTTTGTCTTTGATTCAACCACAATAAATAAGATATAATCTTCATTTTTCAAAAGAGTCCAAATCTCTTTTTAGAGGTGCTGGAGCTTCTTTTTTTCCTTGCGGGGGCGACAATTTCGGAACCATCACCATTGGATGAAGATAGAGCCCCGGGTGTCAATTTACTCCGGACGTGCTCATCGAGAAGAGCCTGCATGTCCATCTGCCACTGTTCCAGCTGCTGGCTAAGTTCGATTTTCTGCTGAATCGCTTCCATCAGTTGACTGTTGGCTTGAAGTACGTCTATCCGTGTTCTCGCAAGTTCGACCTCAACCCTATTCTTCCTGGCGATGGCCTGATCCCTGCTTTGATAAGCCTGTGCGAGAATATCGTCCTTTGTGAGTTCCGAGTTCTCGATGTCACCCCTCGCTCGATCACGTTCTTCTCGAGCACAACGAAGTTCAGTTTCGCAGACACTAAGCTTGCTCGTTGTGTCAATTAAAGCTTCCCCTCGACGTTTCAATTCCTCCTGAGTTTGCTTCAATTGGTCCTTGGAGTGCTCAAATTCTTCTCGTACTCGGTGGAGTTCTACTGCGAGGCCTAGTTCACTTGGTCCTCCACTTCCAGGTAGAGCGAGGCTGTAAAGTTCTTCTATCAAGTCCGACAGGGCTCCAGGACAATTTGCCTGCAATTACAAAAATTATTAGTACAATTATACATTATTATGGAAGCAAAGAGATAGACATCCTATCCTTTTCTATCTCCTTCTATCTCTCGCCTATCCCCGTCTATCTCTTTGAATCTCCAGTTCTCTATCCCTCTCTATCTCCATTTCAATCCACATCCATTGAGATAGAGATAGCTCTATCTCAATCTACCTTCTACCTATTCCAGTCTATCTCTTTCTATCTCCATCTGAATTAAAATTGCTCCTATCTCAATCCTCAGCACTTCTCTATCCTTTTCTATTATAATTTTGATTGAAAAGAAGATCTTCTATCGATAAAAAGGTATAGACGAGAATAGGAGAGAGATAGGAAGGAATATAGATGTGTGGATTGAAAGAGATAGGAACGAATTGAGATTAACAAGGAGATAGCAAAAGATAGACAAGTATATAGGTGAGAGATGGCGATGAGAGGAGGAAAACGGTAAAGGATGAAAGCTTATGCATTTTGAATTGAACCGGAACCCACCTCAGCTTCAGCCCCATTCGCAATGACGAGCATGGACTCATCGCAATCACTCTGGAGACCCGAGTCATCCTCGCCCCTTCGTAGTCTCGAGCACAACTCCCTTAAACGCTTGCACGCTCGTGTCACTTCCGCTCTGAGGTCTTCCTGCTCCCCTAGTGAACTTCCGCTCTCCTCGCATTCCATTTCCGCCTGAAGTGATCTTGGCGGCTTCTGAATCGATCCCGATCTAGCTCTTCTCTCGGCCTCAATCGCTGCCAAAGCCGCTGCCAGCTCGTCCCTATAAAAAGGAAGCAGATGGTCGATACAATATTGCAGCCGTTCATCTCTAAGCTCGACTTCCACTTTTTCCCTTTTATATAGCTTATCCTTCGTATTTCATAAATTTTCAACTTCGAGTAACAAAACGATTTTCACATATATAATACAAGAGCTCCTATATACATACAAATCGTCGTGTTTCTACATTGCGCTCGTGGAGAAAAATAAATAAATTGATTTTTGTATAATATTTACTTTTTTTTATTTTTCACCATGAGCGCAATGTAGTAAACACGACGATTTTTATGTATATAATAGCTCTTGTATTATATATGTGAAAATCGTTTTGTTACTCGGTTGCGCTCTATAAGAAATAACTATACATCAAGATCGCAAAAAGCACAAAAATTGCGTATTTTTACAAAACGAGCTAAATTTAGCGTTTTTTTTCGAATAACACCAAAAGTTTATGTACTGTTGAAAGCCTTATATTGTTCACATTATACACTTTAAAAAATGTGATTCAGGGAGGCCGATAAAGGGCCTTATTGAAACCCCTCCTTTCGATGATTTTCAATTTCGGGAATTTTCAATTTCGGTAAATTTACGTGATTCTGGAACGAATTTAATTTCTGTTTAAAAACAAGCATATTATAAAAGTTAACGCTTTAATTTTCGCATGGCAACTTAGTTCAGCTCAGGTATAATATTTTTCCACTTGGACATTTTCGATGCAGTTAACATGAATGTGCCTGGACTCTGGTGAAATAGAGTAGGTAGCGTGTCCGGTATATATAAATCGAAGCGCGTGGGCGTTGAAAAAGCGATAAGTCAAATGTCGTAATGAAGTAAAGCGACCAGCCGTTATCTCTATGCATAGTATAATTATAGGAACTTGTGAATATAGAGTGACAAAACTATATACAATTTTTATACATAATCCATTGTACGATATATACGTATAATAGATTGTATTTAGCTCACCTTTCTCGCTCAGCCACTCTTACTCGATGTTCCGCTTCATTACCGAGTCTTTCCAAGGCCGCAGCCCTCTCTTCGGCTTCCTCGAGGGCAGCCACGGCTCTAGCCCTTTCTTCCCGAAGTTCCAGGGATCGTCTTTCTAATTCTGTCCTTTGAGCTGACACTAATTGTACCTACAAAATTCAAGAAACATTTTACATCTAGCAGTAGTGACTATAATTATAATTTACTGTCTAAAAATCAACTTGGACAATTATAATTTACTGTCTGAAAATGGACTTGGTCAAAATTGTCTTTCTTCTGAATTAGCTTACTCAGCAATCGAATTAATGATTAGTCAGCTGTCTACATATTTACTTTGTAACGTTATAATCGTTTCACCTACACATCATACTTTTAAAGTGACCCGTCCTGCTGGAAGTAAAGAGATAGAAATAGATAGAAAGAGATAGAACATTTCTATCTCTTCCAAATATCCATTTTGCATCCCCAAAACGGTATCTCTTTCTATAACCCACCATTGTATTCCCGTGTCCGGTGATATCTATCTCTTCCTATCCCTCAGTCTATCCCTGTGTCTGGTAATATATATCTCTTTCTATCCCTAAATCTATCTCCCTTGCTAGCAATTTGTATCTCTTTCTATCTCTAAGACTATCTCTCCCTTATTAACTTATTAATTTCATATTTTAAACATTCATAATAATTTTATAACTGCAATATTTTGTACATAAATATTATTCTAATCATACCACTAACGTATATGCTGACAGAGAAAAAGACATTCAAAAAGATATAGGTTTAGAAATAGATTCTGGTATATAGAAATCCTGGGATTGAAACAGATATAGAAGTAAATTTCAATTGACAAGTAGTAGACGAAGATAGACGAGAAATTAAAAGGAATAGAAAACATAATATATTTGGGAATATTTAGTGAATGTATTATATCAGTGAACGAAATCCTGTAAATTTAACATCCACAACATTGAGGGTTATTACCTCGTCTCTAAGTACTTCAAGACTGCTGACATGATCTTGAAGGGTGTTGCTTCTGACAGACACTTTTTCTCTAAGGACCTTTACTTCCAAGAGCAGCTGCTCTTCTTGTTTTGCAGCCTCCCTTAGTTGATCGGCTAGGCGCGTGTTCTGGGCTGTTAATTCGGCCACCAAAGTTGCTTGATCTCGTTCAGCTCTTCTTGCTCGTTCACTTTGTTCCTCCAACTGGCTCCTCAACGTCTCCACGTCAGCCTGAAGTTCCAGGGCCCGTGCTTCACTCTCCCCTCTTGCTTCCTCCAACCTCCTCCGAAGAAGATGCCTTTCTTGCTCGAGACTCTGCAAATAAATCATATCATAAAGATAAATACAAACTTCCTGCGTTTTTAACAGGTTCAGACTAAAATAATTGGTAATTGCATGGCTAAAATAAGAATTTTACCCAATTACCCAAGCATTTTACAGTTACAGGTTGTCATCACTCAGTTATCAAAGAAAAATAATAATAGAGGTTGGCCACGAGATCCAATTTTTCAATTTCCCTGACACTCCTGATTTCCGTGATATATATATGACCACCCTGAGAATACTAAGTAATAAAAAAGCATAGGTTTCAAATATACATTTTCATTTTAAATAGGATTTAAAGGTCCCTTTTTGACAAAGGGCAGAACAGGTCAGTCAATTATCCTGCAGATGATTCTGTGGGACCTTTCACAAATCCAAGTGCCACTCTGCACTCCAACTTTCCTTTGTGCACTTTCTTATGACTTATGCATTCTTTTTACTAAATTCTTTCGATACTTTTTCTCAAGTCAACCAGCATTGATATTGCCAGAGTAGTGAATGAACTTGGGTGAAAGCTATAAATTATGGACCATAAAGTACAAAGAAACAATGAATAATTTTATTAACAGTTATAGTTCTCAAGATTTCAATATCTCAATTTAATTTTCAGTTTCAAAAATTAAATATAAATCTATATCTGTATATCTATACTGTCTATACTCTGTCTATACAATCGTGCAAGATTTATTATTGCAAGACTTTAAAATAATACTATTCTCAGTATGAGTATGATATAAAAATAAATATGATGGTTAAGAAAAATTAAGGAAAACAAAAATGAGTGAATAATCTCTCATTTGTATCATAATCTGATGTGCTCATTGTCCAAAATTCCAACCCACGTAGTACAACAAGGATCAGCAAACCGGTATATCCTGGAATCATAGTCATTCTCTTGAATACGAAATACCGCTTGTCGGCTTGTCCTTATTATATTATCTGAATCATCCGCATAAATTAGACTGGCCGTTCTCCTTCGTTGGAAAGGAATCAGTTAGATTTCTAACACAAGCAAACATAATTATATATGCTAAAAAGTATATTGCTCAAAGTGAGAAAATCATTAGCAGTAAAATCTCAAACCTGATTAATTGAATTCGTTGAGAATAAAAATAGTATTGTTTTCAGTAAAAGTACACAGTTAATCAGTTATTTATCGTTTCATTATTTATAGAAACTATGTATTTGCACAACTTTTCTATAATATATATGATGTAAATATATCTATTTAGCATGCTGTATGTTTAGCATGTCCAAATGCAAATGATCAAAATTGTTTTCATATAAATTCATTTTAATAAATTTCGAAAAAACTGAAAATGAACAACTAAGTACATATTTCATTACAAATTATATTTTTATTTCTCATTCTGAGTCCATTGAGAAAGTGGAGTGATTGAATCATTATATATGTAAATGTGATATAGATATTTATTCCACAATTATTCCACAATTAAACTTTCATAATATAAGAAAAAAGTAAATGTTTTTAGAAAATGAATGAATGAGATAATGAAGAACAATCTTTTCTTCGACTAAATTTTCCCGCGTAAATTCCTGTCATGCGCAATGTTCACCTAGGCCGTTTTTTATGGCCACGATTATGTATATTTGCATTAATCAGCACAATAATAAGTAAACCCACGACGATAATTTATAACATTGCGTATTAAACTGTCAATTGCAGCTCACTGTTTTTTATGTGTAGAGAATTTAGAGATATTTGCAGGAATTTGAATAGCACCATTATTGAAAATTTATTCGCATTTTGAATAATTTTCTGCCGGGGAAATTTGTCTGAAAGTCAGGGAAAAGCCAGGGAAATTGAAATGTTGAATCTTATGGCCATCCTGCATTTTGACATTGACACACTCCCTTAGAGCGTGGGCGTGTAAATTATAGATGGGGAAAAATATATACATCTGGGAGCGTTTTCATGATAGCCAGTTGGAATCTATCGAGCCGTATATCCCGGCTTGTCCTTGGTATCCCGTGGTAACTCATCGACCAATTCTAAATTAACGCACAGGAGTTATTGTTCTAACGATTCATACGATTTATGTACTTAATCCACTGCTGCTGAAACGCAGGTATGCTACCTTACTCTGTCTACATAAGTTTCTAAAAAAAATCAATTTTTATGAAACCTCAACAATGTACATGTACATTTAATTTGAAATTCATCAAATAAGAATTTAGGCAAGCTGCAGACTCTGAACTTTTCTGATATTTTCTTTTCCTGAATGAAGCCTACATAATTAAGAAACAAAAAGTCTGATTATTACGTATAGTTTTTTGTGCGACAGGATTAAATGAGCCAGGATAATGAAAGTAAAAAGAAGTTTTTGTGTGTGTCCATGAAGAAGGATCAATCGCGCGGTTTGTTGCAATAAATTTCGGGGACGGTCAGTCCTTCGATTACTTTCCTTTCTACGGAATCAACGAGCGTTTCGAGTTCGAGGTTATTACACTTTGTAGAGCTGAGAAGAAAGGATTCTATTTGAATAAAAAATTCTACTTCTTTAATTCTGTATAAATTTTCATATTCAGGGAATTCTCCAGTTAGAAATAAATAAACTCTATACAATTTTAAAATACGTTTTGAATTTTGAAAAATATTTTAGTAAAAAGTAGGTTGCAAGTAGTTTCAAAATTTATATGAAATATTAATGCATATATAACAGTTTTAATTTATGGCTTATGTAAAATTGCAGACATCTAAAATTTCAGATGTTACGGTATCGTAGAATTATTTATTGCTTTAGCCATAAAAAAAAAAAAATATATATATATATATATAATACAATTTTTATATTTCTGCAAAAAAAAACCAAATAAATAAACATTTTTCTTTTTTTCATGTTGAATAATTTTAAGCACAATGAAATTATTATAAAAGGAACAATACCAAGCGTTTACATTGGCATGTTTTACATAAGTCCACTTCTGCATTGTTAATTCATTTATACCTTCCTTGTGAATTGAATTTACTATTTTTATATGTGCAATTTTGCAGCATTATTAATTATTAACTCTCAATAATGATAATAATCTCTGAAGGTAGAATTGCTGTCAATTGAAGCTAATATGGTAAAGCTTATTATAGCAAAAATAAAATTACTTTCCTGAAGTTCACTGGCCGACATTTTTTTCCCATCAATTCACACTCCTAATATGGAAAATAGGTTCAGTGACTTGAATTAAATACTTGCGTATAACTATATATTATATGTTGAGTTAACAAAATTCTATTTTTAATGAAGAATTTCGTCTGTTTCGAAAAAACCTTTAAGCAAAATAGAATCATTTTATTATCATGAAATTTAGAGTGTGTATTAGAAAATCAGTGGTGGATCCAGGGTGGCACCCCCCAAAGCCTAGGGGCTCGAAATTTTCAGATAATTTGAAATCTTCCGAATCGGCACCTTGTCATGCGGAAATTAACGGGATTTGGCGAGTTGGTTGAAGATTGATGTGTATCTGTTTGAAGAAAAATTGATTGCAGATAACATTTAGCACTTATTTATTGTTTACCTGAGAACACAAATGACTCATGCATTTTGTTATCTCAAGTCTGCGCTACACGGCACGTTCTTCACATTAAGTTTTACAAATTTAATTAATTTAATTTAATTTACAGGCTCCAATAAACTTAAATACGTTTTTGGATAAGGATTTTCATTTTATGAAGAAAGTATGAGTGTTTCGTATTCTCTAAACTTGAATCAGTGAATAATCAGTGAATTTTCACTGAACAAAATCATAAAAAGAGAGACACTGAAAATCAGTGACTTCCATTTATTAAATTTTAGAGAGTATGTGTCACGCGACGCGAAATGTCATGTCGGTTAGCTGAGAATTATTGTACCCTTCATTGCATAACCAAATGAGCACCTATACTAGGAATATCGCCTTTACAAAAAGGTTAACGCGCTCTATGTATGGAAATTAGTCTCGCTTAAATCATTATTTAACCATTATGTAGAACGTTTTTATCAGGAAGAGATTTGAATGCTCTACACGATCACTCATATTTTCTGATTTCACTGCAAAAGTATGTACTGATGCAGATATAATATTATAATTTACTAAATTCAGATTGTCTAAAATTTTCTAAAAAAAAAACATAATCCACTTAGTATAATGAGGTAGTTTCGCAAGAACTGAAAAATAAAGTGAAATATCAAGGAGATTATTAAATTAAGTGACGAAGAGCTATTATTTTACGAACTTTTACTTATATTATAGAAGCAAGATTCAAGTATGATTAAAAAGCTTCTCAAGGTCCTGTTAACAATCTGGGCCTGTTTCACGCGATACATATTAATACAAATGAACGTGCAACCCAAATATATATATCAAATATATATTATTTATCAGCATATTATACGTTCATTCTGAAAAATAAATAAAAATTTTGGATTTTCGAAACCTTGAAAACTTTTAAAATATTTTTATAATCTCTTTTTTTACAATTTTTACTTTTTCAGAAAAAAATTGTAATAAAAAAAACCGGGTTATCTAAACTTGCTCAAATAGTAAGTAACACATGCCTTTAATGTGTTCTGTAATTTTATTTTAAAGCCTGTGTATTTGAAACGTAAGCGATTCACATCTGAGGTAGTTTTAATGACCAGAAGATCGAAATACACACACAAGAGTCAAAGAAACGAACGCCAGTCGGATTAGATAGAATTGAAAGTGGAAATGAAAACGGCTTCGCGGGTGAGTCATGGTTATCCTTGGTTGGAGGCAACAACCATATTCATACGCTCGTCATCCGCTTTACCAGCAAAAGTATACAGTGCACGTTTAGTTAAAAGCGTTTAAATTATGAAATCTGCTCATGTGCTTCGTAGAAATCTTCTTATTAAAATAATATGATTCAATCGAAATGCGGTTTTTAATACGCCATTTATTAATTCATATAATTGAATGTCAAATTATATTTGCAATTTTCGAGTGGCCCTTCCTGAACTCGCGGGGCGACCTTCAGTTTGTTGGTGATATTAAAATGAGTTTTTAAAATTTAGGAATATGGTGTCTTAATAAAAATTGAGTTTAATTTTCCATCTTTTACCAGCTTTTACATACATAATAATAAAGGCTTTGTAAAGAAGTGATTGATGAATAACAAATATAAAAATTACAAAAAATCACCAATAAGTATATAAAATTTTAAATTTTTATTAACACCGAATCCTGTGTTGCGATAAAAAGTTTGCTAAATACTTCTTCTGAATAAAAAGAAGAAAAAGAAGAGATTTATTTCATATAAGTTTTGTGTTCAACAATTTGCGATTCTCGTCAACAAAAAAAGAAAGTTTGGCTCTCATCAGAACACTCGCAGAGCAATAAGGAACTAGTCGTGAGATACGTATACGTATTTTGACAATGAATGTAAAGACGTGTTACATTTTGGTGTATTATACAATACAACACACGAAATAGTAATGAAACAATTAGATTCACAATTGCACATAAAATTCTTAGTTCCTCATTTCACTTCCTCCACATATCTTTGTCTACATCATAATATGAAATTATATGTTGACTTATAGAATATTATTGTGGACTCAAGAAACAACACATGAGGTGAATGTCGTTGCATATAAATACGTAAACATAAATACATATATTATATACACACATATATATATAAAACATTGCAAAAGTGAAAGTACGCTGTATTTTATTATTTCACCTCAAATCTAATAGTCAGCCATGATTGTAATTAAAAAAAAAAATTAATCTGAGCTCATAAAAAGCGAAGCGTAAATGCAGAATTTCCCTAATAGTTCTTATTTCTTATGAATAGCACTTTGGAACAATTTGTTAATTTTTATAAGGGGAATTACTATTCCTTTATCATAATAAATAATATATCTTAATATCGAATTATTGTACAATTTATTAATTGATCTAAGATGTTCTACAATAAGAACTTATAGATCATCTATTATAAGAATAATATAAATTACAAAATTATACAAAACAATACAGTAAATAATGGTAATGATTAATTGAGAGTGGCGATGTTTATTTCGCACTAATTTTGTAGAGATTCTAATCTTAAGACAGCGCTCTAGAAGTTCAGTCTTATGGAAACATACAACACGAATTGCACTCAGCTTGTCTAAAGCCCGTTCTCATTTGCGAAATAACAAAAAAGTATGAGAGTAAAATATTTTATTTTATATAAGAAAAATAATTCTATCTAGGAAATAAAGTTTTTATTATAAAATAAACGTTTTACTTTTAAAAATGACTCTTTCCTCATGATTTTAATCAGTGAGGAATATACTGGAAATCAGTGAAAAGTCGCTGAAGATTTTCTCAAAAGATTTTCACTGAATGTAGTCTTGAAAAGAGAGTCACTGAAAATCAGAGTTTGAAAAAGTAGTAACTGGAATTGTAGCAATTTTTATCCCACAATCAGTCAGAGTGATGCATAAATAATTGAGTGACTAATTTTTGATAATCTGCATGATTTCGCACACCTGGTGAGCACCTGGCTGTTTAAGTAAGATAGGTACGGTCTTGGTTCACTTTCCCCTGAGAGAAGTCTAATGGCGCAGTCTCTGATAGCGAAGCAATAGTCCGTGACTGCTCTGTTAGTTAGTCAGGCACTTATTAACCAATCGGTCCATCCGCATAGTCGCCATAGTCGAGCCACTTTGTGTTCTACTATTAATTTAGCTTTACTTTGCCAGAAGGAAAGTAAAATATAAGCAATAGATATAATTGCATCATTTAAAGGAAACCGATTACAAGATTGCAAAAATTGCAGACTCTAGTTTTACTGGAATAACTGGGCCTACTAATAAACTTATGCAGGCAACCAATACCACGGAAGTAACGGGCCAAGAATCCGAGACCGGATATTGACCGCTGAGTGAAATCGATAATGTAACTGTTTCATTATTGTTTACAATTAAGCATCCATTTATTAAAACTCGCACTTGGCATTTTCATGGGACGTGATACCTCCCCCTTAAATACAAGAATGCAAAATATTAAAACGACATTTAATGATGGAAATTCAACACAAAGTTTCCATGATTCCAAAATTGCACAGCTTGAAATTTAAATTGAATTTTAATTTTAATTCAAATTACTCATTTTTTAAAAAGATATTTAGTTTCGAAGATTCCATTTAATAAAAATAGAATGAAAATTAAGTTGCAAAAAGAGGGAGAAAGGAAGGCAGGAGGGCAAGTTTAAAATGGACTCGAAAGCTCGAGTGCGTAACTGGAGTAACACTCCAGTTAAACTTAACTCCCGTATTTATTAGTTGCGCCAAGCCTGGACCTAGATACCTTTCTCGTGTAAATTCTTTAAAAAGCAGATTATATGTATTTTCTACATAAAAAATTTTCTTAGCCGAAAAAATGGAGAAAAAAATAGCGGGTCTGCCTTTTGAGTATGACTCGGTTTGAAATAAATATAGTTCCTAGTCCACAATGAAACAAAAGATTTTTCTTGCATTTCCTGCAATTGTAACGGCACAACGTGCAAGCGGTAATTAGTTCTAGTAGTGGAGATTCGACTACGTCTCCGTCGTCACGATATTTTAGAATGAGAGAATTCTATATATATTAGAATATTTTAGAATTTGGGGTGTCTGTTAAATTTTGTCCACGACACCCTCTGCAATAATGAGAGGGTGTCATGTAATTTGCAGAGGCAGACGTGAAAATTGCGATATATAAGAATCCTTCGTCACTGATAAAAAGCCTGAAAAATCGCGAAACAGTTCCCATCTTTAATTGAGACATTTAAGGTGGGAATTAAGGCTCTGGATCTTGATATATAGTTAATGATCTCCTCAAACGTGGAAACGAGACCAATTAATTAAAAAAAAAAAACATCGTGTTGGTTGAAAGAAATTTAAAGGATGAGGAAACTTATAAAATTACGATTGTTTTTATTATCTTGATCTAAGAAATCATGACTTGCAAAAGAATAAATAATTTTTATAGCTAAAGTGAGGAAAGAAAAACATTACAGGTAACTTAATTTACAGTAGGTAATTACCTTTTGATAATTACTCAAAATTATTACTTAATTGTTACTGGACCATTTGACAAAAAACCTGACCTATCTCAATAACTTATTCTCCGTACATAAATTCTAATCAGTCACATATTGAGAGTAAAAAGAGTAAAGAGACCGTGACATAAAGAGATAAGAGACAAACTTGGAAAAGTATAAGTATAAAAACGAAATGATAGAACAACTTTGGGTAGTGAATCGTAACGTGCTGTAACTATCGTATTACACTTTAGTAATTCTATAGGTGAGCGAAAGTCAAAAGCTTGGGCAAAAAAAATCAGTGCCCTTGTAAGATATGTGTGGTTGTAATTGACACCAATATAAAAGTACGAATCAGACAGAAAAACTTTTTTTAAAAAACAATTTTCAGACAGAAAATTGTTTTTTCTTGTCCATCGACATACCAGAAAAGAATGTTGATAATGTTGATGTGTTCGGAATACGCCTAGAGAAGATCACT
>JAUEJJ010000045.1:1255921-1266723 GCA_032164275.1 Synergus coniferae | reverse complement strand
CTAGCATATAATCAATTCCTTCTTTGCTTTACAATTAGGTGCATTTCTCATTCTCTTCCAGCTCTATCTTATCTTTAGAATAGATAATGAAAATCATAGAATTTTTCAACTATCAGACATCTCAACTTTCCCCATTAACATTTAATGTCTATTTCCATGTTACTTGAAGTTATTTTTTTAGAATAACATTTTTTGTAGAGTAACTTTTTTTCTTATACATTTTAACTGCATGAGGGTGTGCTTTTCCTTTCCACTACATGCTCACAAATTTTTATGGGAAAAATTTTATTTGCATATTGAAACGCATTCCACCGTGAATTGTGCCAAACAACGTACTGAGGGAATTGTAACGTAATTCTCGTACGGTAACAGCAACGACTTCAAGACCACGTAATTATGTATTGTAGTTTTCTTGGACTCGAATACGTTCAATTATATAGTTATTTAGTTAGTACAGGTAGCTCGATTTCAACGAAATTCAAAAGAAACGTACAATATATTCGACTTACTCACATATATAAGACTGACTTTCATTCATTTTCGATTCACTTTCCACAATGCAACTCGAAAGTTTAGCAATTGTATACATAAGTGCACTCAGATTGGGCAGTAATGAGTCTTTTACGTCTCTTTGAAAAGAATCCAGTCAGATTTTTCATTTCCAGATCTTTATCCTTTCGCTGAAGCGCGACTTCATCTTTTTTCCCATAAAACTCTAGAAGTTTCTAGGATTTATATGTGTATATATAATATATGGTATATATAAAACAAACCTCGTGGAAAACAATTAAACATTGTATGATGTTTGAAATATTTAATCATGCTTGAATTGTTTCACAGAAACTTTTGCGAGAATGCGAGTGTGGATTTAAAAACATACTAATCAATATGCTGGACACGATATCAACATAAACATTCCAGACTCAACCTTCATTTTCTGAATATAAATGTCAGTACCATCGAAATGCATGTAGGCAGTTGTCACCTTTTCTTTTTTTAAATAATATCACACTTATTGAGTTGAAAACAAAATGATTATTGTCAAAAGAAGAGCATTTCCATTACTGATTATTACTGATCGCTAGATTAATTTAAAATTTCCTTTCTTGTGGTGAGAAATCAAACTTCGAACTTGACCCTGACATACATCAAAACAATATTATATTTCTATCGAACTTCTTTTACATCATCGTGTGACTACATAATTAACTGTCTGGGAAACCTAATCAAATTAGAATGCGCAGTGAACATGCCAACAGACCAGAGCTTTTATAGACTTATTTCGATCAATACATAGAAATTGACTTATGTTTGTAATTCAGTGTAGAAGAAAAGTAGAATCATTTAGAGAGAATTAAATCATTTTGTTTTTATGTCATTGAAACTGATGAACGAAAAAGTATTAAAAATTAGGGAACTTGAAAAGAGTTTTGCTTTTTATATAAATGATTTCGAATCTCTGCAAATTTTTCCTTGGAAGCTCAATGGTCCAACTAAAGAATTAGGCTAATCGGATGCCATAAAAGGTTTATTGTTAACCCACTCAAACTGCAAGGCTGCAACCCAACAATTTCTTAATAATTGTTAGAGACCACAAACTAATTTTCAAATTTTTTAAGATTGAATGTTTATATAAACTGCAAGGACTTTAAAGAGATATATCTATGTTTTTCAAGCATATAAAATCAAAGAAATTATGGATATAGCTACACCTTTATCAATTATATTCCTGGTTGAAGATTACCTTCCTAAGTTATTAAAATTTCTATAGGGATACTAAAACAATTGGTTAATAAAGAAAATAAAAATTGGTTGATCTTGCTTTGTAAAGTTGAAGGAGAACCAGATGTTCAGGTCACAACTAAACGAGACTTGTAGACTTGTATAGATTTAGAACGATGATAGGAGAGGGTGGTTTGAAAAATTAAAGTTCCTGAACTAAAAGCTGCCATTACAGAACATATGGTTTTATGAAAGTGAATTTTATCTCGCATGAAAGAAAATATAAAGTGTAAAACTATTAAGAAAAATGTAGAGGGATGTCAAAGATATAAATAACTTTCCTTGTTATTCAAAATTATTCATAAATAAATGCGTTGAATTGATTAGTCAAAGCTTCAGATTCTACGCCTCTCTTTATCGCTAAGTCACCATTAAAATATTTCTCATTATTATCTAGGTTCTCAATGACAATCGAGATGCATTGATGCATTGTGATTGACAATTAAATTTGATGATATGGATGTCAGTCACTACAGACCAATTTTAAATAATATAGCATGATTATGAGAGATACAATACAAAATCAGTCCTATAAAGCATAAACATCATCAGTTTAGCAATACATCAGACCGACACATTGTGGAAGATTCTGTCCCAAAATCAGATAAGAGCAGATAAGGATGGCAAAAACATGCCGTCTGTTTTAGTAGCTGATAAAACGAGTTTTCTAAACGAATTATATTTCTAAAAATTAAGTTTTCATGATTCAAACATGATTATTTCAGAAATCACATTTGGATGAAAATATTGATTATAATTTGAGATTTAATATGTGGACTCTATATTGAATCCCTTCAACTCTATTTATGCGGTGTAACTGGGTATGCAATTTTTCTCACGTCAATATTAAGTCCATTTAAACCCAGAGAGGTGCAACAAGTGGAATAAGCTAGTTGCCTTCGCAGTCAAAGCATGTACCCTGAATCTGTTTGGGCGCTCCCTCCCAATTTATATACAGTTCCCATGAACTCACCTCCAACTTGGTCGCATATTCCTCAGCAAGTGCATCACTTTGTTTTGTTAATTCCTGGTTTCTTTCCAAAAGTGCCTTCCCCAGTTCTGCAGCAAGAACCAAATCCCTTTCCCTTTGTTTGAGCAACTCCAGAGGATCTCCCTCATCATGGTCGAGAGAATTTCTCCTCGTCTGCAGATCAGAAATCATATCTTCGAGGGCGTAGGGCTCCAGTTGTCCGTCTTTTCTTGGCAGCATTTTTATCAGACTGTATGGAAAAAAATCCCGCTTTTTATTCCGAATGGAACAAGAATCACTATCAGCTCTCGATTCGCTACGAGAACTGGATAGTTTAATATTTTTTGCGACGGCAAGTGGGCGTCTCGATTACAGGTTGATTGGTAGTGCATTCGAGCCGGTGACGTTCGGTTTTCAACTTTCTTCGTCGGCTCACCTACGTCTCATTTTTCGTGCGGAGGTAATGCCCCGACATAACCTTAGAAATGAGTTTCATCCCGTATTCAACATCACTTAGGGCTTTGATTGCTGATACCACGTGATAACAATGAGATAAATAAACATTTATGAATATTTCAGTTCACCTCTTTGCACTGGCAGGTAAGCTCAGAACACTGGTAAGAAACATGATCCTGTGACAATAACAAAGCACTGGCACTCGCGTAGTTTGATCACCGATCACAGATCACGTCAAACAGGTTTCCGTCATTAACTCCCGTCGCCGGAAGCTCAACTTTTCACTCCTCGCACGTTGACATTGAACCGGTGATGCAACAACTCGAGACGCTGTTTCTTTGCGAACCCATTTATTCTCGTTGTTCTAGATTTAGCCCCGACCGTGACTTGGTCTACAATTAGGAAAAGGGGCATAAGTTCCTGCAGCCCAAAATTTTATTCTTATTCCGCTCCGCAGCACAAGCACCTGTGGTCACCGATGCAAATAGCGCCAAAGGTTTTTTGTCGAACACTAAATCGTAAACTGCCTATAGCTACCTTTTCTGAACGAGAACTAAACCAAAAGTTTAGCTATCATTTTATTTTGATTCAAACCAAATCGTAAACTGAGTATCAACTATTTTTTTTAATTAAATCAAATCGTAAACTCGTGTTGTGCACCTCTTAGTTCTATATAACTTAACTAAAACCACATCATAACCGAAACATATGTTTATTTATTCCAAAAAGAGAACTGTCACTTTTTAGATGCCTCATTTTATAACATAAAACTGAATTGCTGTAAGGTACGTGGTAGCTGCTTGGTCACATCGATCGAGCCGCACCTGCAAATGAATCCTTAATGATTCGTAAACACTGGTGCATTGCCGCTGTCGTTATTTCCGGTTTGACTGGGAAATTATGCTGCACGTTACTATAAAAATTGGGCTGGTATCGGTTGAAAGTGAATAACCGTATAGCTCACATCAGGAACTCGTTGTTATTGACGACTGGTGACGGTTGGTGTCTTTCGTTGGTTTACTATAATGCGTTACCTGATATACTCTACAATAACTTTAACTCTACTTCCACGACTTCCACCACGCGCCTCGATCACAAGAACAGAAGAACAATAGAAGGTGCACGCGGCGCCGCGGTCGGCCAGGTAGTGAGTCACCGTCACGAACGTGGAGAGCCGAGAGGAAAATAAATATTACGGAATCGTGCCCTGCTCCCGGAACGAGCTGCTGTCGCCCCCTCCTCAACTCCCTTCTCCATGGCTTTAACGCCCCACCTGGCCCCACCAGTGGTAGTGGCTCTTTTTATACTCAAAGATTCCAGGTCCAACGAAGTAACAAACTGCAGAGTGCAGACCGTAAAAAACCGTCTAAGATCCAAACTGGAATTGAGCGAAAACCCTGGAGAAGACTTACCTCCACCCTCCTGATTGGAGACTAGAACTAGAGTGGGGCTGGGGCCTGCTCTTTTTTCCTTTGCCCAGTGCCAAGACATTTTCTTTAAGACTTCACCCTCTTGGCTTTTAGATCCTTCAAAGATTGATATCGATTTCATAAAAAATTTGAAATAGGGACATGTATAAGTCACGTGTCTGGACGCTTGTAACCATATTACAAATTTTCAAGTATCATATTAAAAACAAATTACAGGATGGCGACTTGACTGGGTAACCCGCGCGGGAAAATATATTTTATTATAGTGTAATTATATCAGTTTCTGATTTGTGTTTATAAAGAAAAATCGATGGCAAAAATCTAGTTCAAGGGCAAAGTAAAAGCATCAATCAATAGATTGAAAGCAAAGCTTTTTTCATTTTTTATTGATAATCTTCCAATATATTGCATAATAATGGGAGATCTAAGGGCAAATTAACATAATTAATATAAATCTTCATACCAATTGAAAGATTTTATATTTAAACTTTGCAATTTTTAGATTATACAAGTACGGATAAATTGTGTAACTTCCGATTACCACTTACTCGCAAACCCCATAAACTATCCTCTCTTTGAACGAATTATTTCGTAACCTTATGGCTTATAACGATATTTACCATTATTAATTATTTCAGGAAACTCATTCATTATTCTGAAAGTTGCTCAGGCAGTAGTGTGCAATAAATATGTCGTAATATCCACTCTCTCTAAATCGAAATTAGTGAATAGTCAGTCACTAATTTACTTTAGTGAAAATTTTTACTAATTATTATTCTATTTTTGTTATAATTTTGATTTATCCTTTATTCTTGTAAAGAAACTGATATATTTTCATAATAATTCTTAAAAATCTTAACGGTCGATTAACGAATGAAAAAACAGCAGAGTTAAAGTGTTTTACAATAAAAAAATGATTCTGTAGCGATTGAGAATTAAAAATAAATGAATTATACACAAGTACTGCCCTCTTCATATTTTATGTAATAATCACATAATCTGGAAGTTGCCTTAGTAACGACTGCAACAACGATCACAGCTGACACGTGCCATGGCTGCTTTGCAGTGCCTGGCAACCGGAAATCTACTTCAATGGGGGTGCAGTAGTACAGCTGTAGGGCTGTTCAAAGTGTCGGAAGTTTTATTACAAATGTCGTGCAAAAAATTAACTTCCTTGGACTTTGTCTTCAAAGGATTTTACTTCAGACCTAGAATCCTTCCAAGATTATTGAAATACTCAACATTTCTGAAGAACGTCCTCAATCTTCCAAAAGTCCTTTGACAGGTTGAAAATCTTTGTAGGTTACTGGTATATTATTTAATTTTGAGAAATACTTTTCTGCACTAATATAATCAAAGCGATATAAAATAATAAAATCAATGACAATTATATTTTGTACAAAAATTTGAAAACTGTTCACAATGTATTTTACAAGGTCAAAGAAAATAATTTAGCAAAACTTTTTTTCTTGTTTATCATATTTTTCATTTGAGAATTTAAAGTATATTTTTACTGAAATTGTGCTGCAAAATTTTTCTGGATAGTAAATGTGGATTCAGTGTACGAAAGAAGAAGAAAGGAAGTACTTGACTCCCTTTTAAAAGATATGAACAAGTAGTCCTTTCATCAAATTTGCGTCAGTACACTGAAGGGTTGCCAGACTTACTTTTCCCATATCTATTTTTGCAGACAAGTCAATCTCATGAATATGATTCATTCGCTGTCAGTGTTTCATTCGATGAGAACATCAGTGTTCCACTCCTTCTGGCACGAGTGATTTTTTTTGACCTTTCAGATTTTTTTCTGTTCATTCAATGCGTCACGTAAATGCAGTAATATTCTATAATTAAAGAATAGTTTTTAAAACACTGAGTCAGTGTTTTGAATTAATAAATTAGTAAACAGGGAAGGGCTTAAGGCAATATAACTTGAATTTAAAAAATTCTAAAGGATGTTGAACTGAAAATAATTAAAACAACTAAAATTAACAATTCACAATTAAAACTGTCTCTATTTTTAAGCAGACTGAATAGATTCCTGATATCGTCTAAAGATGTCTTACAGACAACAAAATCAGGTTCAAGATGAGATGGAGTTGGAAACAATGGCGGAGGCGGAACTCACCAGGTTAAAACGACAATACAGGATAATGGAAAACGACAGAATAACTTATGCAGAGGAAGCTCGATTGCAGCTTCGTAATCAACAGAAAATGATAGATCGTCTTGAGTTTGAAAAGGCTGAACTCGTTTTAGCCATTAAGGCATCCAAGTCTGACACAAATACCAAAAAAGATCAAGCTATGGAGGCACAATTGAAGTGTCTCCTAGAAAAAAGGACCAAATATTTAGAGATGATTGCAAACGAAAAGCAACAAATCTCTGAACTGCAGGAACAAATTGTTAAGGTCTAATTAAATATAATTATTATATTCTTCTATTTTCATTATGAAAAAATGTTAGAATATAGTTCAATAATAATGTGCATCCCCGCGACAATATATATACCTACCCTGTAAAAAGGAGAGCATTGAAGTGGATGATATGACATTGAAAAAATTGTGCACTTTAATGCCTATAAATCCAAAAAAATTCCGTTTTTGTCCGAATGCGCTTCTTGGCATTCGACTGTTTCCGTTTGTGTCATTTTGAATCGACAAAAAAATATACGGCATTAAAGTGGCTTCTTTATCATGCCATTGATTGAATGCCATTGAATGACCATATTAGTTGAATGCGATACCAATGCCTTCTATAAACAGAGGTATGGAATGAAACTATATGTAATGCCATTTAATTTTCCGACTTTTTATATTTTTCGACCAGATATATCGAATACAATCAATGCATTTGAATACATGCCGTTGAATTTAATTCCGAACAAAAACAGAATTTATTTCGATTTATAGGCATTAAATTGTACAATTTTTTCAATGTCATGATATGATCCACTTCAATGCTATCCCTTTTACAGGGTACCTAATTTAATTAATAATAGTTGCTAGTAATAATAAATTACAGTGTTATTAATTAGTTTGATAGGATAAGTTAATGGGGAAATTTCCTGTTGTGGTTCTTAAGAAATTCTCAGTAGATTTACAAATTTAAAGGATTTGCACAAGCTAAATGCAAAGGTGGAGGTTAATTACAGGTATCGAAGGAAGTGGACGCTATGAAGAAGAAAGTTCGCACGGATGCTCAATCAAAGGAAATTGTGATGAAGCAGAACAAGATTGTTTCTATACTGGAAAACCGGCTTGAGGTGGTCACGAAAAGGTTTAATTTGACGGTGGCAAATAATGCGAAATTGCGTAATGAAATTGACAGTCTTCTCAAGGAGAGGGCACAGTTCAATGTCCTTTGGTCCAGACTGATTGGGCAACTTAATTCTGGCAAGCAAGTTATAAATGATCTAATCGAACAAGCAACCATTGCTTTCAATCAGAGAGATGAAGAACTGAATAAGATACATGCTCTTCGTGAGAGGTGAATTTATAATATGTTCAATTACTGTCTGGATTTTAATTTTCTATTAGAAAAAATACTTCCGGTTTGAACTATATATGTAGTATTTATCATGCGTACTATACAGATTTTAATTTTCCCTTTAGCTTATATTTTGGAGAAAAATTTTTCAATTTAATATTATAAAAATTAGAGAACTTTAAGCAATTGCTACTAAAAAACAGGCGTACTGACAATTTCCGATGGTAGTGTATACATATATATGTAGTATTGACAATTAATAATGCGTTTTTTAAATCGAAATTTTTTAAAATAGGGGTGCAAGGGATTTGAAATGTCATACTTCCGAAATGTGCGAGCTTCAACGAACTCTGGACAATGAGATGAAACTTCAGGAATTTCTTGGGGTGAAAGGTCAGTTCCGGGAGACAAGTGATTTGGACGCTAAAAAAGAAGCTGAAAAATTGGCGAAAAAACAAGAAATGGAGAATAAAGTTGCCTCTTATGTGCAGATCCTCAATTCTGTTAAGGAGTTTACAGGTATAATAATCAATCTGCGAAATTCTAGAGATTTTATATTAGGGCCTGTATATTGTGTAAAAATGTGCAATATATTTTACAGATAATAAGTATATTAATATTTTAAAGATTCTAAATAAGTTGTTAAAAATTGTTACGCAGGAACAAACACTAAACAGTGTACATGTCGAATTGCTCTTTTAAATACATAAAGTGAAAGGGTATTAGAAGTTTGTCAATTTTATTTAAATTTTATTTATTTAATTAAAATTTTATTAAATGCATAATTTTTCAGGAGAAGATAAAATCGACAAATTAGCTGCTAATTTTCTGAAGCAGGAAGAGGAGAACTTTGCTCTCTTTAGTTATGTGAATGAACTCAATGACGAGCTCGAAGGTCTTCAAACTCGCGTTGAACACCTGAGAATGGGTATCGATGATGCTAAAGCTTTAAACACTCATAGAGGCCAGAAACAAATCGAAACACTGGAAAAATTAAAAAAAGAACTTGAAGAAGAAACTAGACTTGCCGATGAGGCTGAAAAAAGCCTAGCAGAGGTGCATTTAAAATTAATAAATAAATTTATGGCTGTCCATATATATATATATATATATATATATATATATTCATATTTCCTAAATGAATCATTTAAGTCACGAATTCGCAATTAATGTTAATTAAATTAATTAAATTGCACAATTTATATTTTAGAGCAATGATGTATTGGATAAACTACTCAAAGGAATCGACTCTCTGGTCCGAGCTCTACGTTGCGACAATTCATCCATCCTCGAATTACTTGGGGATAATTCGCAAGTTACAATGAACAACGTCATGTTGTACCTTGGTCTTATCGAAAAGCGCATCACAGAAATGTTCAACAAGGTGCACTGGGTTGACAAAGCAACAAAAGCTGACGTGCGATTAAATGAAGAAAGGAAGCCCTTATTGAAAACTCCTGCCCTTCCTACAATTGCTCCCACACAACCTTGTCCTCTGTAAGTTTTCCTTTTTTTCAAGCTCATTGTTTTTCTCTGTATTTTAAGTTTTTTTTAAATAATTTACATTCAGAGAGCACAGTGTTTCTCAATTTGTTAAGTCTTACTTCATCACGATGAATTTTATCAATTTTTATATTGACATAGATCTACATTTAAAGTTACATATTTTTCAAAAACGTTTTGAAGGGTCGAATTTAAAAGTCTTTGCCTATTTCACTTTAGCTCGGTAGTGAATAGTGTTTTTATTACTCTTATAGGCTATAAAGAAATATTATTATTATATTATATTATTATATTTATATTTTTTATGCAATATAATGAATATAATAATATTATAAATCATAATTATTATAATAGTTGACAAAAAAAATAAATAGCTTTTTCAAATCCACACACTAATGTTCATATATTATTTCGAATAAAAAATACAATTAAAAAAATCTTTGAATGTAGATGTTTCGAGAAAGAGGAATTCCAAAACGTAAGCGAGGGCTTGGAAGCTCCATTGACTCGAACCGAAGCCGTAGAAAAACTGGATGTGAGACTGGAGAATGATTATTCGGAGTTACTGCACAATGTGTCCGGTTGCAATTTGCCAGCAGCAAGAAAGATCATGCAAAGACGATATCAGTAAAAGTACAAAACTTAGCAGGAGAAACTTATTGTTGGCTCCAGGGTTTCTATAACAGATTGCATAAGTTGTTATCTCCTCAGGTTTACTATAGGTCAAATTATCTGTTAGTCGTAATTAAGACTCTTCAGTTGCTTACCAGAAGATTCCGTAAAGCTTGTTTGCAATTACGAACACCAAACTTGTAACTTATCAAACTACTTTCTTTGTACATATCAGTTGATTCTTCATGAAGAATAAATAACTGATTAGAAAGTATAGAGTAGTATAGAGAGTATATAAATTACTACATAAAGGGATCAAAAACACACGAAACTCGAATTTTTCTATTACTATAACTATTTTCTACTGTATCTTACATTTGTATATCCTGAATTTGTAAGAAGAGTTTATTAGAAGTTGTTTTGTGTTGAAGTGATGTTTCACTCATCAGTTTAAGTATTTGAAATCTACAGCATATAGAGAATTATACGCATAATTTTATTTATGAAGGATTTTGTTGCGCTAATAATAAGACATTTTAGAATTATACATATTATATAGAAGT
>JAUEJJ010000045.1:1225438-1244951 GCA_032164275.1 Synergus coniferae | reverse complement strand
ATATTTTCCATATAATCACGTTTGTTAATAAATTTAATTACGTTATTATTATTATTATTATTATTATTATTATTATTATTATGTATTATGATATTTAAAAATTTGCCTGAATTTTTAGTGGGTTGGCTCCATTGATATGAATTCAAATGAAGATGCAGACGGCAATGTGATTGTCAAGGCCGATCAAAGTTGGACAGAACAGGTACAAAAATTGCATAATTTACAAAAAATAAATAAGTAAATAACTTATGACTATATTTTTCTTTTCTTAGCAAGAAGATATTTTGGCTCAAGTAACAAAAATTCTCAATGGAAACAAAGTCGATGGAATAATCTGTGTTGCTGGTGGGTGGGCTGGAGGAAATGCAGCTAATAAAGATTTCACGAAGAACAGTGACTTGATGTGGAAACAAAGTGTTTGGAGTTCTGCCATTGCTGCAAGTATCGCTTCCCAGCATCTAAAAGAAGGAGGCTTTCTTTCCTTAACTGGAGCTAAAGCAGCATTGGAAGGAACTCCTGGTAATTTAACTATCCAAAGTGGAAAATTAAACAATACTTCAGTTTAAAAATACTAATTTTTTAGAAGAATAATAATAATAATTCAAAATTTAGGAATGATCGGTTATGGAATGGCAAAAGCAGCAGTTCATCAACTGACAAAATCCTTAGCAGCTGAGGGAAGCGGAATGCCTCCAGGCTCACTAGTTGCTTCTATTTTACCTATTACTTTGGACACCGCAATGAACAGAAAGTGGATGCCAAAAGCAGACACATCTACCTGGACACCTCTGGAATTTATTTCGAAGTTAGTAAATACTAAATAGTAATCAAAAGTGATCTAGATTCGATTTCTTTGAAAATATTTGTTATTAATTGATTTTTAATTCATAGTCTTTTCTGGAAATGGGCTCAGAAAGAAGAGCGACCTCCAAATGGAAGTCTTCTTCAACTGGTTACGAAGGACAATAAAACTGAAGTAATTTCAGCTTGAATAAAACATTCACCAAGAGCGAAGATACTTCAATATAAAGACATCGATATTACTAAAAGTTCACTAGAAACGAAGGGATCAAATGCCACAATATAGCAAAAGTCGACAAAAGTTACAATTTTATTCTTTTTTGATGCAAAAATACTCATCTTATTTTCTAAGAATTTTTTAAATAACTCACTTATTCCATTACTTTCGTGATTGTATCTTACTGTGCATTTATAGTTTAACATGGGTTTTCGTACACGTACTTTTAAATTTTAATTGAATCTCTTATTTTGAATAAATCTTTATGATTGATTTACATATATTTGAAACATAAATTGTTATTTATACGGTGATAAGAACCATAATTTTAAAAATGAATAGATATGTTGAGTAGTCAATAACTACATTTTTTTCAGTAAGTATAAAGTCACAAGCGATCAGATTCTCAAGTATTGAATGCTTTCAAATTTCTGAAGAAGTTTCTTTCCTAGGCCTCTTCTTCAAAAAGGTGCTTTAGACTTTCACAGATTAAGATCCACTCGTTAGAGTTGTACCTGGTTGTAAAGCACAGTTTGGATTTACAACCTTCATCATTCTTGTACCCCCACCATATTTACAAGAACCACCGTAACTTCTGATGAGTGATGTCTAGCCACCTTTGCTCGCAAATTCCATAAACCGGTCCATCAGTGTTCTAACTCTTCAGTGCTTTAAGCCACCATCGTAAGGACAACATTTCTACCCTCGTATTTTTACGATTATTTTCGCTGAGTTATTTTGTAAAATTCAGGTTAGTGAAATTATACCAATTATTAGTATTAAAGAAATTACTTATAATGAAAAATATAAAATCGGTTTACACTAAATATGTAGCAATTTATAAAATCATACAAAGAAGAATTAAAAATACAGAAACAAACTATTTTATCTGATCAAATTAAACACTTAACTTAAAATCTTTTTACAAAGCAAATAACCTTTGAACTGATCCTAAGAAAGTTGTCTATCATATTTGTTGAACAAGCCGAAACATTTAATTGTGCATCATATGTAGATGTGTGTATAATCAATTTAACTTTATCTGTTGAATTCTCAAGAAAAAATTCTTTTTACGTCATCTATCTCATGCCTTTGTATGTGAAATCCCTTTTATTGCTACAATACAAAAAAGATATGTATATTTTGCAGCGCTTACAATAACTTCCTTCCGGTTCTTTGATATAGAAATCATCTATAATGAAACATTAATGAAGGCATTATCGAACAATTGGATGTATATAAAAGAAATATACGCCGAGAGACGATTACAAGCTCCTTATCCGTGTCAGTAAATTTGCTTAACATTTCTTTAATTAATTGAACTACCTAATTATCAATTGTTTGATTGTGAGTCAGATTTATCTCACTTCATTTTTATTGCACCAATAATTTGTTTTTCAAAATGTCAATCCTATAAGAACAAAATGTAGCAATAATAGCTGTGAAATAACAATTACAAGCAGTATAATTTCTTTTCATTTAACTTACTTAAAGATCAATAAATAGCCAACATCTTGACTATAAGGAAAATTTATGTATATAATTTTTTTATTAAATAATGTGAATTCTGCAATACTGCAAAACGTAATCTTTGATGATTAGCAAAAACGAATTTCGTAAGAGATAATTAGCTCTCTTACAAGCTGTAAGAGATACCAAGCAGTCAGACGGATAAAAACTTAATTTTTTGTTTCTTTAACTTTAATGCTCAGTAAATATGTAGCAAGAAGAAACTTCGTAGAAATCTGATCAGTTTAACATTTTAGAAAATACTATTTTATTTTTTAAAATTCTTAATTATAATTGGAGTTTTTTATTACGTTTTCGAATTTCAATTTATCTTATCCCAATTCTATTTAATCTTTTAGTTGATCTTTTAGTGATTCAAAGATTGAAAAAAGTGGTTTTATATCATATGTATTATTGAGGCTAAGTTGCTATTGACCTCGAATAAATCGGCCAAAATAATTGGCTCCTTTCTGAGAGTTGAAGCCTTCAACTCTCAGAAAGAAGCCAATTATTTTAGCCGATTTAATATTAAATATAAATATTTTAATATTATATTATACTTATATTTAATATTAATATATTTTATATTATTTAATATTAAATATAAATATTCCGTGTAACTAAAAAATTATCCAATTTAAATAATTAAAAATTTTAATTGAAGCAAATACTAATACTGTAAAAATTAAATTAAATTTTATCCACTCTGGCGAAAGTCTCGGATACAAATTCCGGAACAATTCGAAAAATTTCGGATTGGTTCGAAATGATTTTCAATCCGAAACTTTCGCCAGGTCAATGGTTGTAAAATTGAAATTGTTTTAAAAAAAATGTTGTTTATAAAATAAAAATGTTAACAACATAAACCCAAACTTCCGAGTAGATTTGAATACTTAGCTTTCTAGAATTCTGTAATCACATTGTATGTTGATGAAGCTAAAATTCGTCATAGTAATGTGTAAATATAAATTTATTTCTGTCACATTAACATTATCGCAACATCGAAAGTAAGTTTACGATAATTCACAAATTGTGAATCACGATCAGATTTTATGAAACCATCGACAAAGCAAGATATTTTTTATTATAATAGTATTTTGGCTAACTGAAAATTAGTCAATTGTAAGATTGAGATTAATATTGCGAAAGCCTTTCGATAACATACTTTATTTGATAACCGAATGTATTTCGAGGTAAATAAATCTGTTATTGTAGGAAGACAACAGCTATTTATTTCAACCGATCTCTTCGACTACTCTGTTTCAGTTTTTCTTCAGATTGCGTAACAATCTGTTTCTTATTCTCCCCCATCAGTCGTTATCAAGCAGTCGTCTTCAACAATTGTTTCAAGTGGGATCGAAGAGAATTGAGTGGTGATTGTTTATCACGTGAAACTAAAGTAAGACGATATGAATTCGATCAAGAAGATTTCACCAAAAGTGAGTATTATTGATAATAACAATTTTATGTATTAATATATTTTATGTATTAATATATATTTTATATATTAACATTATTAATATTTTAATATATTGTTAATATTTTACTATATATTTTTGTATCAAGGAATGCTACCCTATCTGAACTTAAAATTAGATCATCTCCTCTCTAATATAAACAAATGTAATATAATTTCTAGATCAATAATTATAATTACAATTATTTAATCAGAATTATTATTTGAAATTGATCAAATCTAAAGTATCTTTTTCATTTAATAAAATATTTTTCTGGGTCCATTTTAGAATTCATTTGAATATACGTTCACAGAAATGTTCCATTTTTATTTTATTCCATTTAGTGATAATCTTATTCCATGATACATATAAATATTTTGGGCAAACAGTAATAAAAAAATTTTTTTCCTGCTTAACATGTAGATTCAGGTGTTCCTAATGCAATATTGATATTTATGATCGGCAAAGATAATAATTTTTTTTTTACAAATTAAGATTTCTTCAGTTTCTCTAATTTAATTTAAGACTTTGATCAATTTTAATTTTGATTATTTTTTGAGCACTAAAATATTCTTTCTTATAAAACTTTACCATGGTAAAAATTTTAAAGAAATAAAAAAATTTTTAATTTTACACGGTAAAAATATACTTTATGTATCTTTATGTAAAGATGTAATGATACCCGGTCTTTACGTTCCGTTATTACTTATAAGAGTTGTAATTTATTCCTTGAAAAAAGGGGTTTCCTTTTTTTTATTCCTCACGAGCAGTGCATATCTATATAATTAAATTTTTTTTAAGTTGTTAAACACTCGCCAGGGCTGTCAAACTTAATCCGTAGTTTTAATATTTATTTCTGAGGAAAAATTGTATTCGTCTTATCAATTTAGACTTATCTGAATATTATTTATTCCCAGATATTTCACAACTTAGAATAGATTATCAATCAATATAAAATTGTCACGCCCACTTATAATACTCAAAAATTGATAATATATATTCATACTTTGATAAGGATTATGGTATAAAATATTCATCTTAAATTTTTAGGTCAATAAATTTTTTTAAAGAAAGTAAAGAATATTATGAAAAGTAAAGATATTATTCCTTATTACTATTATTATTATTGCTATTATTATTATTATTATTCATATTACAATGAAAAATCTTAACAATGTAAATTGATTCCTTTGTGTAGATACTACGAAAATTAATGAAGAGTTCCCAAGTGCATTTGACAGCATCACTTAGTCAATATCCTGGGCCTTTGACTCATTTCACAGATGATGAAATAATGATGAGAGAAACGGGTAAGAGTTTATTCTTACATTTATTAAATCAATTTTTTTTTAAATTTTAGATTTTTAAATTTTTTAAGATTTTAGAATTTTATGAATTTTTTTTTAAGAATAATTTATTCATTTTTATGCTTTTTTTTCCAGTTGCAAAACTAAGTAAGGAAAAGATTGACCCCCTTGTGAAAAAGATGGAAAAGGAAGGAAAACTGGACGACGGTCTTGTAAAATCTTTATTTGAAAACGGGGTAAGAAAATTTCTGTAAAATTTTATTGAATTGGATTTCAACAACTTTAATCATTAAATACGTTTTATACTTAAAATTCTTGTCATCCAAAAAAATTAATAATTAAATTTAAAATAAATTTAAAAAAAAATAATTTTATAGCTTATGGGACTGGAAATCCCAACGGAATATGGAGGCACTGGCTGTAATTTTATGACAGCAATTTTGACGGTAGAAGAATTAGCAAAAGTGGACGGAGCTGTTGCAGCATTTGTAGATATTCACAATACTCTAGTCAATTCATTAATTATAAAAGTAGGTTCAACAGAGCAAAAGGAAAAATATTTGACGAAACTAGCTCAAACAGACGTAAGTTGATAATATAGGGTGACCATGCTGTAATCTAATATTAATAAACTAAATATATTAAAATAATTTTTTTTTAATTTGCACATAACAATAAAAACAACATTTATTTTCTCAGGTTGGAAGTTTCTGTTTAACAGAACCAGGTTCAGGATCTGACGCTTTTTCTCTTAAAACTGTTGCTAAGAAAGATGGCAGTGATTATATTATTAATGGATGTAAGATGTGGATCTCAAATTCTGATATTGCTGGAATTTTTATAGTCTTTGCTAATGCCAATCCTGCAGATGTAAGAATTTTTTTTCCGTAAGATTCTCTAAAATTTAATTATTTTCTACTAATTATTTGCTTATTATTTTTTAAATTATATGTTATTAGGGATATCGAGGAATTACTGCTTTCTTAATGGATCGTGATTCACCAGGAGTGACTGTGGCTAAGCCAGAAGATAAATTAGGTATTAAGGCTTCTGGAACTTGTATGATTCATTTTGAGAACGTCAGGGTAAGAAATAAGAAATTTCATTTCCATCAAAAGTAATTAAGTTTTGTCTATAAAAATTAAATTGCATTGTTAAAAAATTCAGATTGAATATTTTTATTCTTAAGGTCCCTGAGTCTAACATATTAGGAGAATTTGGACAGGGGTATAAATATGCAGCAGCATTTCTAAACGAAGGTCGAATTGGGATTGGGGCACAAATGATTGGAATTGCCCAGGGTTGTTTGGATGCAACTATACCTTACACACTCGAGAGAAAACAGTTTGGAAAAGATATTTTCTCTTTCCAGGTACAAATAGCTGACAAATAAAAATTCTTGAACAATTTCTTTCAATGATATATAAGCAATAAAAATCCCACTGAAATTGTTTTTACCTTTTTTCAGTCTATGCAGCATCAAATTGCTCAAGTTGCTACGGAATTAGAATGCGCCAGATTATTGGTTTACAATGCTGCAAGATTAGTTGACAACAAGCAAAATGTTATGAAAGAAGCTGCTATGGCAAAATTATGGGCCTCAGGTATTTTGATACCAATTTAAAAAAGGCTTTTTGAAAGTTAAAATAATATTTCTTCCTAACATGTGGCCATTCTGAATTATTATTTAAATAAATTTAAATTAAATTTAAACTTATTTGAATTATGTATTCTTACAGAAACTGCTTTGAAAGTAACAGCGAAATGTATAGACTTTATGGGTGGAGTTGGATTCACTACTTCTTTCCCTCAAGAAAAATTCTTCAGGGATTGTAAAATTGGAACAATCTACGAAGGCACGAGCAACATGCAACTTTCGACTATCGCTAAATGTATTCGAAAACATTATTCTTAATCCACTTTCAATTGAGAACCTTCACAATGGATTAGGAAATTTCAATTTATCCATCAAACGAAAGTATTATTGTATCATTCGCAGACGTCGTTGTAACCGAATCCATTTCTTTTAAGACGATTACCTCGGATGCAATTTTTTATTTTCTATATTTTTAATACAGTGAACTTGTTATACATTCGTAACTCTGTAACTTTTGTCTCTGTGTATTTCTTTATTACATATTACTTTGCATTTATTTTATCAAAATTTTCATTATATTCTATCTAGGAATTAGAACGACTTGTTAGAAATTTTTATTGTATATATGACTTTGTTTACACGTGTATAATTTTAAACTTTATAGAACTCAATTCCGAACCGAAAATTGCATAATAAAAACGTGAAATCTTATGTAGAAAGAGAAACTTTGATAACTGTAAGCCCCGATAAAGATAAGAGAATGAACTCTAAAAGCGAAACTTTGAAATATTCTACTCCCTAACCTTGAATCAGTGAAATATTTAAAATTAATTAATTAATTTAATTTTAAATTCCATTTATTTCCAGTCAAATTCTACTAATCCTCAGTGAATTCTTTCTCAGTGAAAAGTCACTGAAATTTTCAGTAGTGTAGTGACGATTACTAAAAATTCCAGTGAATTTTCACTGATTCTCAGAATGAAATCTTAAAAAGAGAGTCACTGAAAATCAGTGAACTTCCACTGATTCAATTTTAGAGAACACAAAAATTATATAATTGGAAATATTTCAATATTTAAAATATCATATAATTTGGAAATATAAGTATAGTCTTAAAATAATCGGATAGGCTTCCATTATTTTTGTAACTTAAAGTTTTAAAAAGGCACGTCACATATTTACCGTCCGTTAAATGTATTATAAAATAAATCAACTGTCTAGCTTCTATTCAATGTATTTTCATCTCATCAGATCATTTGTAATTTTTATAGCATCTGTCTTTAAGATTTATTAAGGGTGATTTCCTCTGTAAAAAAAAAATAAATATTGAAATTTAAGACAAAAAAGATTACATTAGAATTATAATTAAGATACCTTTTTTAGTTTCGGAAGAAGATCCATTTTGAAGCACTGTTGGTGGATTTTCTATCTTAGTATCAACATTTGAGATTGGTTCCGATACAGAAATGTTTTCTTCCTTTTTTGAAGGTTTTTTTTGCCCCGAGTTGGGATTAATTGCAGCAGGGTTTGTCTGGTTTTTAACTGGCGGTGAGGAGTCTGGCTTTTCAGTTTCTGAATCTGTAAAAAAATAAATTGTTTTACAATTAGTATTTAAAATTAAATTATGTACTATAAAATTTGAATTATTTTAAAAATTTAGATTTTTATTTTAAAAACTTATAAGAAATGTATGTACCTAATCCGAGGAAACATTTTGATATCCACTCAATCAGATCATCAAAATAGTCTTCCCTTGAAGACTCCGTTGCATTTTCATCAGAATCATCTTGAAAAAGATTAAACCAAAATCCACTACATTCGCAAAAAATGAGTGTAGAAATACAAATGTAAAATAAAAATTTCAGCATATTTTCAAAATTCTCGATACGTTCTGCGAGTACAAAAAGAATTATTGAGAATCACCCGAAGTATTTGTTAGAAATGAATCGCTTACGTGTATAACTGACTCACGAGTCTTTATAATTTGAAGGTAAGTTTGCTCATAATATTTGTTTAAGATGTTAAGTATGGAATGAAGCAAAAGCCTTTTGTGATACAGAACTTGATTATACATTTACGTGCCAGCGCATATACCCGCACACTTGTGATTATATTAAGTGGATCGGTGTTATAATTATCATTTGTAAAACTGAAGGCAACAAATTAGTTTACGTGAAAACGAAAATTTTTGTCCTTGGGCAAAAATAAATGGCAAAAAGTGTTGCTTTAAAACGAGCTGGATAACTCTGGATAATTCCAAGTTTAAAATGTAAAAATTTGCGTTAAAAAAGGAAAAAAAAAAACATTTTCTACAAAAATTGCTTTAAGAAATTTAAGACGTTTTTGGGTACCAAAAAATATAAATTTTATTGGGTTATAATAATCATTGTTTCCATTCTGCTTAATTCATATAAAATAAAATAATATTGTTAATTAGCCAACCATCGTAATCAGCAGATATGTATAGTATCTAATTAAACCAATAAAATATACGATGGCACTATGATATATGTAACAGAGTATGTACATTTCTATGATACAATCTCATAAATGATTGAATCCTAATTTCTATGATATCCAGCAACGTTAACAATAAAACTCTCGCAATAAGTTTTCATTATTGATCGAGTTGCTCTCCGATCAATTTCTTTTAGCTTATTAGTAATACCATTCATCATCGATGCGAGGCGTTCAGTCTTGTTTTCCAAAAAGAGTAATTATTAATTACTAATTACTCCTGTTTTATTTCTCAATAAAGCCAATTATCACACGTTTGCTTGGATAGGCAAAGAAATATTTTGCGCTTTTAAGTCCACATTTGAACAACTCGCAGAATTGAAACAACATTTTTCATTTCTTTTATTGGCCATTTGCAGATGCTTAATAAAAGATTAGACACTTAAACATAGATTTTTGAACTGCTTTCTAGATTTTTAAATCACGTATTTTGTCAAACCAGTTTAAGTATCTATTAATGTAAATCTACATCTACAAGCCGTGATAACATATTTACATTGGCGATTAAATTAATCTCGTAACATTATATTTTTCTTGCATATAAAAATTTAATATTTATTCATTCATTTGGTCAAATATAAAATTTAACTGGAAGCGAAGAAATATCAGTGTATACTGTATAACAATTATTATAAGGATTCAATGAAAATGTTTTGTTAAAAAAAAGCATCGAGTATTATCAGGATAATTTTCATTTAAATGTTTCTGAAGTTAAATAAATTATAAGATTTAATGATTTAAAAACTTAATGATTGTCGATAGAGTCTAAATTAAATTTCCTTACGCTATTTTTTCAATTAAAACATTTAGAAATGATATATTTATCACCTTTTTCCCTCGAGTTTTTAAAGAAAATACGTAATCGGTAATATAAAATATATACTTTTCCATTGAATTAATCGAATTTCTTACTAAGACAAGTTTATATTCAATAAGCAATTTCCCAAACATTTCAATAATTGAAAGTGTAAATATGGAAAGTATTTTTGTCAAAAGTTAATGTAATAAAATTCCAGTTTCAAATAAAATAATAGCTGAAATTTTAAGATATATTTTCCAAGCCTTATAATGCGTATGGAACACGATCTTAATGTTTTTATAATTAGCACCACAATATTCAAATAGTACCCGACAATAATATTCGCACATGGCGACATTAATCGTTATAAAACAATCTTAAATACATCTCTAGTTATTTCTCTTTAAAATATCACTGAAGCGTTTTCTGATAAATGAAATTAATTAATTGGACGGGCGTAAATTTAAATTTATTCAAGACTTTCTAAGTGTAAAACCGATGATTTATCTGCAATAAAAACTAAAAAAAAAATTAAAATTGAAAGGAAACGTCTGAAGTACTTTAACAATCTTTAAAATACGAATACTTGAATGAAATAATGGAATTTTTCACCTTCTAAAAAATTATTGTCTCTTTTTGCAAAATTACCATTTTTTATGTATTAGAATAATACATTATTGATATCTAGGTTTTAAATCATGGATAAATGAACCGAATTTTCTTCATACATCGTCAACTTGGAAAATTTAATTTCTCGTACTTGGATTCTGCAATCCACCAACGAACACCTTGAAGTGCTTACACAGCAACTTCGAGCACCAGAATTTTCATTACAGCCTTGCAATGAAAACCGTTTCAGAATAACTAGATTCTATTTAAAGCCAAAACGATCAATCGGGCATGTCTATGGAGACTATAGGCACAACAGGTTTAGTTAGGTCGATTTTCTTGATGTGCTTTTCTCCTTTTTCGGAAACCATTGGCTCAGAAGGCGGCTGATCTTGTGCATTTCTTGATTGATAAGAGATGTTGCCATACTCCTGCAATAGAGGACATAGTCCCAACAGAAAGTGGCAAAAGTCTTTCCTTATTCCAAACCACCCTGTAAGAAAAAGTTTGATATTGTTTAATTTGTTTATAGACTGGAAATAATTTTAAATTTTATTTTTATTTGTCAAATTTAAACTTGCTAATTTTAAGGGAGGAGAAAATTATTCTTAAGAGATAAAGTAACTGTGCTTACATTTATTGCCACCTTTTGCCCCAAATGACATACATATTAGAGTCATGTGAGAAAATATTAGTGGTGCAGCTACAGTCGTGTAGTGCAACGAAATATCGCCATCAAGTTTGTTTGCTAATAATACCTAAAAAATATATATATATATATATATATTTCAACAAATTACACGTAAAAAAATGTAAAATGAATTTATTCAATTTATTATCAGTTAGTATTTAAAATTATTTCAACTGTGAAACCGAAATTTCAAAATTCCTTATAAAACAAAAGTAAACTTTAAGGAAAAGAAGATAATGAAAATCATAAAAAATTCATGAATTGTCTCAAGGTGAAATTTATGAAAGAAATTGCTGTTCTTGTTCAGTAAATTTTTTTTATAGACACATAAATTACGTCAAAAAAGCATGCTAAGTGAAAAAAAGTAAAAACGACTTACTTGAAAGACTAATATGGGTACAACGAGAAAGGTGTATGCGAGAGCAGAATTTAAAGAAGTGCGCCTCTGTCGAGCATTTATTTGTGGTGTCCTTAATAAAACAGCAGCAAAAACGATCGCATATAATACAGCTACTAGAGATAAACACAATAAAGCCCAAAGGGGCACGAACACAACCTCCCAACTCCAAGTAATAAAATTATCCAGTCTTAATGCCAAGAATATAAATTGCAGTACATTAACTGCACAAAACAGTTCGAGCTCAAAAGATCGATCATGCTTCACAGCCCAAATACACACCTAAAACGAAAAATAATACATTACAACCTGTTTTACGTTAATACTCAAAAATATTCTTTGAGGATTATGACTTATATTTAAATAGTTTAAATATTACTTAAATAGGATGACCACAAAATTCAATTTTTCAATTTCCCTGACATTTTTCTGACCAATTTTTTTCCTGACATTTCCCTGACTTCCCTGACATGTGGCCATCCTGTTGAACTGTTTAATTTCTTAAATAAACAAAATATTTCAATTTTGAATTATTTGTTATACTTACAGCAATAGATACAATGGAGATAAAGATTAACGGTATGAAGACAAGAATCCACAAATGTCTTTCAGACTCCAGTTTGTCACAAACTAATAATTCAAACATTAACAAGATCAGGTGCAATGCGAGGGTAATCAACATTGCCTTGTAATGTACATAAGCATCTCCTTCTAATCTTGCATGAGGATGTCTCCACCACACATAACTTCCAACTGTTGCACCCAAAATGACCATGCTTTTCCAAAACCATATTGGACTAAATACGGACCAATAACTCCACTCTATATAACCATCCAGGCGGAAAGCGAACAACAATGTAAATACCATCAAACACGAGTGTACCAAAAATTTGCTAGAATCAAAAATTATTCATTTTTATTTAAAACTCAAACTTAATGTCAGGCAATGTTGAAATATAATTATAATTAAACCTAAATTATAATTAAATAATTAAGTACTCAAGTAATTAATTCTTATATATATTTTCCCATATTTGGATTGATTTCATTATGCACTCATCAATAATTGTATTTTTAACTTAATCAGAAATGGAGTTTAGACAAACGAATCTAATTTTAAAATACGTTTAAAAAAGGAAATACATAGAAACGAGATTTATATTCTGAGTTACGAGTTTAAAAAACAAAAATAATTGAATGACCAGAAACGACAATGAAAACAAATTTTTTAAGTGTCTATTTTTATAACAAAAGAAAGTTTTCTACAGTTTTTAATTTTTGTTGATATATATTTGATAGAAGTAACTTTTAATAAATAATTTATTTATTCGCCTATGAAAGAGACGGAAGTAATCGTAATGCAAAAATTACCTGGGGTTGAAGTCTTGAAAGAGTGTTTGAAGATTCATGATTATTAGGGTCAACTACGTGGAGGCCGAGCTCTATTTTTTTTTATAAGAGTGACGTAGCTTTTCTAGGGCACATTCGTCTTTCAAACTTCAAGAGAACTTTTATTTATCGCGCAGTTTTCTGCGGAAGAACACAGCCCGCAATTCATACATTGGCGAGTACAAAAAATGAAATTCTCAGTATTCTCACCTGCTCACCATCGCATGGCATGGCAGCAGAAAATTGCAAGCGCACTGAAGTTCGCCGATGGCCATCATCTGATTGATTTCTGTTAATCGAATCGTGGAATATCGAACTCGAATTTCCGGTAGTCAAATTCATTTTATTTAGACTAAAACTTGTTAGTATTTTTTTAAAAAATACTCATATAAGTCAAAAATACACATATATATATATATAATCTATATATTCTCAAATAAAAAGAGAACAAAAGCTTGAATTTTGAGGTGAGAAGATTTGGAATTCTGGGTTCCTTTCTAAAATCAGAATTTTTATTTCAATCATTTTAATGGATTAAATTGTGATTCTGTTATAGGTATTTTATTATATTTCAACAAATTGCGAAGCTGTATCAACAAGGTACGAAAACACTTGAGTAAAACAATTAAAATAAATAAACAAATATGTATTTTTAAAAAACAGCAATCTCGAAAATTTCAATAGTTTTCGATTCGAGACAACTTCGAGGGGGTTTTCATTTCCGTCTTCTCAAGTCGCTTGGTGCTTGCAACTTCCACAACATTTCTTTCCGTGTGTGACTGTAACAATGGCGGTAGGCAAAAATAAAGGTCTTTCGAAAGGAGGCAAGAAGGGCGTCAAAAAGAAGATGTGAGTAAATTATATTACAAGTGGATTATTCTTTGTAATTTTCTGTGTCTATGGAAATTTTCCACTTTGTGCTGAGTAGTACGATGTTCTTGATTAAAATGGATTATCTGATGCGTGTGACACCTGAAAGTTTCCATGCTTCATATATTACATCTGATTTGTTTAATTTTCCTTAATTTTGAGCTTAATAAAATACTTTTAAAAGTTGCTTGGAAATGTAGATATATGCAAACGTACATAGTTTCTTATTCTATTATATTTTTAGATGAAAATTCATTTACGTAAAACTTAACCTATACTCTAATTCCGGCTAATTTTTTGTTTATCATGAATGATGTTTTGTTATTGTCAATTGTAACAGAGTGATATATATATTTATTTATTTTATAATAAAGAAGTAATTTTTTTATTATGAGATGCATTATGAATTTTTTTTTTTTCGTAACCTAACCTCAAAATTTTATTGGGAAGTTCAATATTTTGGAATTTAGATAATTTAGATCAATACTGTAAAAAAAATTTCTTGTAACTTTAGGTAAATTCACAAAATATTGTAAAATTACTAAATTGAAAATGATGTTTTTTCTTTTCAAATTGATAACTTTATTATTTTGTAGGAAGAAATTTTACAAATTTTGGTGCAGTTACAAAAACGTAGTGGTAAAGTTACAAGAAAATTCTTTTTACAGTGCTTCATAACTTCATTTAACTGTTGAGGATTCAAGGGAAATTTGTATAATTATGCAATTTCTTTATTTTATAGCGTTGACCCGTTCACCCGTAAAGATTGGTACGATGTTAAAGCTCCATCGATGTTCACTAGCCGTCAAGTTGGCAAGACTTTGGTGAACAGGACACAAGGAACAAGTGAGTAATTTTGTTTTTTCATGTAAGTTTGTATTTTTATGAACAATTGTAACAGTTGCAGTTAAATGGTCAATAGAATGAGGATACTTGGGTAGTCTTTCTTGTAAAGTTCAATATTTAATTATACTAATGGGACATTGACAACTATTTTTATTTATTTGTTTGTTAATGCAACCCCAGCTCCACTGTAGCCTCCAAAAACTAGCTTCCGTGGCGTTTAACGTTGCTATAAAAAATGTGAGCCTAAAATAATTTCATGACCAATGTCTTGGTATTGAAGAACTTAGTGCTTCCTACAAATGGTTTTAAGTAATATTCAATTTTAAAAACCTTTTATTATCACAAAATTAATGTAGGAGTTTACTTCTGTTTATTTAGAGATTGCCTCCGAGGGGCTGAAGTTTCGAGTATTCGAAGTTTCGCTTGCCGATCTTCAGAGCGACAACGATGCCGAGAGGTCGTTCCGTAAATTCAGGCTGATCGCTGAGGATGTACAGGGACGCAATGTCTTGACCAATTTCCACGGCATGGACTTGACCACCGATAAATTGAGGTCCATGGTCAGGAAATGGCAAACACTTATCGAGGCTCACGTTGATGTGAAGACCACAGATGGATATCTCTTGAGAGTATTCTGTATCGGTTTCACAAACAAAGATCAAGTTCCTAATCTTAGGAAACCTTATTACGCCAAGCACTCCCAGGTAAAAAATTCAATTCAAAGGTATAAATCGCAATCTTAATTCCATTTCAATTATATAATTTTTATGGCAACAAGATTGCGTATAATAAATGGACTCTCTTACCACACTGCTTCTATTGAATGGCTGTAGTGTTATTAGTAGTCGCGACAATTTAACAAAAATAATAAATGTGATCAGCGTGATAACATAACTCATTTTATTTAAGGCCGCGGCTAGTCTCAGTTTTTTAAGACGAATAGCAAAATCTTGCAGACTAGTCAATAACGTTCGTCGGAAAAGCTAAACGAATACACACTTTGTTTATTTATTTAATTAATAAAAATTCATTATTTAAAATTTAATTTTTCAATCATGTTTTTTTGTTGGATTTATTTACTTAAATTTTTTCTTAATTTTAGGTACGTAATATTCGCAAGAAGATGGTAGAAATAATCAACGATGATATCGCCAAGAGCGACCTGAAAGGTGTCGTCAGCAAACTTCTGCCCGATGCAATTGCGAAGGATATTGAAAAGGCCTGCCAGGGAATTTACCCTCTTCACGATGTCTACATCCGAAAGGTTTGCACTTTTATAAAAGTAGATTATTTACTACAAATGGTTTCTGTAAATTATAAACTTTAATTGATTAAACTGAGTAAATTTAATTGATTAAGCCATTTAATTGGTTAAAGAGAGGCATATTTAATAATTAATCATTCTTCTAGGTAAAAGTATTGAAGAAGCCCCGTTTTGAGTTGAGCAAACTTCTCGAATTACACGGTGACGGAGGTGGTAGTAGCAAAGGAGAAGGTGGTGAAGCCGGTTCCAAGGTTGACAGACCTGAGGGTTACGAACCACCAGTACAAGAATCCGTTTAAGTGGTAATCTTTTCAATTTCTTTTAAAAATAAAAACCGCTTACGGTGCAGATCTATTGAATTTTTTTTATTCCTTCCAACTACACAATCAGTTCCTCGTCATCTCTTATACTAGTAAATATATCTGAATAGAGAATGAAATATTTTTATTTTTTAGTCGAGGTAATAGAAAATCGCAAGTGTTATAATTTTACCCGACTGACTGTATTACAAAATGAAACATTATTTGGATTACATATTACTAAAATTACAAGATTGAGCTTTTCATGTTTTTGCACTAAGTATAATCGATCTTTAATTATTAACTCATTTGTGGCATAGTTTGTATTTTAGAAACAGAACAAAAATTTTTAAACTTTAAATAAATACATAGCCATGTAAGATTTATTATAAAGTTTCTCGATATTTAGATTTTTTTTCAAATTTAAAGACACTTTAATGCGAATTTCAACGCCCAGTAGAAATTAATGCTTCATTTAATCATCTAAAATACAAAAGTATAGAAAAATTAGAATCTAAAAATTAGGAAGTCAATCCTCGAGTGACTAATTCCCAGCCGCTAACGAGTAAAGCACGGAAACTTGCACTCCAGGAGGCAAGCATGTAGATCATCATTACAAAAAAGAAGATCTTGGTAAAAACATCCACCCAGTACATCCTGAAAAATAATTCATTTTCATATTTAAATCTGTGAAATGATTTTCACTAAATGAGGAAGAATCTAAATAGAATTTCTTACACTCTCATATGTCTGCGAGCAGCAGGCAAAGTTTCTATCGGTTCATTTAAAATATAAATTCTCGCAGCCCTTATGCAAGTTTCAAAATACTTGTCTATGTCCATATCGTCCCCATGAAGCTGATAATCATTTCTTTCTCGAGCATTCAATTTATCCCGAATTTTTGTAATATTGTCATTTACAAAGTCCCATTGATTGTTAGCGTAGTATTCGAAAACTTCGAAACCTTTCTGAATGCGTCGATGTACTCTACACATTCTGCAATATAAATTTTTTTTTTATTTATTTAATCATTATTTAACTTTCTAGAGAGGCACGCTATTATGAATGGAAAAATTATTAGTTTAATGTTTATAGTAGAGTGGTCTTACATCGGTTTGTGTCCAGCGAGGAATATTAGAGCATCGATGATGTATGCGGGTATCATGTGAAAGAAAAGAACACAAATATTGTGCATCAAACGAGATTTCTTCATGCTGCCTCCAGGATACCAAACCACTCCGTTCAGAGGAACTTTTTCTGTTATTCGGCGACCTCGTTCTATTATTTCTGCCCATGTTACCTGTACGATAATTATTTCAATTCATTAAAAATATTCACATTCTAGTTAAAAAAATATATAGATACGGATATCTTTGGATACGGTGCAGGGTGGCGACTTAAGGCCATGTATTACTTACCGACCCCTACCTTACCGACATTTTTTCTCTGCAACACTAGTTCTAAATTTATTGAGATATCAAATTGAAAATGTTTAAAATTAAGGTTCAAGAATTGAGGTACATTTATCTGGTCCTAAATATGTAGATTTATAAATAAAAAAATTATTTTGAAATTTTTTTTTATTTTAATAAAAATTTATGACCAGATAAACGTACTTTAATACTTCAACTTTAATTTTAGAAGTTTTTAATTTGATATCTTAATAAATTTAAAAGTAGCGTTGCTGATAAAAAAATTTCGGTAAAGTAGGGATCGGATAAGTAATGAATTTTATTGACCGGAAGTAAATTCTAATCGCAGTAAAATTCAAGGTTTCATTCTTTTAATGGAACTTACCTTAAAATCGCTACTACTAGTGAGATTGTAAACTCTTTTTTCGGTTTCCTTCCAGTACAAAAAGTTCCAGGAAGCAGCCAAAATCGCATTTACAGCAATATCAACTGGCAAGTAATCGGCATATCCATTTTCATTACAGTACATTGTTCTGATAACTCCCTTTCCTGCTCCTATCAAAAGTCCAGTTGGCCCGTTAATATTATCTGTCCACCCCGGAATTGGCTCTTTCCATACTGGAATCACTATGCTCGGCCTGCAAATAATTAATTTACATTTAATTTATCTGTAGTTATAATTTATAATTATATAAATAAGGAAGCAATTAAATATACCGCAATATAATTGCTGGAATATGAGGCATGGCTTCCTCGACAAGACCTTCTGATAAAGCTTTTGTAAAAGCATATGTATTCGGCAGATCTCCCAAAATTTTATCAGTCATAGCTTCTACAACCTCGTCGTCCATCCACTCGACACATTTTATTATTTTATGTGGATCTGCTGGTGGGGGATATGGTTTTTCTCCCAGAAGCTAAAAATTTTCTTTTTTTTTAATGTATAATTTGTTATTTATAAATACATATAAGGATTAGGTGGTGCTTCTACATGGGTCTAAAACTTTAATTAGATGGAATTATTTGATAAGAATTAGCTATTCTAGGACTTGTGTATCTTTTGTAAAATATTATACCTTTTCTTCGAGGTGACAATAAGCTGTGCTAATGTGTGCAAAGAGAATTAAGTTTTTCATTTCTTTGGCTAAGTCCAACATTTGCTTTGTACCACGTGTGTTCAGCAGTACAGCTCTTTTCAGCAATTCATCAAACCTATTATTGAAATTTATTAAGAAATGTTGATTTATTTTATTGGATTGTTGATTTTAATTACGAATTAATTTTTTTAAGAGCTTTCTCACCTGACTGTAGCTGCTGCATGATAAACAATGCTGACTCTTTCACATAGAATTTTTCTATCTTCAGCCGATAGTCCCAGTCCTGGTAGGGACACGTCTCCATTTATTACCGTCACATATTTTTTTATGGTATCAACTCCTCTTTGTTCTTTGACTTTTTCAAACAACTAAAACAAATATATAAATTGAAATATCATTACACGGTGGACACATGTCAGGGAAGTCCACTTAAAA
>JAUEJJ010000045.1:1210110-1225338 GCA_032164275.1 Synergus coniferae | reverse complement strand
ATCACACTCAAGTAAAAGTCTTCACGCTTAGTGCCCAAACTCGATCTAGGAAGTAAACCTCCTAGTCTGCCCAGTGCTCCTAAGCTAAAAGTGACCCAAACTCGGATATCACAGTAAACTGCGAGTCCTGCTCAGAGAACACTTTTTGATGGTCACCGCTCGCTCCCGAGCCCTCGACTGACTCAAACTCATTCCGCATCCTACCTCCTTGACTTTCCCTCCACCTAAGATTTCTATTTCGCGTTATGTCGCGGGTGGGGAACATTTTGAGTTTGCGCATTTTACGGTGCTGGATGCTGGAGCGCGAGTGCAGTCCTGTATGTTGTGTTGCCGTTCCGCAGGGATTACAGTTGTACGGTTACAATATATTTTTTTTCTGTTTTATGTATCTTTTATCACGATACTCAAATCGTTATATATTTTTATAAGTAGATTATGAAATAATTAAAAGTTATTAATTGTTAATAAAAATTAATATTAATTAATTAATATTAATTATTAATTATAAATTATTTCATTGTTGGATGAATTATGTGCATTACAGATATTAAAAATGTTCTTTTACATAAATCTTAAAAGATTTGTCAAATATTTATTATCAATACAATTTAAAAGTGTATAAAAATGTTTATGGAAATGCATCCATTATGTCAAAGAAAGAAATGTTATTTAATCCAGCATAATGTGTTTTATTCAGTATTTCTTAAGAGTTCGACATAATTAAATGATTTTTATAGGTTAATTAAAGCAAAAGGTTTTAATTGAATGTTTTTCAAAAATTATTTGATTATAAGTACCTCTTATTCATAATAACGCATTACTTAGTATTTGCAAAAAATAATATTTTCATAATGTACAAGGCCTTCAATTCACTTGGTACGCTCCTGGAATAGAAAGAGACAAGATGTCCCATACCGACAACTTTTCTCTCTGACGCATTATTTCACTTCATTCCACAGCGTAAGCGGTCCATTTTTATATGTCGATGGTTCGCATCGTATAATTTCCCCTCCGTTTATTTTTGTAGGTTTTGAATCTTTGGTGCAACTTCATACTTAAACGAGATTTGAAAGTCAATAAGTATCTTTTTCGTAGCAACAAAATTAACAAACATTGCTCGAAGAGTTAATCATCTCACTTAAAATGCCTGTGTTGTTTGAATTCTGTAGAATTCTTCTGAATTCTTAGTTTTCCGCAGAATTCTCCCGAGTTCTATAAAAATCACTTTAAAATGTTTGAATTACACCCTGAGCACTTTTGAATACATAAGCTAGCAGTGAATAAATATATATGTATAGTACTTGTTAATTAAATCCCACAGAACTCTCATGAATTTTGTAGAATTCGCTTCAAAAATTTTGAAATAATTAAAAAATTCTTCAAGACTTCACAATTAATGATAATACACTTCAAATTATTTAAAAAAAAAAAAATGTTTAACACTTCAAGGTCCACTAAATTCTACTAAATCTATTGCAATTTTCATAAATCATATCCAATAATTCAAGTCAGGTCGACGGTTTACATAGCTACCAGTGAATAAAGGTACACTCGAAATTTTAATTCCGCAACGTCGTCAGGAATTCCAAGTACATAATCCAACAACAATTTGTAAAAATTTTGAAGGAATAAAAACAAACAATAAATACTTTTGAATTTAAAAACATTTAAAGTCTTCCTTTTTAAAACCGAAAATAGGGAACTGGCTTTGATAGACATTTTCAAACTTTTTTTTCCAAATATTTTAAAGTATTTTTTCGACTACAAAATCCAAGTAGGCGCATTCTTTTTTGACGAGAAAAATTTACGGGCTTTTAGAAAAATTTTAGTTGATGAAAATTTATTACTCAGGTTTTTATGACCGAAAATAAGGAACTTCCTTTGACAGAAATTATTATTATTCAACCTCTTTTTCCCAACATTTTTATGCAGTTTTCCGTCTAGTGCATCCAATTAAGAAAGAATGATTTTGACGAGAAACTCTCAATACCATAAAAAATTGCTAACAATACTAAAATTTAGAATTTTTTTTTTAGATTAGATAGACATTTTAGTAGTTTTTGGACTTGAGAATCCAGTTAAGAGAGAATGGTATTGACAGAAATTAATTTGTAAATTTTAGTGTACTTAGCAAATTTTTTGCGCTTTTATGTCTCTCGTCCAAGCCATTCTGTCTTAATTTGATTAACCAGGTGAAAAACTACATAAAAAAATTTGGTGAAGGATGAATAAAAATGTCGATCCCGCATCAATTACATACTTTCGATTAAAAAAACCAAGACTGTAAATATTAATATTTTTAGCCATTTTTTTAAGGTTTTGAAAGTCTCTTGTTTCTTTCTAAATTGGATATTCCAGGCGAAAAACTACTTTAAAAACTTTGAAGAAAGACGAGTGAAAATGTCTACCAAAGCAAAGTCAGTTCCGTATTTTTGATTAAAAAAGAGAAATTGTGAATTTCATTGTAGTTTTTAAGCTACAGATAAAAAACAACATTTTTGACTGTAACTCAAAAACGGCTTTTTGGATTTTCCCTGATTTTTCTGAATCCGGCGGGCTTTACGGTTTTGATAGGCTTTCGTTAAAGCCATTCTCTCTTAATTGCATTCTCTAATCCAAAAAATACTTAAAGAAATTTGGAGAAAGACGATTGAAAATGTCTATCAAAGCCAGTACCGTATTTTTGATTAAAAAAAACAAAAAACAAAACTGTAAATTCTAGTACTCTTCTCCCCCTTTTTCGGTTTTGAGAGTATCATCAAAACCATTCACTTTTAATTTACAGAAAGACGATTAAAAGTGTCTACTAAATCCAGTTCTTTATTTTTGATTAAAAAGGCGAAATTGTGAATTTTATTGTAGTTATCAAATTTTCGACGTTTTTGAGTCTCTCGTTAATACCATTCTCACTTAACTGGATTTTCAAGTCCAAAAACTACTTAAAGAACTTTGGAGAAAAACGAGTAAAAATGTGTACAAATCCAGTTCCGTATTTTCGATTAAAACAATCAAAATTGTAAATTGTAGTGTACTTAGAAAATTTTTCACAGTTTTGAGAGACCTTCGTCAAAACCATTCTTTCTGAATTTTATTTCCGAGGCAGGAAAAATTACTTTAAAAAGTTTGGAGAAAGAGGATCAAAAATGTCTATCTAATCTAAAAAAACATTCTAAATTTTAGCATTGTTACCAATTTTTTATGGTCTTGAGAGTTTCTCGTCAAAATCATTCTCTCTTAATACGATTCATTAGATGGAAAACTGCATAAAAATGTTGGGAAAAAGAGGTTGAATAATTTCTGTCAAAGGAACTTTGATATACATCTTTCAGACTTATAATTGGGGAGATTTAGGAACCCTCTGATATTCGACTCTGGAAGATGTTTACGGGATTTGTCATCAAAATCCCGTTAGGCATTTAGGAAACACCGGGCCCTAAGTCTCACCCTAACGAACCTTGCTAATCCCTTGCCCTCCTTTTCGTGCCCCGATTACCTCAGGTAACGTTAAGAACTGGATCGAATAGCCTTCGGAAAGCCCACAGGTAACACCCAAACAGACCCCCCCTTGAATATTTGAAGATTATATAAATTATATTTGAAGATTATATAAATGTTTTGCCTTCTCCTTACTTAAGAAATTTAGAAATGCTTTTCACAACCTTCTAAATATTTTGCCATAGTAATGCCATAGTTTTTACACATGATTCAATAGTAGGTTTTTCTTCTGTGACATAAAAAAAAAATAGATGAATCGTCGGGATGAGAGCAACCTGATCAAATGCTATTGTCCTGAGATCCAATTAATTATAAAGCAATAGTGAGGTTCCTGAGGGTTTTTCGGGAGACGTAAGGAGCACGAGACGCCACTTAATTATAAAGTACATAGATTCACCCCCCCCTCTAGCTAAATATTAGATTAATTTTACTTTATGAATAGTGTTACCTAGCATAAGGAAATTTGAAAATATAAGAAAGATAGATTAGATATTGTGATGTCACTTTAGAATTAGTTAGGAGTTAAAAATGAAATTATGGAGGATAAAAATATGATTAAGACAGATTAATGATTAAGTTAGAATAAGGGTAGATCAAAATTGTTATTATTGTTCAATGATAATGTTATAAGATAAGAGGAGCAAAAGTTGGTACGTCCACTTAGTACTGAAGGCAGAGGTACTATAAGCTGATTGGTCCTTGGAAATTTCTGGGGATAAAATCCCACCAATCAGAGGAGGTTCGGACCCTTGCGCCTATTTCTCCAGCTTCCAGCATAAAAGGAGGCACTTTTGGGCAGCGGACTTGACTCGATCCTGGGACCCGAACCCGACAGCATCAGGCCTTTTCTACCTGAGAAATCATCGGCCCTCTCCACATTCCGAGTCAAGAGACTCTCGAATGAACACTGCAACGATCATCTTATCCTCCTTACTGGACGTTGCTCGCGTTTCTCCTTACCCTGGCAGGTTATCGACGGTTTTTGTGTCCTTATATCGCTGTACCCACATTTGGACGAAGTGCTTAGACTTTTTAAGCAATTTGGCAGCAGCTGAGTATGAAAGATGTGGGTGGTCCATATGCATGGGTGCACAAAAAAACCGCTTCGAAACGTTTAGCGTAGATAGCACTCATAGCTTAATGTCGTGTAATGTCCAACACTTCGAACAAGACTGAAACGTAACTACGTTACGCCGTAGCCCTTCGAACGTATAGTCAAGACATAAAAGAGAGGAATACAAATTGAAACTTTCTGAGAAAACGCGTACAGTTTCTTGTGGAACAGACTAATATAAGATTCTGGTTCATGGTTTGAATAAAACTTACCTCTTGATGGTAATTGAGATTCATGTGATTTTCCCCAACTGTCAATGTAATCATATGGAAAAACTCCTTTTCTTGTTAGCAGAATAAATTGACCATTACTTTTACAATGTTTTCTCGTAATTTTCTTCTCATAATTACTTAAATATGATTCCATTTTTTCAAGACTACAAGACATAAATCTAAAAGAATCAATAAATCTAAGCTTTATATTTGTACTTTCAACTTGTTTTGTAAAAGATTTGTATTTTTCTTTGTTTATAAGCAATAATTGAATATCACCCTTAATAATGGTAGTCAATTCTTTTATAAACAATGTGTGCATCATAACCCGATAAATTGTGGAAAACTACAGGAATTACATGTGCATCTTTACAGTTAATATTACAAGATAATTTCTTAAATTTACTATTTCTTGCTTTCAAAACTCCAAGGAGGGATTGAAGACAATTTTTTTCTGCTACATATTGAAAGATGCGCCTTTCCTCTTTTCTGGAGTTTATTCAGTAGTTTGATGTTTTGAGTATCACCTCGGATCCAAAAGTCAACTTCCTCAGATGTAGCATTTATTTCCAAAATTTTGTACGCATCATCCATAATTTTTATCAATTTCTTGCAATCTTCGAAATTCATTTTCAAAATTGTGATTCACGTGATCTCTTAACAATACTTTTGTAAAACACTTCCACACTGAAAAAACTAGAATATTAAAAAACTCTGTTCAGATAATTGTAAATGGAAATAAATAGTATAAGTCTGAATATATATATAACCAACCTTACTGGAGAACAGCAGATTAATATCCAATGTTAAAAATACAGTCAGCTTAAGTTGTTTTTAGTGAAACTTTTTAGTAATTTTAAGTTTTTGGGTGATTTACTGTTAGAGATTTCAAAAGTTATAAACTCTTGTAGTAACTAGTAAATTCAGTCAAATATTGTAGTGATTGTTTTATTTCACTAATTTTAGTTAGAAGTTCTATACACGATCGTCAAACACTTTGCACTTGTCAATCTATGACATAAGCTTTCAGCTTGAAATTCAGTTATGAAGTAAAAGAAATCCAACCATAGTCTTTTATACATTAGACCCCAAACCAGCATTATTTATAATAAATCATTTGGTAATGAGTCCCAATAATAATAATAATTCTGTTCACTTAAACATCCTATGGGAAATTATTTTTATTATGACTAGCATAAATATCACGTACAGTATACTTACGCCAATATGATCGAGAAGAATTTTAAACAAAATTCACTTAAGATTAGCGGTACTGTCTTAAATCAAATGTCACATGCATACCGATACGAAATTTTATAATGGCAAATGTTTTCATTGTTAAACAATCTCAGGATGAAAAAAATCAAATACATGTAAAACTCTAAAATTGAATAAACATTCCATTGCAATATAATCTCTTACATGCACCAAATCAGATTCCTTCTTCATAAATTGTTATTAAAAACATAAGGTTCAGACCGACACCGCGGTTGCAAAGACTCATGGATATTCCATTGACACAGGATGTCACTCACACATTTATAATAACAAATTATCTAGACTAAACATTTAAAAAATAACACCTGAAAATTTATAAACAAATTCCTTGTTGAATTGTTATTGAAAAATATAAAGTTCAAAAGCGGTTCCGACAGTCTGACAGACTCATGAACGGATCACACACGCATTTATAATAATAATAAATCATCTCAATTAAACAATCCCAAGGTCACATCTAGACACGTTTAATCATGTTTACATCAAACTGTAGAAGAATTGCGTCATCATTTATTTAAACAATTTCAAGATCACATTTAGACACGTGTACACGCGAACCTTTTTAGCACGGACATGAACCCTTTTACAGCTGATAGGTATTATCGAACGTTCTCGAGTGTCGGTATGTGTCGGTAACAGGAATTTTGCGATAGAACACTCCCTGCCTATCTAATACGTATATCTCATTTTTTTGTCCTCTACAACATAACAAAATTTCATTGAAATCGGCTCCTGACACTTCGGAATGTTTCCTTGTGAGTCGGGCCGAGCGTAGAGGCAGTTCTGCAATCCGGTACCTGAATTTTGGTATTAGACATTTGTCAAGTAAGGTAATACTAGTATAATTTAAAGTTAATGCAAGATGTTTTGCATCGAGAAAACAATGCTTGATGCTTCCTCTATGAGAAAGCAAGGTGCTTAAAGTATGAGCACCTAAGAACAGTATATGTGTGGCCAAGTGTTGTACTATAATTGTTTATATGATAGTGGCCTAAAGTCTTTATTACAAAGGGTTCTAGTTCAAATAAACATAAGTTACCTGTGCATTACCTGTGAACTGTGAATCAGCCATATGTGATAAAATTTTAATATTTATTTACTTCTTTCATGTACTATATTATATTATTACCTGTGACTTACGTATAAACTGTGTACCTGTTAAATTCTGTCGATAGTGATAAGAATTAATAAATTCTAAAATAGAGAATTTAAAAATAAAAAAAAAAACATTAAACCGTTTGACGGTGATGGGTATAATAGTGTATAGAAATTTAGATTATGTGCTTTGTTAAGTGAACTTGATGTATTTAAAGTGATAGATGATGAAACATTGAATAATCAAAGTGATGAGTGGAAGAAAGCTGATAGAGTTGCTAAAAGTGTAATTGTTGAGTATCTATCTGACTCTATGAGTCAAAAAGTCTTGCCACTCAATTGGCTCTACGCAAGAAATTACTTGGACTGAAACTACATGGAGAAACACCGCTAATAAAGCATTTCCAAACTTTTGATGATTTAAGCACCATGTCACGTCAACGCGACTATCGCATAATTATTAAATATTAATTATTAATTAATTATTAATTAACTAATTAATCATTTCACAACAATCCTGTAATCATTACACAATTCATTTAGCATCATCTCTTAATTGTAAACGTCATCAATAATATGTTTACTAAATTAGATACATTCATACTTATGTAATTGACCCTTATGATTTAAGCCAACAATAACAAAACTGCAAAGGCCTTTATACCTGAACGCTTACATCTCGGAAGCGCACTACAACTACATCTGTGCTAGGCACACCCATAAGAAACCCAAACAATCTCAGCAAAGAACGTCCGTGAGACGAGACCCTAACTATCACAGGCAGCCAAACCTAGGACTACCTGTGTGACACACACCACTAAAAGACCTCACCGTACTATTACTATCGTGGTGAGACTCGCTATTTGCACTATTATTATCGTGGCGAAACTCGCTACTTGCACTAATACTATCGGACACTAATACTGAGGACAGGACCCAAGTCCCATATAAACAGAAAGTCTGATAACAGAAAACCAGTCTTGGAAATAACCCGGTTCGAGCGTATCACCAGTATTAGAAACCAGTTTTGGAAAAGCCCGGCTCGAGTAAATTACCAGTTTAGAAAACCCAACGTGAAGTGTTAGAAGTTAGTTTAACAGTTTACCTAATCACCAGTGTTCAATTTTAGAAGCTGATTCAACGAATAATTAGTCCACAACAATTGAAGTGAAGAGTGACAAGTTGAAGAACATAATCAGAAAATTCGGTGGAAAGAGCCTAACAAATTGGCAGTGCACTTCAACATCTACAACTCAGTAATTACTGGTAAGCTACTCAAATTAACATATCATCTAAGGAACTAGGATCCAGACTCACTCAACTCGTCATAAGGGTCTTGTCTCTAAATTTGTAACTGTAACTTTAATTCTGAATTGTAAACTTAAAAATAAACTCTGTAAAATCAATTTGCATTCTAAATAGGACGTTTAGCAATAATTGACAGGTAGGACGTAACAACCGAATTACTCAGTACAAGTGAAAAGTTAGAAGAAACTGATAGTTTCACATCTGCACATATGATGGTGTGATAACTGCAATAGAAATCTTATCAGAAGATAATTTAACTCTTGCTTTTGCTAAAACCAGACTTTTAGATCACGAAGTTAAAATTCAAAGTGAAAGCCAAGATACTAGCGCAAAAGTGCTTTATATTGAAAGTGCAAATGTTAAAACACCGAAATTTTATAAGAATCAACAAAAAGTACACCTTAAAGGATAATTGTTTTAAAGTAATATTATAAATTTAAGAAAAGATCGTCTAATTCTAAGTGTCACCATTGTGGCAGAAAACGGAAATTTCAAGGAGGACTGTAATCACTATAAAAAGGGACTGCAATATGAAAGACAACGAACAGTTCAAGCTGTTCAAATGACTCAACAACAATTGACATCAAATATTGCCGATACTTCCGGATTTGTATTTATGACTGTAGATTACCAATCTGAAACTGGAGACAAGGAAATATTTATACTAGATTATGGAGCATCTGATCACCTTATCAACAAAGAAGAATTGTTTAACAATTTCATTGAGTTGCAGCCTCAAATAAAAATTTCCGTAGCGAAGAACGGAACTTTTATAACAGCAACTAAGAAAGGGACCAACCATGTTATTAGCAATAAGGGTGTCAAGGACTTTCTTAAGGATGTTCTCTACAGTCCGGAGGTTCCCCACCATTTGCTCTCTGTTCGAAATATGCAACAGGAAGAAATGACAATCACCTTCAATCAAAAGTGTGTTGAAATAAGAAAAGGTGGTAAGATTATAATGATTGATAAGTCTCTGAATAATCTAACAGCTGTTGATGTTAAAGTAATTGTTACGTCGTAACAATTTATATGTCAAATTAAAGATTTTTGTACCATAAACTAGCATCTTATCAAACAGGCTTAACAGACGTGTTAAATTGTCTTTATGTTCAGCACGTCTTCGAATCTAACAATCCTATTTTAAACAGCTGCTCTGCAGACTCTTTTAAATTGTAATAACTGGCCTGCGATGGGACCCATAAAGATGGGCCCTTTCTTATAATTTTAATTGCTTTCCGCCGTACCGTTCGGCCTTGGTGTACTATGGTATATCACTACTTTTTGGGTTTTTCCTAATTCTTTTGCCTCCTCCCTTCCTTCCTTACCGTTTCCAACGAAGAGGGAAATCGTTGTCTCCACCCTCTAACTTTAACCAATCACATCCAACCTCTTTTTCCCACTTAGCCTGCCAACTCTTCAAATCTCCACCACAGTTTTCTAACTCAGCAACATTTCATTCAAAAACTATCTATCTATCGGTCAAAACCTCTCATCACACAACGAGCCGATCCGAGATCTTCCATGATCAATCGGACTCAACGCGTGCAACTACCTTTTATCTTAACTATAGATTCTTAAACTGTCCAAATATTTCTCACACTTAAATGTATATTTGTGTTCCTGAATAAAATTATTTTTTGTGAACATTGCATAAAATTCTTCAACCCAAAATTCAGTACAAAACAGTAATAACAAACAGTTTAAACCTTAATGTTCAAATACTCAGCACTGAAAGAGATCATTATAATTTGTGGCATCAGCGTTTGGGCCACATTGCAAAGGGTAAATTCTTAGAATTGAAAAATAAACAAATGTTCAATGATATTGATAAAATTAATAAAGTTACACCTAATGATAATTTATGCGAAGCATGCATGAATGGTAAGCAAGCCCGATTACCTTTCGAAAATAATAAAGATAAAAGCTATGTGAAAAGACCACTGTTTATTGTTCATTCTGATGTCTATTGTCCAATCACTCCTAGAACAAATGATAATAAAAATTATCTTGTTTTATTTGTTGATAATTTCACTCATTATTGTGTTTCATATCTGATTACGTATAAATCAGATGTTTTTTTCAGTTTTTAAAGATTTTATTGCAAAGAGTGAATCTCATTTTAACTTAAAAGTTGCTAATTTGTGTTGCGATAATAGAAAGGAATATTTGTAAAATGAGATGAAAGATTATTGTGTGCAAGAAGGTATAAGCTATCATTTGACAGTTCCACGAACCCCTCAATTAAATGAAGTCTCAGAGCGAATGATATGAACGATAACTGAGAAAGCTTGTATCATGATTGCGGGTGCGAAGTTAGAAAAATATTTCTGGGGTGAAGCGGTCCTCAATGGTACTTATTTAATTAATTTAACGCCAGCTAAAGCTTTGAGAAAAAATAAAACACTATATGAATTGTGGCATGGTAAAAAGCCTCAATTAAAATACCTAAAGGTTTTTGGCTCCACTGTTTACGTTCATAATAAAACTAGAAAAACTAAATTTGAAGAAAAGTCTTGGAAAGATATTCTAGTAGGGTATGAACCGAATGGTTTATACAAAGTGTGGGATGTGGAGACTAAAAAATGTGTTGTAGTTAGAGACGTTATTTTTGATGAGACAAACTTCTTGGAATCTAGAAAGAAGATGATATCTGAAGGGGTTAATTCTGAAAACTGCCGTAATGAAACTGATACATCTTACCTTATCCTGATGAAGTAAGGTTAAAATCAGTAGTAGAGTCTCAAAAATCTAATAGTAAAAAATTAGATACGTCAAATGAAAGGGTTGAAAGGATACCCGAAAAGATAACAAAATTAGATCTGTTGTCTAATAAATCTGTAATTGAAACAGATGTGCACACAGAGTCTTTATCTCAGAAAAATAAAAGTAAGGCAGACAAATTTTCTAAACCTAGAAGAAGTGATGGGATCAAGCATCAACCTCATAAATATTATAATGAAGATAGCACATTAGATGATTATCTCATGTGCGCTCTATCAATAGTTCATAAAATTCTTAGTAGATAATTATCATGAAATTAAAAATAGCGAAAATAGAGCTCAATGGGAGCAAGCTATTAAAGATGAAATTATTCATTGTTATTTAATAAAACTTGAATCTTAGTACCAAGGCCTGAGAAAAAAAACATTGTCGATTGCAAATGGGTATTTACGGTTAAAAGTGATGAATTTGGAAACCCACCGAAATATAAAGCTCGAGTTGTTGCCCGTGGCTTTAGTCAAGAGTACTTGACAGATTATAATGAAATCTTTGCACTAGTTGCTAGAATTCCAAGCTTTAGATTTATAATGGCTTTTTCAAATCAATTTAACTTACTAGCAAACAGCAAGGTGTTGGTTTGAAATGTTCGAAAAAGTACTTCTTGAAAAAGGCTTTAAAAATTCTTCTGTTGAGCGTTGTATTTACATCATTTTAAAAACTATTTAATGGAGAAATTTTATATGAAAGATATGAAATTTGAAAACATTAAACTGTTTTTGGGAATTAGAGTTAATAGAAGTGAAAATAAAATAACCTTGGATCAGAGTGCATACATAAAAACAATTTTAAGTAAGTTTAATATGTCTGATTGTAAAGCTGTTAGTACACCTCTTGAAAATAAATTAAATTATACAGCATTGAATTCTGATGAGAACACTCCTTGTCAAAATTTTATCGTATGTTTAATGTATGTGATGTTGTGTACGTGACGTGATCTAAGCACAGCCGTTAATGTATTGAGTAGGTATTTGACTAAAAATAATAAGGGATTGTGGCAATGCTTAAAAAGATTACTTAGATATCTCAAAAGTTCAACAGATATTAAATTGACTTATGAGCGAGGCAATTATAATGATTTTCTCATTGGTTATGTTGATTCTGATTGGAGCGGAAATGACGAAAAAGGTAGAAAGAGTACAACGGGCTATAGTACGAAAAGACAGTTGTCAGTAGCAGCTTCATCTACTGAAGCTGAATATATGGCTGTTTTTGAGGCTGTAAGAGAAACAATGTGGCTTAAAGCTTTAGCAACCAGTATAAATGTAAATATTGAAAAACCAATAATAATAATTTATGAAGACAATAATTGTTGCATAAGCATTGCAAATAATTCTACTTGTCATAAAAGATCAAAGCATATTGACATTAAATATCGTTTCTCTAGAGAACAGGTTGAAAAGAATATAATTAAATCAAATTATATCTCTACAGGTAATCAACTGGCAGATATCCTAACAAAACTACTATCAGCAGTCAAATTCCTGGAGTTTAGAACTGGAATGGGCTTGGAGTAAAAATTACTGCGATTGTAATTTTTGTATTTACTGTATATAGATTTTTATAATCTCTATGACATTGATGATGGTCTAATTAGATTTTACTGGGTTTTCCCTAATTCTTGCAATCCTTGCAATCCTTCCAATAAGTTAAATGGAAAACTCGAGATCAAATTTATAGTTAGTTTTATTTTTTCTTCTTAATTATAGTCCACTTTATGTACAGTATGTATTATATAGAGTAAGAATATGCTAAAATCATATTCTCGCATAAGTGTCCAAAATGTACTATTTTACCTAGATATGACATTAATCCAGCTGCAAAAGATCCTTCGACAACTCCCATACCACTGAAACCCACTGCTGCCACTGTTGCAGGAATTGCAAACATTGAACCCACGCCAAGACCTATTCCAGTGATAAAAAGTGTTTAAGTTTCACTGTCCCACTGCTCCCCGTGAAATACTTAGATAAGATTAGATTAGCGTAAATGTATATCAAATTTTATTTTATTTCAATTTATGACAAGTTTTGGATATATAAACCAACGATAAATATTTATTTTATTGTTGATTTGCCGTAGCTAAATCAACACTAGTTTATTAACATAGTATTAACACTAGAAAGACTGAAACTTAGTATATATACCTATATTGCCCCAAAGCAGTCAAAATGACTGCATTGTGAAAGAATAACTAATGTATAAAGAAATTTGTTTAAAAGTAATTCCATTTTCATCAGAGAGAATGTATTAGATTTGTGTAAAATTTGATCCCCCCCCCGATTTTGTCACATGTCTACATTGTGAGACCCCTGAACCCAAAAAACATGTTTTTAAGAATGTGTCTGTCTGTGTGTGTGGGGGGGTGGGGGCTGTCTGTAGATTTTTAGATTGTGTGCATGATAACTTTCGAAAAAATTGACCTATTGAATTGGCCTTTGGTATACTCTTTTAGTGTCCTAAAATGAAGGTTAAGTTCGTTAGCTAGCCATTTTGGCTAAAAATTCAAAAAGTTGGAGCATTTTGAAAATTTTTGAAATCACTTTGTTTTTTAATTTACAAATTCTATGTATGGATCTTCGTAGTACTCAAAAAGTAGAACAATTTATTCTCATGACATTTTCCTATAAAAAAAATAATTATCAGACATGAAATTTCGAAAATTAAAAAAAAAAAAAATTACAATTTGAAGCCAAACAACGGACGATATGAAAAAAAGTCAAGAGATGAAAAATGTTTATTTTTGAACGCTCTACAAGAATGGCATAAAAACTTTTTTAATTTTTTTGAAATATCGAAAATTCAAATTTTGAGCGAAATAACGCGAGATACAGAAAAAATTATAACAAACATAATTATGGTCTTCAAAAAATCTACAAATGTTCCTTTGACCATTTTTTGATAAATTAAGTAGTTTTCATTTAAATTGTGAAAACTGTTTTTAAGAAATAAAAAATAAAATTTTCCCGCCAAAAAACGAGAGATATGTGAAAATATTACAAAATTAATATAAATAATTGAAGCTTGACGATCAAATATTCCAGAGTACGAAGCGCTACGAACAAATAGCGCGTCATAGGCGCGCTCAAACTTGTTAACTATTTATTTGTACCTATTGTACGGGGAACAGGGCCTTAAGGTCGAAAGAACTTTAAGTAAATGAGTTCTCTTCATTAAAAACAAAAATAATTAAAAAAATAACGCCTTGAAGAGCGCAAGCGTCACAAAGCGCACAAGCATCCCAAAGGGCGTAAGCGTCCCGAAGGACGCAAGCGTCGCGAAGGGCGCAAGCGCGCAACACGGATCATGAAGAGCGACGTGTAATGAGAATGTGCCCACGAAGCGGGCAGATTTTTAAAAATATTTTTATATTATTTACAGTCATACAACAAGTTATTAGTAAGTATTAACAATAAAAAAAAAATTTACTTCACTTGAAAAAAAAAATAATTTATACATTATTTGTACATTTTAAGCAAATGAAAGTGGAAATCTTTTTATGTGTACATCTTCCGCAAACATAGTTTTGACATTTTTCACATGTATTATTTGTTTTGTTATTGTAGCAAAGTCGTACTTGACAAACTTTTCGTTTCTTAGAATATGTTGTATTTGATGATATTGCAGTTGATCTTTGTGGATCTTCATGTTCTGATGAATTTTGCTGTCTTGCAGCTCTGTAATTGGTGGAAAGCTGTTCTGCTAATAGAAACAAGAACTGTTTTTGTTGTATTTGCATTCCTATCACTTCATTGAAAAGGATCCAAGCATTTATAGCATAAAGATTCGAATAACAAGTACTACAATAGTTATTGAACAACAGCAATTTATCAAGTATATGTTCAAGTCGACAATTTACCATGAACTTTGTTGAGGTTTAAATTCAAATTCGATACAATCTCTATATTGTTTGCTTTTATCGATAGAGCACACCCCTGTGGCGCT
>JAUEJJ010000045.1:1197785-1210010 GCA_032164275.1 Synergus coniferae | reverse complement strand
GTGTGGTGGAAAAGTGGGGAATTTCTACGTAAAAGACGTTATTTACATAAGTAAAAAACCATGTAATAAGCGTAGATTCCCTCTACGGTAATAGCAGAGTAATAATAATATACGTAAAAAACCTCATGTGACACGTCACTGTACAACCCTGTTTACAATTAGAAGTAGACTTAGTAGACGTAGTACGTAGTGTCGATTGGGAAAAGGAAAATAATGTATTAGCTTGTGACAAAAGTGATTTTTTGTTGTTAATTGATAACAATACAGACCAGGTTAATTGTCATCCGACAAAACAAATGATAAAAGTTTACCTAATTTACGATCAACGCGAGTATGCAGTTATAAGTTTAAAATAATTATTTGAACTTGGATGAATATATAAACATTGTGAATATAAAGAACAAACAGTGTTTCTATCAATATTTTTTATTTTTGTATCAATTCTTGGTAATTAATAATTTAAATAATGTCAAGTTAGCTTTCTTCTGAATTCATCGACCTAACCTATAATTTATTTCATTTTATTAGTTTTTTTTTATATTAATTTTATTCCAAATTATTAAGATTTTGATAAATTATTAAGATTAGAAATAACAGTCCATTCAAAATGGAGAATTTTCGTATTCTATTAATTTAGGAAAACTATAATTTCAAATCTTTTGGCTTCAATCCTTATTAATTTACTTATATATTTCAGAAAGCTGTGCCTGTGTTTAGAAATTAAACAGAAATAATGGCAGAGGATCTGGTGAAATTTTCTAAGTTGAGGTCGGCTATAGAATCCAGTTTCTGGGCAAAATTTTCTGAACTAAAGATTGAAAAATTCAAGCTGGATGATAAAACAGAGATACCTTTATGGGGCAGTTACAGTTTAGATGAGCATCGATCGACTCCTTTGTTCTTGGATTATACGTCCTTTAATGAGTAAGAAAATTCATATTTATTCTGTTTATATTACTGAACTGAATTTTATTGTGAAGTAAATAATTTTCTTGTACTGAGTACTTTTTCATTCTAAAGTTAAAATTTGATTTCAGAGATCTTAAAACAACATCACACAATAAATCAATCTCCTGCAATGGTTTTATGATCAACACCAATACATTCGAGTTGTTCAAAAAAACAGATCCTGAAAAATTTATAGATTCGCTAGCAAAATACTTGATCGAATTAATATCAAGTGGAAGTGCTATTCAACAACCATGGACGCTATCTTTATTTCTTATGCTCTCTTACTCTGATTTAAAAAAGTACAAATTTTATTACTGGGTTGCACATCCAACTCCGTATAATCTGCCTGAAACTTATTATCAGCGAAATCCAACTCTAATTTGTGATGACTTCACTTCTAGTCAAATTGAGGAATTAAAAACAGGATTTCTGCAATTAGATAGTAAATCAAAGTCTTTCTTCTCTGTTTTTGCTTCAACTGAAAATAATAGTTTAAAAGTAACTAGTCTAGCAGAAGGAATAGAATACGTGCAAAGTTTGAATCCAGAAAGTGAAAAATCGGTATGTTTTTCTATTTTAAGTTGAGTTCTGAATTCGTGCAGTTTTATTTTGAATACGCCATTTTATAATACAATCTATTAATCTTATTTGACTATCAACAGGAAAACGATAGTGTTATCTACTTTGCATTCTTCGACCCCTGTGACAATTTGGCACCAGGTTGGCCTCTTCGAAATCTGCTCTGTCTTCTTTTCTGGCACACTCCAAATTTCAGTTTTCATAAATCAATGAATTTTCTTTCGATAAGGGGAAGCGATCTTCAAAAATCTATGATTTACACTCTTAAATCTAAAGAGCATGAAGATGTAGAATCTGTCAGAAAATCTATTTTCGAAGGGCGATTCGTTGGTTGGGAATCAAATACGAATGGAAAAATGGGTCCTAATATTACAGACTTGTCAGATGCAATGGATCCTGTAAAGTAAGTTCAATAAACATAAGTTCAATAGAAATAAGAGGAATTTAAGATCGATTTGTAAATACTGTAAACATTTTTAAACTAATTTTTTAGGTTATCGAGCAGAGCTGTAAACCTAAATTTGAAACTTATCAAATGGCGTCTAGTTCCTGATTTAGATCTCGAAAAAATCAGTGAACTTCGGTGCCTTCTTCTAGGCGCTGGAACTCTTGGTTGTTCTGTCGCTCGAGTTTTGCTCGGCTGGGGAGTTAAAAGATTAACTTTCGTGGATAATTCAGTTGTATCCCACAGCAATACCGTAAGACAGAATCTCTACACTCATGAAGATGCTGTTCAACGTCGATATAAAGCAGAAGCTGCGAGGGATGCTTTAATCAAAATTCATCCTAGTTCGGTAGGCATTTTTGAATTTAATTTAATATAATTCTTTTCACTATACTAGTACTAGAAGATATTAAAGAAGAAAGTTCTCCAAAGAATGTTTTCGGGAACGAGAATATTCAAGACTTTTATAATTTAAAGATTAACTTTAAGAATTTATACAAAAAAAAAATCAAAAGATTTCAAAAATGTACTATTTTTTTATTTCTTATATTTATTAAAATTTTTATTGACGTTACAGAATGTAGAGGGCGTAGTTTTGCAAATACCAATGCCTGGTCATGTGGTGGGAAAAAGCATGATGAAATCAACAGAAGAAGCTTTAACCAAATTGGAGGATTTGTATGATAAACACGATGTTGTTTTTCTTCTTTTGGATTCACGAGAGGCTAGGTGGTTGCCCACTGTTCTGTGTGCGGCAAAAAATAAGATAGCAATCAATGCTGCACTTGGTTTTGATTCTTACACAGTCCAACGTCATGGAACGCGTAATTTAGAAAAAGTTTCGACCCCGGATTTAACGATCCAAAATCCTTCTGGAAATGATCTGGGATGTTATTTTTGTAATGATATAACGCAACCTGGAAATGTGAGTTTGCGCTTTTGTTGAGTAATTCCAAGTTGCAGAGGCTGTTAAATTACAATTTAAAATCATTCTAAATATTGATTATTTTTTTATTTTTAGTCGCAAGTTGACAGAACTTTGGATCAACAATGTACCGTTAGTCGTCCAGGTTTGTCGTACATTGCATCTGGACTTGCAGTTGAACTTCTAGTCGCGTTGGTTCAACATCCTGATGGGTAATTAAATTATTGTTCATATTCTGACTATTACTAACTTGAATTTTTGTTAAAATCTAATTTTTTTGTATTTTGATTTTTTTTTTTTTAGAATTGAAGCGGTGGCTTTGATGGACGAGAGTAAGGATCAAGTTCGTTCAAGTAAAAATAATTCAAACATTGGTTTACTGGGTGAAATTCCTCACACGATTCGTGGATCTCTCTGGGGGCACGAAATGCGTCTGACGATTACTCTCAGATTTCCTTCCTGTACTGCTTGCTCTTATCCTGTTATCAACGAGTACAAAGAGAGGGGATTTTTATTTGTCCTCGATGCCTGCAATCAACCAAATTACCTTGAAAAATTGGCTGGTCTTGAGGATTTACTAAAAAGATCCGATTTAGACGAGGTAAATAGTTATTCTATAATCGACTTAATTTTACAATTTTATAAATAGTCATATAATATAATATATAATAACTGATAATAATATAATATAAATAATATATAATAGGAATATAATACTAACAACTTTTTATTTTAGTTTTGTTATGCACTCGACTCAAGCGATGAAGAGGAAAACTTGTGAGAAGGGATTCACGAAAATCAAAACTTTTAAATATAAGTTTTGATAAATTATTTGAAGTGAAAGGTGTGTTGCAAAGTGTATTAAAAATTGGCATAGAACCGATCGGTATTGAAAAAATAGTTTACAACTAAACCTAGAAGAAAGTTTTTTTATACTAATTGTGAAATAAAAGTATCAGCTTTTTTATTCTAGATCCAAATGTGGAGAACGATAATTCGAATTTTAATTTGAAATTTTAATTTTTTAATTACAACAATTGGGTGGCTGGTTTGATACTGTTCACGCAATATATTCAATATTCGTTTATAAATAGAATATAATTAAGTAAACAGTGAAGGGAATGGTTTTGACACTTTTGACAGCTACAGTGGAACAAAAGGTATTGTTTCATTATGACGTACTTCTTCAGAGCGTATTATGTTTATTTTAAGGAATTTAGTTTCTGATAACCAAATGATTTTGTATTTAAAATGTTCAATTTTAAATATTTTTCTGATTGAACTTTTGAAATTATTTCTACTTGAATATTAAAAAGTTTTCAATTCTAATTGGGAAGCATATTCTGTGCAAAAAATTTCAAAAGAGATTTCAAAAGATTTCATTAGGGAGTGTACTCCACATTTCAAAATTGCTTTACTCCCCGATAATTAAAAAATTAAAATTTTAAATAAAATTTAAAAAAAAACTGAGAATATTCTCGAGAATTACTCCATGTTAAGAATTTTAAAGCTCTAAGAAAAATGAACCGAATTTTCGTTTATTCTACACCCTTAGAGGTCAAATAACATGGAGAATCGTCTTTTTTGCTTCCTCATAGAGGAAGCTTTGTAGTCGTTACATTTTCCTATAAAATAAAAGATCTTTCGACTATAAATTCTCAAATAATCAAAGTTCAAATCTTATATGTAAGGGGAAGAAAGAAGTTATAATTATTTGTAATTTTGAAAAATTTCGTTTTCCATCTATAAGTCTTAAAATAATCAGAAGTTAAATAATCCAGTATTAATACATTTTATTTCAAAATATAAATGATAATATAAAATTTTCTACTGAAATTTCAATATTTTTTTTTGTATGTTTCGAAGTTAAATCATGAAAGATTTATTTCAAAAGTAAAGAACATATTTTGGTTTAATAAAATTAATAAAATAAAATTTCAATAAAAAAAATGTTAACAATTATTATCCAAATTTAATGCTTCCTCTATGAGAAAGCAAAATGCGGATTGAATGAGAACAAAAGTTGATATAACTTCACAGCTAGTTTTTAAAATTGAACCATTGAAATTTTGTTTGCATCAAAAAGGATCTTCTGGTTCTTGGATGCTCTGGAATGTATCAACAGTGATTTTGGAATCGTTCGGGACTTTAGAAGTTTAGACCATGTTTACATGGACTCTGGCTCTGTGGCATATGTGGGATTGGCAATTTTGCCTGCAGAGTGCGTCGGACCGCCAACATTCCAGTGTATAACGTATAGTGTACAAAGTGGTGGGGAAGGAAATCTACCTCTACGCTCTACCTCCTCCTCTTTCGTCTCTCTCGTGTCAAACAGGCCGTTCTCGTGCTCATGTATCCGCCCGCATACCATTAGATTTTCATCGTTTTCAATGAAAATACGCGTTGCCCTCGAGCTAAATGTGCCGGGAAACCCTGTGTTGATCAACTAGACCCACATTTGTGCGAGTGTCAACATCAAACCTGGTGAGCTATCATTCGCGGAAAATCTTCATTTACTCCCTGGAATGCATGTCTCGCTAATTTTTTTTTACGCTACGCCGCATTCCTCTATTGATTCGTATGGACAACCGACGTGATAAAATCAGGATGTCTGCTTACAATCCTGATCCCTGCATCCCCTAAATAAACTCCTTTTCTTTAAGGAAAAATAACCCTAATTTTTTTATCAAGGAAAATTACTTAGTTTTAACAAATTCCACTTTAAAAAATTCAACCGAAACTGTCACATGAAAGTTCTTGAAAAGTATAACGTCTTTCAAATTGTTTTTCTTAATATAATCCACTTTATTGAAGTGAAAATTTCAATATCTGGCGATTTTAAATGTATTTAGAAAAAAATCACGCGCGAATACTATCTGAAATGTAATTCCTTTGTTAGGTTTTTCTTTATTTATTTTTCGAGAAAGTTAAGGTGAAAAATTTTTTTTTACGAATGTGTATTCACTTTTTCTTTTATGGTAATTAATATTTAGAAAATTAAATAAAAGAATGTGTTTGGTACTTTTGAGAATGTTCTTTCTTTCTTTCTTTGTTTTGATGAGTATGAGGGAGGGGGGGGGGTAAATGTGAAAATCATGATGTTTTTTAAACTATTTGGTAATATGTTAAGGAATGCCAAGTGATACGTTATTTTCGAATTGGACTAGCGCGCTCGACAAGATGCACATTTTTGTGGAGCATTCAGTAACGGATTATTTGTCTTCAGAACCCGAGCTAAATTCCTTTCTTACAAATAGCAGAAAATATCTTTTAATATGAGTTTATTTTACCTATTATTGCCCTTCTAGTTTCCTTAATGATTATCTAAATGTCCACGTATTCAAATATTGTCAAAATGTCTCAGATTTTTTGTATGGAATCTTTGGAATTTCTCCTGGAATTTCCATAGATTTTCTGAGAAAGATGTATCTAAATTTTATAGAATTTGTGTTCCATGGTATATATTTGTTCATGAAATATTTTGGTATCCTTTAATATTTCTAAAAATCTTTTAGTATATCAAAATATTTTTAAATCCCCTTTAAAATCCTTTGAAATCTCTTTAAAAATTTTTTTAAATCTGAAATCTGTACATTTCAATTTCGAGTGATCAATCCCTCGTTTTTTCTTTTTGAAATATAATTTTTCATTCATGTCTGCGTAAACTTTCTTTAAGCGAGAAGATAAAGTTCGTTTAAACAGGAAATTGATTAACATTTGATTTAAATAACTTTTCATACTCACTTTGAATTTAAATACCTAAATAGCTTGTAAATTTCGCTAAAATAAGCGTGGAAATGAGAAAGTAATCTTGATAAAAAATTATATATAAAATTTTGACGTGTTTTCTCCAAGGACTTAAAAGAAAGTGACAAAGTAGATTTGAAGGATTCCTATTCAATCTTTTTTATTGTCAAAGACCTCGTACACTATAATGGCATCAAAAACCGAAAACCGGAAACTTGATCGACGAGCATTTAGATTAGTGGGGGAAGATAAAGAAAGAGAGATTTGTTTGTATTATTACGCGACCAGTAGCTCGCCCAAGCTCGCCCAGCCACATTATCACCTTGAAAACAATTTCTGATATACGAATTTACAAACTACTAGCAAAAATTTACCTGGCGTTGCCAGCATTTTAAGAGATTTCAAATGACTTTAGGAAATTTCAAGAGATTTTAAGAATTTTTAATTGTTTCATGTGTTTGAAAATTGTTTGAACATCATTTTTCCCAATTTTTGCAAGAAGAATATATTATTTTGAACGAAAAGAATTTAAACTCAAGATTTAATATTGATACTATTCGGAAGCTTGCTTCAGTTTCTCGTAAAAGCGAAGGATAAGGGTGAGTTCTATTTTTGGACTCTGAATAGGGGAACTGAGGGGTAAATTGTTTCCCCTATTGAAGTCAATAAGAATGTTAGACCTTTTGGATTTGACGATTGGTTTTGTCTCAGTTGAAGTTACAATCGTCTCCATAGAATTCTGTTAAAAAATCAGTCTTATTAAAATGTTTCAAAAACTTGAATAGCCGAGCCGTGAATTATTTTTATGAAATTTGAGTCGCCACCACGACAGACAGACGGACACCGTAAAAACCATTTTTTCGCAATCAAGGAGTCTTGAAACGTCAAGATTTTATGAAATATGCGAGTCATTTTTCATACAAGACCAATACTTCTTCATTGGATTATGAGAATTTAAAAATCGATATCGATGTTCTGGACTACCTAATGTTTACCTTGGCTGGTCGACCGTGCGATTGAGCTAAACCTAAAACTGATTATTATGATGAAATTGTGATGTTTGAGTTTGAGCGTGTGAAGGGGGTGGGAGTAAAGCAGTAGACTTCAGAAAGAGTGGGAGGAGACCTTGTGGATAAGGGGACCGAGGGGTCCGGGATGATCGAAGGTGGGAGGGAAGGGGCTCCTGGTAAGGGGTCCGCATTCCACAGACAATGTCACGTTTTTTTAATCCCCGTTTTACTCTTATTTGCGCTGCTTGGGTCTCCTCACGCGGCCCAAACAGTTTCAAGATCGACTTCTGTTTTGCCACATTCATTTATAACGTTTATAATTTATTCCTATTTTTTCTCTGTTGTGTGTCTACTGCAGATCGAAGGAATAATAGAAGAGCAACAACGCATTGACACTTGTCCACCAACTTAGAAGACATCAGTCGAGAACCTGTTTATTTGCAAATATACACGTGCCGGGTCATACAAGTGTATCGAGTGCAGTTCTCAGTTCTGGGGGCTACCTTTGAGGAAAAGAAAGCTTCTCCAGGGAATCGTAGCATGTCAGCAGTTGAGAGTGCCTTGGAAGTCCTCTCCAGGGCAGCAACAATGGTGCAAGGTCAGTTTAAAAATCTTCGGATCTTATACTACCCTAAATTGTAAGCTATCAAGTTATTATTTGTTGAATTCACAAAGAAGTTTGGGGAAATTGAATGAAGGAAGACTGTAAGGAATTTCTTTGTCTCACAATTAGATTTTTATTTGTGTCAGGATTCAAGTTTGCTGACAATGAGTGAAAAAAGTTACCCCTTAGAACATCTAAAAAAACTAAAATACCAGAAGCGAAAGATGAGGAATTTGAGGTCTGGCGATTGGTGGAATACTTGATGACAATTACTTCAAAGCTGACGAAATTTTCATCAGAAAATATCAGAAAAGGTTCAATATTGATTTTAGATTTTGAGAGATCTCGAGGCCTTGGAGTAGAAAAGATTATTAGAAAGTATTTTGTAATGCTCCAGAATTCGAAGCTTGTACTTTCTTTTTATGCCGGATTCTATTATATGTAGTAATTTGATCCGGGTTAACTTTAAAATCAATTTGGTATTCTATTAAAGTAAAATGCTCGATTGAAAATTCCTTTTACTGACGAAATTTCTTTTAAGCCTCTTATCGTACGACTCATCCTCTTTCCTCGAACAATTTCAGACTGACTATACACGTCAGGAATCTATATAATATCCGAATATTGTTCTCGTTTCAAACTGTAGAAAGAGTTACAATATAATCTAAACTAGAGAAAAGTAATTGGATTATTCACTTAGGAAAAAACCTCCTTGTTGAGATAGAATCGAAGTGATATCGAATATTTCGAATCTTGCGAAACCTGACAGAAAGAGTCGATAATAGGATAATTCTTCAATCTGATTAAAACGGAATCAAATCTTGGAAATCGAAAATCTTAAAATTCCACTGACAAGAGTATCAAGAATGGAGGTGATCATTTCTAACTATGACATAATTTTTTTTTTAAAGACAATTTTCATATTTAAAATTTTTAACAAAGTGATATTGTCATTCAAATTTTGTACCTAATAAATGTAAAATTTGGACCCTTTATAAATTGAGGGATCGGATGCAATATGGATACAAATAATTTCTCAGTTCTAGTGCAATGACTTTTAGTTGTTTTAAAAAATTTCTTGTGGAATTTAAGGAATTTCAAAAGAATTTTAGGAATTTCTAAGGATTTTGTGGAATCTTAGTCATGTATGTATAAAGTTTTCAGGGATCACATTAAAAAAACTAATAATTAAAATTGATTGTTCTTAGTAGATAAACGTAAAGAAAACGATAAGGAACGTTTATCAACTGGCTAAAATTTATTTTCTCTATTTTTTTTTTTTCAAATGGGTGCCTGAAAAAGTAGAAGCCGGTAAAGTAGGAATCGGAAAAGTATTATATGGCCTTAAGGGCATGTGGTATGTAATTTGTTGGCAAAACTAAATTGCTCTTATAGTAAAGTATCACACATATTTGATTTGAAATTATAAAATTTTTGTGTTTTTGGTAGGTTTGATATCGGTGGTAGGTTTGATATCGGAGTTACGTAGTTTAGTGCTCGAAAAAAAGTATATATGTAGTTCAGAGGTCAGTCAGAAAAGATCCGCGTTCCAGGAGTGCGACGCAAAAAGTTTTGTTGTTCATGGTACTTTCGAAGGTTTCGGCATGAACATCAATTTTACAGATTCCCATCAAACGCATTGTAGCCAGATTGTAGCTGCCTCCACTCGGAAATTGTGAGCGAGTGGCTTGAAATTCTTTTCGAACCACTGCTGTAACGCCCAGATAGAAGCATACGTCCATTACATAAGGCTAAGCTATTCACTGCATATTTTGTAATTTCTCTTTGAAATTCGTTGACTCATGAAAAAGCGAAATTCTTCTGGACATTTCAAAAGTACCTGGCTGAGATTTTCATTGGAATTTTATCAAATTTAGATACCATATGAGGGGTCAATGATAATTAAAAATATGACAACTTTTTCATTTTAGAATTTGAAAATGAAATAGGTCAAGTATAAAAATTATAAAAGCCTTGATCTATACTTATTAATTTTCCTATTTCTGAACCAATTAAGTCTTTCAGTTCACTTAAAACCTTTTCCTAGTTCAGTAATAAAAATTTAAAGCTATAGAACGTCACGGATATTGTGTAACTAGTAATTAAGATTTTAAAAACATGAACGACACAATTATTCTATTTGTCATGATATTAAAAATCTTAGAAAAAAATTGTTTACATTTTTCTATTTTAGTGACTGGTGTCAAGAGATGATTTATAATTGATGTCATAAAGATTAGAATACATTGTTGAAAGGAAATTGGAAAAACGCACCGCGTCTCATTATCGCACAACACGAGAAATATTTTGCATTCTTGATCCAAAACGACTATTTCCAGCTTACAAGTATGTATTCCCGTGTGACGAACATAGAGCACAAATTCTTGCCTCAGTTACATTCCTTTATTTTCTTGTTCATAAGAATGATTAAGAGCCAATTACACACCCACTGCGGGGTGTAATCTTATCTCTTTGAAGTCAGGAAGCAAAAATATTTTCATAAAAAACACGAGTTTAAATTAATAATTCTAAACTTTACTAGAAAAATGTCAGTTTTATCATTCTTGTAAATTTGATGCCAAATGTAAAGATTTCAAAGAATTTCAAAAGTGATCAACCCCTCAATAAAAAATCTTTTGGGTAATAATCACTAAATTGATTATTACGTATCTGCTTTAAAATTTAATAGAAATTCCAGATCTCTGTTCAAAAGGAAACAAAGTCAAGGAAAAATATTGTAATATTTTTAAATTACATTTTAGATAAATAAAAAAAGATTCCAATGCTTTCAAATTATGAAATAATATTGTTCGAAACTGATTTATAAGATTATCATTTACCCTATATGGAGATTAAAGATATTTTACTCAAAGCAAAATATTTATTTGAGAATCGGGCTTGAGTGACTCGTATAAAAATTGTTATCTACAGGAAAATGTTTATTTCAAACAAGAGAATAATTGCTCAGTCAGAGGATCTCGAAATAGTTGTTTTCTCTTGGAACTGTGTTTAAGGGCGTTTGGTAATAATTATCCTAAGAGCAAATTTAGTTTCGCCAACTTTATGCTCGTAATAATAAATATTTTTTGATGAAACTAGGCCATTTACCTCTGTTTCGTACATTTGGAGGGAGTTAACCTAGTTTTAGGAAAAAATATTTGTTATTAAAATATTATTCTTAGATATTATTTAGTTCTGTACTGATCTTCATTTTTTAAATAGTATTAGGTATATAAAGCAAAAAAAGTGTATAATTTTAACACTTTGTGTAAAATGAAACCGTGGGTTTTTTTAATTAGGCTAGAACTTGGATGAAACTCCCTTAAAGAGTGAAAAATCTCTTCGAAATAAGTTGCTAAAATCTGCCTTGATTTCTCTCTGATATCTTCTCTTTTCTCGTATCATGTTTGGCATTTCTAGAGATTTTTTCTTTCCTCAATGAGTGGGTACAGTTGCAGGTATTGTTGCTCGGTACGTGGCCCAAAGTGTCTGGAATTCGGTATATGTATTTCTCTGTTATAAAGTGAGAAGGGAGTACGATATCGCATAGTTGTTTTGGACGTTCACCAGGATTTCCCTAAGTCATCTGTCCGTCTAGCTATGCGTATCAAATAAATAGAACACTACAATGGCATCTTTTACTCGGCATCTCTGTGAATGTGCTTTGTACGTGTGGTTTGTTAAAGTGATGGCATGTCGAGGGTCGAACCTGTTCCGAATACCGCGAATAGTTCGACCTCAAATCGTCTCGCGGCGCTGTTTGCAGTCATATTTATTGTAAGATATGTAACATAAAGGATAAATAAACTCGGAATCTCCTCAACAGACTTTAATATTGTCTTGCATTTCTCTTCAGATTCTAAAACTCGTGTTTGTATAAAAAACACTTTTGAATTTCCCGCCAAGAAGCGGCACTTCCCCTAACGGTAAAACAGACGACGGTAATGTCGGTTTCGATCTAAAA
>JAUEJJ010000045.1:1179552-1192038 GCA_032164275.1 Synergus coniferae | reverse complement strand
GGGGCGAAAAATGAATTTTCACTTGGTGCCAAACCAAGAAAGTGCTTCCAGCACTAAATCTTAGCATAATTTGAAATCGCGAATTTTCAGTTTTCTGGCAAAAGTTACTTCTATAATGAAATAGTGATGCTTCGAAGCTCACTAAGGCTGTTTTTGATTCGAGCTGAGAATCTCGAAAAATTGTAAATAGACGCTCTTTGACATTCGCGTCATTGCCGTAGGCCACGTGCGGAAATATAGGCAGTTATTTATTACTACATTTGTACTTCCTCATAAACGCTGCAAGTTTATAAAGGCAACTGCAACAAAGCCTGTATTTATAAATCTGCATCGCTCTATATTATGTAGATTATAAATATATTATATATATAAATGTTGCAATTATTTACGTGGAGAGTCTATAATAATAATTATTGTTAGGATATCGTTTAAGCTACTCAGTACTCAATCGTGTAAATGAATCTACTCATTTATAAAATATGCTACAAATGATTCCTACTTATTTTGTGAGGTGTTGTGTATTCACAAGAAAAATGCAAGACTGGAAAAGTGACAGAAAAATAAAAATAATTCCATGAGAATCATGCAAGAATCAACTCAAAAGATGATGCTTGTTCTTCTTTATCTCGATTCACAACTCCAATTCCCAGACGGTTTTCCTTGGCGATGATTATGGAAATTTGGAGACAGATAAGAGGAGTAGTACTGATTTCAAATGGTGCTAGGAGATTCACTTTTAACCCCAGCACACACAGAAACCAGTACCCCTACCTTCTTATGTTCACTTTCGTTGCTAATAATAAAAATAAGATTACCAATACAGGGTATTTACTTATCTGAAAACCCTGGAATTATCAGGACATTTATATATATGGAGAAAAATCTGAAATATCAGGGAATTTCTTTTGATAAATTAAGGAATTTTTCCGAGCGAACTTGTTTAGAAATATTAAGGAAAATGATATCTGGAAAAAGCCTTGAATTATCAGATGATTTGTTTTCAGGATTTGAGTAGATACCCTGCAATTGAATTTGGAGTTATTTTCAAATGTGAAAGGAACTACTTTTAATCGTCCTTCAATGATGAATTACTTGATTACCTGATGCCGTCCTTTCGTAAGCCTCTTGAGCAATCGACGGTATCAGTTTTCACGACACCGGCCACTTCTGCCTTTTTTTTCGATGGCAAAGCGGTCAGCTAATGCAAAATGATTTTTAATCCTTCTGACTGTCTTTGTCAATTGCTTATGTATCTGATACAATAATTATCCTTTTTCCTGTGCAACGTTCAGTTGATAGTTTAGCCTCTCTTCATTTTTCAGGAATCTTTGATGTAATTTTTCACTAGTTGTAAACACACACTATAAACTTGTCCTGAAGAATTTTTCTTGGGTTGTGAATACATTTTTTGAAGTGTGCACGGGTGGCAAGCAGGTTGTTTGTTGGGAATTCGATGACGAGTGGCAGTTAATAACGTTCTTGTAGTAGGTGGGCCCAGACGAAGAGGCCAGACTGTCCCAGCAAGCGCTCGGATGGCTTCCTATATGCAGGCAGTCTGTTCACTTGCCGTAAAGCAAAATGGTAACTTAATATTAGACTTGAATATAAGTACTGTAATCCCACACCACAGTCTAAAGTAAGCCTACACCAACCCCCCCATCAGTGGGACCCCACCTCCTTCCCTTCTTCCCTTCTTTAAACGCCCTCGAGCGTGATAATGCAGTGGTTACTAGATATCTTCTAGGTGCGAATTGCAACCACCTATTCTTGTCCTTTTATTTACCTAAGATGTAGGGAATCTAAGAAGCAAGTAGAAGGTGCATCCGCGTGCGACCTTGTATTCTTTTTCTTTTTTAATTATGGCCACATTTTGCAAGATTCTCTGCTTCCTTGAATTTCTACGCTACATTTCTCAGAAATGTAGCTTCTTCATTATTCTTTTGGAAGTTTCATAAGGTTTCAAAGAGTTCAGAATTTTAATGCGGTTTCGCCAGGGTAAGCTTCAAGACTCATTCAAACAGCCTTATGTCATTGAAAAGTCGATAGGGTAAGAGCACCATTATTAGCACTCCCTTCTAATTTGCTTTAAATAACAGGACAATGCAAATTTTTATCATATTTTGCTAACACTATAGTATCTCGAGTAAAATGCGTTAAATATTTACATTTTCCCATTCTTTTAAACAAATTAGATACGAGTGCCAGTAATTGGTGCTCTTACCCTAGGCTTTCAGTTTAAATACTTTTTAATTTTACATTGTATTATCTTGAAATAACAGTGAAGTTAGTGATATCTTAGACTTTATTTTATAATTTTCTTTTATGGGCCATTTTCTTGATTTCCATGAAAGAATTATTCTTCAATGGTATTTTAATTAATATTTTATATTACTTTTTCGAGAAATAATCGAGGGTTTGATGACTCGAATTTTGAGTGTAAATCAGACTTCAATGTTTCAAAGATTTCAAGAAATTTCTCTGGTTTCAAAATATTTCAAAATTTTGAGAGATCTAAAAGACCAGGAGATTTCAAAAGATTTTAAGGGTATAGCCGGGCAAAAATGAGAATATGGCGCTGAAATTTTGTGAATTAGTAAATAATATACAAACTTACAAACCTATTTCAAAAAAAGAAAAATAATAAAAATCAAAGAACACTATGTTTTTTTTATAATAATTGAAAATAGGCGATCATTTGTCGACAGCTAGTTAAAATCACTCTTGACAGAAATGCGACATTACTATTTGTTTATTTTGAGTCTCAGGCATATCTTATTTCAGAACCAGACCTAGGTGACCACAACCTCTGGCATCGTTTTCTCGTTTTATTTTCCAGCGTTACGGATTAAGCTTACATCAATGTTCATAACAAGTGCGAAAGAAATCTAGAGGGCACCTAGAAACTTGAAAAAAAAAATTCAGTACTTTCAGTTTGAAAATTCTATCCATCCGTACAAATTTAAACTAAATAGGAATCATTAACGTTCGAGAGTTGTAACTTGTAACCATTTTATAAGTAAAATATTCAGAGTTAGGCAATAAAAAATTTAGTTTTAGTAAAAAAAAACTGCCAATGTCGCAAGCTGTTCAGCCTCGCATCGAAATCCCTCTGTCCAATCGTACCCTATTGTATACCTATATTTTCACGTCTCATGAAAAATTAACGGTGCGTTCAAATCTCCATGGTTCAGTAAACAGATGTTCAGAACTTTTGTAATATAGCAGCAGGACCTTTCTTTTTAAACATTTTCATTCCTTTTTAAATATTATTACGCGTGAATTGCGACTGAATAATATTCAGCACATTTTCTTTTCTTTTATAACTGAAATTGCAATACTTCCAATTTCAATGATCGCGTTTTCTTTTTTTGCATGAAAGTGTCATCAATCCAGCTCCCAAAAACGGAGATGAAAGAATAACTTCTTGGTAAACGGTATGTGAAAGATTGCAAATATTACCTGGAAAATGATATATTTATTATATATTAAATTGATATATTTATTTTTTTGTATCATCAGTGAATAATTGATCTTTTTTCAAATGTAAAAATGCTAAGAATACATGATATGACCCTATTTCATTTAAAGCACACTGTACTGTGTTACATAATTATTGAACAACGAATGTAACGATTTCATGACTAATCATCACCATAATTACTTCAGAGAAACATGAATGCATGCAATGCGTGCACTTTCAACTGAAACTGCACTGTATTTTTAAAATGCTCGTAAATTCATCTTCAATTACACTTGAGAGTGCACTTCAGGTTTTACATAGAAAAATTGAATACCATACCTTTATAACTCGAGATTATCAGTTTCTATTTTTCGAGACTCGTGATTGAAAAAAGATATTACGATGTACAATTCCCATTTCCCAATTTTCAAAAGAAACATCCCTTCACTCAAAAATCTTTACCAAAATCAACCTTAGAACCACTTTTTACAAACTATGTACATAATAAAATAATATAAGAATAAAATAAGCCGACGCTTAAAACTCGTAGATAAACCCCATAAAAAAGTAAATCCACCGATCTTCTGACTTGATTACTTGATCTTCATCACTTACAACTTGTGCAAACTTTTTCTGTTTCAGGTGCATTTTACTCGTTCTACTTGCGTACCCGTGAAAACGCCTAAGAATTTACAAAAAAAAATTGAAAATCGCGGCACAGCCAATTCACGTTTTCTTCTCGCGTAGAGGTCGGACGTTCATTCACGAATCGGATATCGAGGCGCGAAGATAAGGGTTGATTTGAATATGCAACCACGATGGGTTGCCTTTATTTATGATAAGCAGCGGACACTGAAAGACGCTCGTTTCTTGTTTACGATTTTCACGGCGAATGTGTTTATCGCTCAGTTTATAACTGTATGAAACTTGGGACACGACTGATCGAGTGACCGAGGGGGTTAGCTGTTAGCATTGTAGGAATACCCCTCCTGTGCGCTTGTATAGAATTACGCGAAGCTTGGTGTGCCTATATGGCACACATGTATGAACGAAGGCTTATATAGTCACATACGCACCCAGAAGTCCCCTTTACCCGAACCCATGGGGTATTGGGGCATGGAACGAGGGAGAAACAACCCCCTCGCCTCCCCCTTACCATCACCAGTCTTTCCATAAAGTGCCCCACCTCCCCCTTTCAGGTCCCCCTCCTTGTGTGCGTGAATCATGCATATCGATTTTCTTTTGTCATTTCATCGTCGTTCAATACTTACGCACGTTCATACATTTTTTTACGTCGTTGTAATGATTTATGAGGATCTTATCGTTCGTTAGCCTTTTCCAAAATTGGTATTATCTATTTTCACTATTTTTATTCAATACATCCAAAAAAAGGATTTAAATGATAGAAAACATTTTTCTGAATAGGACGTGTTTACTTATCACATACGACCCTTAAACCGTAAATTACCGGCAATTTGTTTCTTTCCTTCGGAATTAATCTGGGAGATTAAAAAAATCAGGGAATTGTCCGGGAATTGAAAAAAATCCGGGAATTGTCCTTAATTTTATTATTAATGGAGGAAGTAGACTTCTGATTTAAAAAAACTTTTCAAATTTTCAATCTAAATATCTTTATTTGACACTTGCAACTTGTGATAAATAATGCCTTGAAATCTTTTGAATTATTTTCACATTCTTGTCAAGTCTCTTGTAAATCCTAAAACATTTTTGAATTTTTTTAAAATTTCCTTGCAATTCCTTAAAATCATGTGAAATCTCTTGAAATTCTTTATATTATTTTAAATATCTTAAAATCCCTTTAAAAATTCTTGAAAATCATTCTGACCTTTTAAATTTTAGCAGTCAGAATTATTTTTTCAGTCACCTCATTTTTTTAAACCATTTGATTTTCAATTTTATGAATTAAAATACTTTTACACTTAAAGTATAAGACGACTTTAGAATAAAAAAAAGGAGGGTGTAAGAGTTTTATTGATAAATCTTAAGTGGGGCAACCTCTAAAATTAATAATCCGTTAGGTTGGCGGGTTGCATTTCGGAAGTTATAAAAGGAAGAACAGAACAGAAGAAAAAAAAGTGATAGGGAGGGTGGCTAAAAACAAAAGAAGTTTATTACGGGGTTGGTTGAGAAGTGCGTCGCGTCGTGTTGCATCGCGGGTTCGGGGTGGAATGAGGACAGAGGGTTTGAAAAGGGGGTACCGTGTGCACTAAGCATCGTATGGGGACATTTTACTCGTGGGTGGAAGAGAGAGCAAGAGATTGGACATTTTTATGACAGAAGAGGACGGTGATAAAAGAAGGAGTCTGTAGGGGAGGATAGGAGAGCCATTGTGTAGAAAGAATTGGGCACCGCTTTCTACCACGTGTATGCCTGTTTCCAGAGGGGATCTCGTTGCTCCCGACCTTTCTGACAGAAAAACTAGTCTCCGACGCCGGGAATTTACTAGTCGGATTTTGAAAAAATAGTTGTTTTTTCATTAAAAAAATTAAGATTTTCATCCTCAGAAATCAAAAATATAAATTATTCTTATGCCACGAAAATCATTGACAAATAATATTAATTTAATTTAATATCCTTTACAGTTTCACAAAATCCTTTGAAAAGTATGAAAAATATCTTGAAATCCCTAAAATGCCTTAAAAATTTCTTTAAATCTTTTAGATTCCTTGACAAACTTTGAAATCTTTTAAAATGATCCAATCAAAGTAATCAAACAAAATTGAACACATTTTTTATTCGACTTTTTAAATAATATATAGTATCAAAAGGTGCCCAATTTCGAACCTACTTAAAATTTAAATTAGGGGTTGAGATAAAGTCAAGATTGTATAAAGACGTTTTTTAATTTGTAAACTCCACAATTGAATGCAAAAAATTGATAACTATATAAAGAGATACGAAAGCGATCTATAACGACACTTTGTATTTTCTAGTACGTTTGCGAATCATTTAAGGTGTGAATTATCATTAACAATCATCTCTAACTTTCCCTAACTCTGTCTAGCAAATAAATAAATTCATGGCACGCACACTTTCTCGAATCTGTACAGCTTCAAATTAAAATTATAGCAAGGCCCACGCTGAAATTTACAAAAGAATTTTATACACATGGTGTTATATACTTAGATACGTATTAATATAAATCTCAGAACTCTTTTAATTCCCTCTTTAAGTTTCTGTAATACTTAATTAGAGATAAAAACAAATCTTTGCTAATTATTGACAATACGTATTCATATAGTCTCCAAAAAGACCATCTCAACTCACAGTGTAAATCTACCTTAAAATGATAATATGGAATGATCGCTCACTAATATTATGCCTGATGCAGAAATCACAAGAAGTTCTTTACCGCTTAATATTAAGTTATTTAATAATACAATTATAAGCCTGAAAGACTTTGGTAGAATCTCGGGTAGAATAGAGATTTTTACAATACTCTGCCACTTTAGTTTTCAGACCATTTTAGAGAGAAAAAAGTGTATTTTTTAGTCCCGATACCTTATTGCAACGGCAAATTGTGTGCTGAAAAAATATTTTCATACTTAACTAATAGTAAAGTAATAGTGTGAAGTGTGCGAACTTAAAATCTAAGTCGTACTTGGAGTACGATTCAAATATAAACAGTAAAGTTTTTAAAGAAATAAATCTTTACAATATAAAAATAAAATTTCAATCTAGAGGTAAAACTTCCTAAGAGCCTTACAATATTACATAATAAAAATTTTTGAGTTTAAATTTTAAGGCTTCGACAGTAGAAACAAATTTTGCAATTGAAATTAAAGTTCTGAAGATTATAAAAGATTTTTAAATCCTCCCTGGATGAATCCCTAACTCACGATAAGAGTCTGACTTTCAACGGTCTCGTATGTGTGGTGAAGTTCAAAATTAAAATTGACTTCGGGCTATCACACAATAAAATGTTTAATTGTGACTTTAGACCCTTAGTTTTAACGATTTGGCAAATAATCACATTTCCTCAATGCAAAATTAAACACATAATTGCATCGCTTAACTTCGTCAAGACTTGACCTGGCTTTTGTTCTTTACTCGTGGTGAGACTGAGTATAACTTTCTAATAATGGAGACGAAATCTTTTTGCGGAAAAAGAGTTTCAGTAATTCCTTCTAACAATACATATAGCAGTCTTCTGTTCAAAACAGGTCGTTGAAAAAGTTCGAAAACTCTCAAGAGTCCACATCTGGTAGTTTCGCTACCTATGATATGTTTAAGTTCATCAGAAAAACAAGCGAGGAGAGCGACTTTGGCGTCAACTCGCGTCCTGCTTTTCATCTCGGGACTGCGAGGAGATTTGGGTCGAGCTTTCACGCCACTAGGCCATAAACTGTTTCTGCAAAATTAAATAAATTCATCATTCTCGGTCGAACCTGAAAAAGTATTTTTTTTAAATGGTACTTACTTGAATAAATTCAAGTACTTTGCTACATTCTTCGGACTTGTCAATTCCGAAACATAATCTATAATTCTTCTATTAACAATATCACCAAACATAGTGCGGATAATCTGTCTTACGAGCGTAACAATTCTGCGTCTCAGCCATTGATTTCTGACTTTCAAATCGAATATCTCGTCCATCAAGAGGAGTATTATTCGTAGTGGAATATTATCGTCCGTCTGAAATAATTAAACACAGTTTAACAACATTTCAGGATGTCTAATAACCGGGAATTTTGTGGGCGAGAATTAGTAGACACTCTGGTAGACACTATGAAAAAAAAAAAAAAAAAAAAAAACTAAAGGTTGATATTCTACTCAAATTCAGTTATAATTTTCTTACCTCTGTGTCCAAACTAGCTCCGACTTTAACACTTTCGTAAATTACATCGTTTTTCTTCGCACTACCAAAAAGTTTATCCATAACTCCATCGACTGTGCTTAGCATGTTATCTGGCATAGTTTTGACAGCCTGAGTCACTGTTTTCATCGATGATTTAACTAAATGATTCACTAAATTATCAATCTGCAATGAACAAGGTTTTAGATAAATTTTCTTTCTTTGAATTTTTCTGGACAATCTAGAAGTTGATTAATTTTACTCACCGTCCTAGAAATATGTCCACCAGTCATTCCCTTATCATAATCGCCCTGTTCCAAAAAAGCAAGCAACAAATTTTGCAAACCCATGTGACCATCTGCAACAGTTGGTTTCGTCAGTACGTGCAACCACGCATTTAACATTATCATCCGCTTCTCAAGCACAGCTCGTTCCATATTATGAAAGGCCTTCTTCCCTGGAAAGGGAATTTTCGCCAAATCGAAATACTTTTCCTTTATCCTCTGATAAAGGTCGTGAAAGTCAGAATACCTTCGATAAATGTGCCATTTTTCCTGGTAACCCGACTCAAAAGTCTTGGTTACAGAAACCGCATAAATGCCGTATGTCTTCCCCTTATCGCATTGTATCCCAGTCTCAATTATTTCCGCAGTAATTCTATATCGACCTTGTTGCAACTTTTTGATTACACTCGGATCTTGAAAACTTTCATCCATCGGAAAAATGTGGTCAGAGTTCGATTCAAAATAAGCTGTGGCTTCTTTTCCCTCTGTTACCTTTTCAGTTTCTACATAATTCGATTTCTGCAATTTTCTAAACTCTTTCAAACTTTCTCTGTCCCCATCCAATTCATCTAAGGCTCTCAGATCGCCTCCTCCTCCTCTACTACCTGACGAGGAACTTGAATTAGACTGCGTTTCTGCTTTCTGACCTTCCATCCATGAAGCTTGATCTACTTCCGTTTCATTATTTATACTAGACACACTGATACTGTCCAAAGACTTTGAATCTTCGTCGGAAGTAGAATCTTTCAGCAGATCCAGCTCAGCTAAAAGTTTGACATACGAAGAGCACCTTCTAAAAGCTGGCAGAAATCTGTCTTCGTTTTTAAGTTTCTCATAGCAACATATCTGGAGTTCGTCGAACCAACTTTCCTTCACGCATTCGTTTTTTATTCTCATCACCAAATTCTTCACCAAAATATCGTCCAATTGTAGTTTCGGGCCCGCTTTATCACTCAAGTATTGTTGGTATATCTTGATAGCTGCTTCTTTTAAGTTTCCAAGATCAGCAACTCGACGCTTTACTTCTTTGGATGTAGAATGTTCTCTGTGAATTTTTTCCAACTCGATCTCGGATATTTGTTGCTCGGCGGAAACCCTCCAGCCGTAAATATTTAAGTAAAAATAGAGATAAGCTTCGGCGTTGATGCTTGTCATGTAGTCGATGAAATAACTCAAAGCTATATTGTTCCTCAACAGTTCATCCAATGGTAAATTAATTAACTTCTGTCCTGGAACTAAGAGTCTGTTCCACTCTGGAATTTGTTCTGCGGAGTCACTTTCTGATTTTAAACCCTCCTGCATTGCGATTATCCTCATATCCAAAATCTTCTTCATGTAGAGCAAACTATGTAATTCTTGCTTGGCCGATATATCGTCCTCGTTTCCAAACTCTTTGGATCTTATGTAGGCCAGTCTCCTGCTAACTATGTTCTTCGTCGCCAATAATTCTTCTAAATTGTCTGTTATCCTAATTACTGTTAGGAAAACACCACTTGACAAGTTGCTTTCTTTAGAACATAACCATACAACAGTCTGATTAATGTAATCAGGATCTGAGAGTAAATTTAGCAGAGGCCTAATTATAGCATTAACGAGTAGTTCCCTTAAAAAATATCTCAGAGGAATGCAATCGAAGTTTTCTTTCGGCAAAACCAGGTATAGAACAACTTCGGAAATTTCAGTTAAAACGGTCCTTTCATCGGATTCATTTGTACACACCAAATCCCTGCATATAAAATTCTTTTCCATTTGCACTTCTAAGTCGAAGAAGATCTCTTCCAGGGAGTCGCTATCCTTAGCTACTTTCTGTTCTTTTGGTTCTGTTAGGGAACTTAAGTTCGGAACATAAAATTTGGATTGAGAGTACCATGAAATATCGGTATCGCTCTTATTTCTACGATGCGTTGGAATTTTTTTAGGAGTTCCACCAGATGTGCTGGAACTATTGTTTTTTTGTAGTTTATTTACTTGATATTGTTTTAATTTCGCTCTGGCCTGCTGATATAATCTCATATGTGATGCTGCATCATCAACGAGCCGGGTTGTTAAAAACGGAATCCAATCTACTTCTTTTACCCTTAAATTTAATATCATGTTAGTCATTTAGTAAGTTTTTAGTTTGAGTGTTCCTAAAAATTCTATCTCTTTATTTTGATTAAGAAATATTGAAATTCTATCATAAAAGAGAGGTTGCGATTATATCGAAACTTAACAATACGTGAAATGCGTTTTTTGGTAGTACCTGTTTGATACGTTGATCATAATTCTTTGAGCGGTGTCTCTAACTGAAAAGAGAAATTCTTTGTCATCAGTAAAGTTACTGTACCACGATTCCACGTAATCTCTTAGGACAAAGTCTAAAATTTCCTGTAACATTTAAATATTGAAATTCAATGTAGATAGAAAAATTGATTAGGGAAAAGGTCCTTTAATTTGCTCTTACTTGTAAAGATTCATCAATAATTCTACTACCAGTGATTCTTCTGTCTTCGCTGAACGTCATCTTTTCCTTCGACTCTTTGGATATCTCTTCCAACCTCTAAATTAGAAATTAATATAAATATTGATCAAAGAGAACTAACATTTTTCAATTTTCAAACAAAAAGAATTTCCTCACCTCCCATAATCTTTTACTTGACTCGGAGAAATCTTCCCTTGAGAAAATAATTTCATTTTGAGATGTTGGTGGAAATTTATATATGTATACTACTAATCTGAAATCGAAAATCGAATTAATTTTGAAATGAGATCTTTTTAATTAGTAATATCTTTTATATAAGATTCTGATACTGACCCTAGAATAAATAGAAATATACAAATCAAAATTTGCAGCACTGTTCCAAAATCAAATAGGGTAACAATCAGAATTATAATGGCTCCCGTTCCATACAGAGGAACGTTCATCTAGAAAAAAACGTAATCTCATTAATAAAAATTTCAAAGATTAATCGTGGCGTTACCTAATGATATCGTAGCCTACACTTAAGACGTAAATCAGCAAAGCTATTTATAGTTTCAACGAATATTATATTCTCGTTTTACTTGTAAGCATTAAGTACCACAATTGTGAGATAAATTCTCCGATTTGAAGACAATTCTAAAATAAAATTTAAGGTCGTTGAATCCAAGTTCTAACCTAAAAAATCGATTTCTTCTTTTTACTCATTTTATTTAAAAAATATCATAATTAGATATTTTTGCCCTTTATAAAGTCCCTTATTTTTCAAATATAAAAGTATGTGTACAGGGGATAAAAATTTTTCCTTTCTGTACTTTTTCCATAAAATGACACCTTTGAATTTTGAGATCATTAAAATTTTCAATCATTAAAGTGATTAAAATATAATTAGCCAATGTACAGATTTTTAATCCGAGTTCATTCATACTCAAAGCATAATTTCACATTCGCAAATCTTCATTGTGAAACTTTAAATGTGGAAAAACCCATATGATTCAACAACTTCCTCCCATTTTTCAAAAGCAGACAAATAAGTACCACAAAATATAGGAAAAAAGGAGACAAAACTTTTCAAGATTCAAATTACTTGCAATTATTGTTTGCAAATTGTTTAATTGTTGCAATAATGCGAGTACGTCATCGTGCGTGCGTGTCCAGAATTCCAGATTCCAGAATTAAATTCGAACTAACGTCAAAACGTCAAACAGGGTCGGTAATTCGGTATTAGTGTCACATCTGCTCAGAAGGGCATTACAACTTACAGAAAGTTTGAACAAAATCTAACTACTTCACTAACCTTTGCGCTCTTAGAAAATGAAGCAATAGAATAGTTGCACGCATATTGCGTGCATTACTCAAAAAATCACTTGCAGTTGTCAGCTGGTTAGAAGTTTATTTACATTTTTGCGAGAAGTGAAACACTGAACTGTCGTCGACATTTCTTTTAACTCTGACCAAAGCAAGTCTG
>JAUEJJ010000045.1:1167418-1179452 GCA_032164275.1 Synergus coniferae | reverse complement strand
TTTATTTACATTTTTGCGAGAAGTGAAACACTGAACTGTCGTCGACATTTCTTTTAACTCTGACCAAAGCAAGTCTGACTCAGTCTGACTCTGACTCTGACTCTGACTCTCTCTCTCTCTCTCTCTCAGGGCTCAGCCAACTCCTGTATGTACATAGTGAAAAATGGCGATAATCAGCGCCATCTGCGATGGGTATACCAACTATAAAGTGCAATGCGTTGGTACTTATTTATGTCTGTTTATGTATATGCAGAGTATAATCAAGTATAATGTATATGCCTCTTTCTTACATGTATCAAATCGATCAAATCCTAAAATAATTTAAGAAAAAAAGAAGAATAAAAATGAAATGAAGCAAATAAGAAACGTTAAATGAGAAATTAAGGATAACTAGCATCCTATTTCTCATTTCTTGTTTCTAATTAACTTCATTTTGCCTTTATTTCCAGTGTAATGAAATAAACACATGATTAAGATTTATTAAGGTTATGGACTCCTACGGTAATTCTTTTAACGCTGCATTCCCTGTAGCCTGCACCCACTGCAGACCTATGCATCGTCGCGAAGGAAACTTGTACCCTATCATTTCCTTCTTTTTATTTTTTATACCACAATCACTCACTGCACAATTGTTTGGATTAATTTTAACCTTACTTTTATTCACGCGTGTACACCATGTGACATGATGTGACACCAGAGTGACACAATACAAACAAATTCAAATTACTGCGCACGCGCTTTTCCCATTCGATGTCGCGGGTCAGTGCCATCTGTGATGGGCATCCCAACTAATTTGGCACTCCTCATTGCCTCTCATAATCGCGCCTGACTCTGACGTTGGAAACCAGAGGCGCTTTTCAAGAGTTCACCAATTTCACCATCAGTTGCCCAGTTCACCCTTCGTACGAATTTCAATTTTCAATCACTTTTTTTTATCGGAATTCCAATTGCAATTTATCACGTGCTAGCTTCATCACATGCACTCTGCATGACACGAAAATTACGTAAATGTTTTACATGGATTTCATTAATGCAATTGCCTCTATTTTAATTTTTATGTATAAAGTCCATAAAGTCTGAGTTAATTATGAATTAATGAATTATGAAGTTTCAAAATACAGGTTTCTCCGTTTGCAGCAACTGGATTTATAGAAGGAAACTTGTTTATATAATAAACTACGGTAACCGTATAAAGAAATCTTTGGAAATCCACGGAAATTCATTGAAATTTTTTCCAAGCCTTTTTGGAATCTCTTTTTAAGGTTATGTATTACTTATCAGATTTCTACCTTACCGGCTTTTATTTTTTTGACAGCTCATTAGAGGAAATGCATTTGTAGTAGCAGGTAGTAGATAAACGTTCCTTATCGTTTTCTTTACGTTTATCTGCTACGTACAGAGAATTTTAATTGTTATTTTTTTAATTTGATAACGGAAAGCCTGAAATAAAGTCGAAAGACTTTTCATTTCAATTTCAAGGAATTTCTGTGTTTGAATTGTTTGAAATGTTTTTCTTTTTTTTTTTTTTCAAGAATTATAGAGATTTTTCGGTAAACATAATGCAATAAATCTAAGCGATTCTACGAAGTTTTACTAATGTATGTATAAGCATTTTTTTTTCTCGTAAGTACTCAATCAGAACTTCAATGTTATTTATTGGACAGTTCTTGTTATTTAGGGGAGTTCAGAGCCAACTCAAGCATAATAATTTGCCAAATTGATGCAACTAGTAGTTTTTTTTTTTTCATTTAAGAGTCAATGTTTTTAGAAGACGGAACGAAATTCCATTTATTTTTCATTTTGGATTTTTATTAATTAGTTAAAATAATCAAAAGTATTTTTTCAAAAGAGAATATTTGAATTAATTATACATATTATGAAAACTTATATCAATAGTGGGCATAAAATTCTACAATCCCTTAGTGTATCTTTAATAAAAATCACATCAAAATTGTCGCATTTTAAAATACGTAGAATATCTTATCAATATATTTTCATCGAGATATCGAAGGTTTAATGTTTATTAAAACGATACCATCGTTTATATTAGCGTGGATCAGAGCCAGAGAAACGCTGAAAATCGAGATATAAAGTAATAGTATCGTAACTATGACATATTTTCGATGTCAATCTTTATCCTGACGTCGTTTTCGATGTCTACGCCTGTAAATTATAATTGCGATTAAATTAAATTTAAATTAAATTCAGCTTTCAATCTCAGACTAGATTTTCAAAAAAAAATTAAAAAAGAAATTATATACCTTCTCCTTTCTTCAGAATCCGAATCACTTTCTTCAGTCATACTTTTGCTATCTTCACTTTCCTCAGAAGAATTATCCTCGACAGATTCGATTTTTACTTTCTTGCCCCTCCCACCCTCACCATTTTTAACTTTTCCTCGACAATTTTCTTTCCTTTCACTTTTCTCTTTTTTGTCTTCTTTCTTTTTAGGTTTTTCTTCTTCACTCGAAACTTCTCGTTTCGTTTCCTCTCTTCGGGAGCTTTTTCTTTTGTTTTCTCGATTTTTGAATTTTTCAGGCTTCGTAGAATTACGAGAACTCGAATTTGAATATCCAGTGTCTTGCCTCGATTTTCTGAGTAAAAAAAAAATGCAAAAAGATTAAAAAGTCATTAAATGATTCTTCTGTAAGAAATAAAACAAAATAATCGCGTGCGTGTTGGTTTGCTAGTTAAATAAAATAAAGATGAAATCAAATCAAAATTCTTACCGTGTATTTCTTTGGAGATTTTTTGGAGATAAATCATATCTATCCATCTTTTCTGAATCGTCACTATCGGAAACATTTTCTTCCAATTGAATTTCTTTGATTTTTCTCCTTCTATCTTCTCGGTGTCTTTTATTCCTTTTTCCTTTGTACATATCGTTACGAGAAATAATACTGATATTTGGAATTTCATATTTCTCATATTTTTCTTGCTTCCTCTTACTTTTACTTTCGCTCTGGACAACGTATAGTCTATACAATTGTAACAAAATGACCAAGGTATTCTTACAAGTGAAAAAAATGTTCATGTAGCTCACTATTTGATAATGTATTATCAGAATAAGTCTGAATGCCAAAAACGGTCCATCCTGTATTGAAAATATTCGCAAACAATGTTTTAGACATATATTTAAATATTAAAAAAAATTTTTAAGCGATTTTATTACCTGGAGTAACATGTTTAGAGCGATTCCCCAAACATCGATGCTACAACAACTTGTTTCCGTCGGAACTTTTCTCTTGATCGCACTTCCGGAAGACAGTCTCGATTTTCTCGATTTTGTAGCCGTTAAGACAACAGTAAATTGCATCAAAGACCAGGCCCAAATACCCAAAGTTAAATAAACTAAAACGGGTTCTCTTGCGATTTTATCTTCTTTAAAAGAGTCAAAAAATTCTATAATATCTGCAGCTGTTCCTATATACACGAGAAGAAGTTGACTTAATTGATCCCGAGTCAAATCACCCTTTGGCAGCATCCACCGTCCAATTATCAGAATCAACATTAAAAACTGCTCGATTAAAGTCACCCAAGTTTCGGTTGATATCTGGATTGTTGGCAATCTGATGTTTACCTGCGTATAAAAATTATCGATATAAAATTATCCTTGATATTTCTTAAAATTACTTAAAATTACTGGGTGGTTACATTTCAGAGAAATAATCTAAAATTTTTTAGCATCCCTTGAAAATTTTTAAAATCCTCTAAAGTCTTTTTGTCTCTTGAAATTGCCTAAAATCACTTAAAATCTCTTAAATTCTGATACATTGATATTATGTTATAATTTATATAAATAAGCTTCTGGGCTACTTTTCCACCCCTATACAGCACTCCCTTTCACTCTAAATAATCATGGTGATAGGCTGACTCTTAGAGGGCACTTAAATAAATTATGTAAGAAATGAAACCTACGCCCAATGCTTTCTCCAGATGTTTTAAGTCCGCGGCTGCCAGATTCGTGAAATCGAAATTTTCTGTGATATTAATATTTGATTCATCTCGCATTCGAATTCTTTTTTCGACTTTATCCAACTCTAAAAGCCAAATTGCTGGGACCACACTTCCCAAGTAGAGAAATACTGAAGGACAGAACCTGGAAGATCAATTTTCTTTAATGTATTTATAAATGTGTAATAATATAGCCGGTTTTTTTTCAGAATGTCCGAGAATAATATTTTGATAATTTTTTGATCGAACAATGCACTTCTAGGAGTTCTAGATATTCTTCAAATCAGATTGAACCCTGCTCAGGAAGTCAATATTTTTTGACCCGATTTCTCTAGCCCATTCTCACGTGGCAGATACTAATGCACAATTTCCGTCTGTCAAATTGAGACGATCGTACAAAACACACCCCCAAATTCTCCTTGAAAGCCAACTTTTTCAGGCATTCTTGACTCTATGAAGTGGAAACTAGCCTTGTTAGGACATTGTTAGTAAGAATATGGCATCATTTCCACAAATTCGATCTTAATAAGTGAAATGTGATACCTCATCGTGCACTTGACCCAAAAAAATTTGTTTCGCTAAATAGAGTAGAAAACGGCACAAAATGTATGATAAGGACTAAAATTTTAAGGGCTAAAGAGTTGAGAATTCTACTTTTTTGTGAAGACAATCATATATTAAGAAATATCTTAATATAAAGAGTTTAAAATATGACCATAAAATTATTAATAGTTTTTTAAATTACAAATTCTAATTAATTATGAATTTTGGTTACTCGCATGTGCTTAAAATCAATTTTAATTAGTAACTTAAACTTCTGTATTAATAAATTATATTGCAGTTATATCTTCCCCAAACTGTTTAATTTAATATACATTTAATTGAAAATAAATTATTATATCCTTACCATTTCCATTCTTGACTCTCTTTTATAGTAAGCGTGAAGACCCCCTCGAAAAACAACAAAATAATTGGAGAACATAGATACCAATACATAGGATTTCTTTTAAAATTCGTCACTTGCCAAATCGCAATAAATCCATGGGATGCAAAAACTAATCGCGTGATTATCGCTTTTATAGTAGCAAGAAATTTCGCCATCATTCTCTCAAATATTTGATAATTACAATTAAATTCAAAATGCAACCCAAAACACACTTTTTTCCACCAGTATCGCGCAACTTCATTTTTCGGGAACAATCAAATAAGGTTTTCACATTTTTTTTAAATCACTAAACACAAGGGTAATATTCAAAAAGTAAAGAAAGTGAGTTAAATTCTTTCGAAACATATCTAAATTTCTTTTTGAGAAAGACATACAATAAATAGTAAAATAGGAACTCAGTGAGACAAGGGATGAGAAAGAACTGAGAACTGTAGATTGGGGATGAAATTTTCAAATCTGCGCGCGTTTGTCGCGCAAGCGTCATTTAGAAATCGAACGAAAAGTGGTGAAAATTAATGGCCGATAAACAGAATTTTAGTTGAATTGGTCATTCCTTCTATTTTGACCTACAAACATGGAAAAACAAAATGTTTTTCTCCATAAATGGCTGTATGTGATAAATAAACTTTTGGCATACGTTAAAATCTCTTGGTCTTTGAATTCTTTTGAAATCTTTTGAAAGAACTTTAATTATTTTAAAATCTTTTGAAATCTTGAAGTCTGATCTACACTCAAATTCTTTTCAAAAATGTCCTAAGATTTTACGGAATCTTTTAAAAATATAAAAGCTCTTAAAATCCTTTAAAATTCCACTAGAAACTTTAAAATCACTTAAAATACATAAAAATCTCTTAAAGTAATAGAAACTTTCCAAAATCTGTTAAATAAACTATAATTTATTATTATTGATAGATTAACTTCTATTTCTCTCAACAACTACTCGCATTTCCCTGACACTTCCCTGATTTCCCTGATAAATTTTCTTTTCGCTGACTTGCTTGACTTCCCTAACATGTGACCATCCTGAAAATGCCAATAGCTAATTGTTTTTTCACACCGCAGGCAGGACTTTTATTCTTTCATGAAAGAAAAAGATAACTCCAACGATAATTCTTTTCAGTTTTCTCACGAAACAACTGTAATGACAAACTTTAGTTTGTCAGTAACCAAAGACAGAAACGCGATAAAAAGAAATGGAAAACGTTGGCGACTATTCCAAGAAGCGCGTGGTTGGGTATAATTACCGCAACTTTGTTTACATATTGGCTCGGTAACTACCGGCGTGGGTGTAAGACGGCATATGTGTAAACAGCAATAAAACATGTAGTGCGGTCGCTGGATAGGTAACCTCCTCCTCCTTGACTTGCAAGCCAAACCCGAGAATCCATGGGCGGAGTCAGGGTAGACCGGATCCTGTCAAATTTGACACCCTTCATTAGTCGATTTTGGTTCACCAGATCCTAAACTTTCAGTTTTATAGTAAACTTCTCCTAAAATAAAATAGAAAAAGCGATTAGTGAACCAATTTTTAAAACACTCATCAAATCATTTCTAAATCAATTTAAATTTCAAGTAAATATGTTTCCTACCTTCGTAGTTGGAAAAGTGAAGTTTGTATTTCGAGGGTGAAGAAAAGTGAAGCCTAGTGAAGTTTATGTAGTGATTTCTTCTGTGTCAAGATAAAAAGTTACACAAGAGTAAGAATTGACTTTCTTTAAATTTTATATTTTTCCTGCATTCCTTATCTTTCCATACTGCTGGGGAAAATTACATTTATTGTATTTGTATTGTTGCCACGCAAGTTGAGTAAATATCTCGAATAAATTATCATTTGGAGGATCTTACAACTTTTTTTTTTTATTTTAAATTAGTAATTGCTTGAGAGGATCTCAATTTTTAAATGCCTTCATTAGAATCTTTTCAAATGCCAGTTTTCGAATCTGAATAATGCTTGAGCAAATACTAATTTCTAAAAAGTATCTCAATATGAGAGAAATAATTTTGAAAGATATTTAAAATTAATTTCAGGAGGCAAAAGTCATGGAAGAAATTTTCCCAGGGATTTACCCCTTGACAAATTACTATAGTTTGTCGATGATGTCTGGGATAAATTCGCAACCTTTTTCGAATCCAGTAAATTTATCTCATTTCAATTGGCCTTTACCACTTCAGAGATTTAAAACCCAACCTAGATATGAAAAACCACCTTATTCATACATTGCACTAATAGCAATGGCTATTAATTCTTCACCAAGACAGAGATTAACTCTTTCTGGGATCTACCGATTTATTATGGACAGGTTTCCATATTACAGAGAAAATCGACAAGGTTGGCAAAATTCTATTAGACACAACTTGAGTCTAAATGACTGTTTTATAAAAATACCACGTGATAAAACTTGTCCCAATGAGGATGAACAGTGTGCAGGAAAAGGCAGTTACTGGATTCTCGATCCATCAGCGAGTGAAATGTTTGAACACGGGAATTACAGAAGAAGAAGAACAAAGAAGCAGAGAAGCTTTGCTCACGTTAGACAACAAATGCAAAACCAGGCACATTGCATTCTTCCGGTACTATTTCTGCATGTCTCTTCAGTCTCAAGTCCAGAAAATTGTCATTTCCATAAGAATCCAATTAAAATTACTAAAATACTAACACAAAACACTTTTTTTCTAGATATCAAGCGAGTGTATGGAACTTCCTGATTTCGCCAACAAAATAAATGGTTGCGAAACAAGTTTTATGGAAGAAAAGAAAGAGCCAACCTCCCTTCAACTTCCAGAACGTCGCATTAAATCTTCCATGTTTACAATCGACAATATTTTGAGAAAATCTTCATCTTCCGGAAGCTAACTATATTGCTCGGGGTGCCTACTAACCGGGAAAGCTGGATAAACCGGGAATTTAAATGAACTCGTAGAAAGTCTTATCAGGAATCGAATTAAATTTTTTTAGAAAAGTGATTTGTAAAGTTTGTACGTAATTGTAAAATTTTAACACTTTATAAATTACGAGGGCTTGATTACTTAAATTTTGAGTGAACTTCAGATTTCAGGATTTCATAATAAGCGATACATTTACATGCAGGCCAACCATAAACATATTTTATTTGTGCTTCTATTAAAAGATTTAAAATTTGCAACCGGAAAAAATCGGAAATTTGATGGGCGAAAATTAGTAGACACCCTAAAATTACCTAGAGAAGTTAAATTTTCTCTTGTAGATCTGTTATTCAACTCCGAGATCAAAATTTTCTAATGTAACTGGGTAATGTCACTCTACCATTAAATCTGGCATGAGCCTTGGTCGCCAAAAATACGAGAAATTCTGTTGCTTTGGACCGATTACGAGGATCCACTGCTTAGGGACTTTAACGACTCCGACGCCAATTTCAATCACACACATGTCGATGTTTGTTTCTTCAAAGGCGAGGTACGCGAGACTGAATTTTCAAACATCAGAAACGGCAAGTCAATAAGATCTTCTCAGAATTTCAATAAATCAAATCTCTTAAGATCCCTTCGGCGAAAATTTTCAATATCTGATGGCGACTTCTCACTTTTTATCTAACGCGCCATATGACAATTATTAAACGTCCAAATTGCTGCGAAACTCTTTGAAGCAGTAAAACCATATGTATTAGATACCTTACAAAAAATGGATAATGAACAAGTAAATAAATATGTATATGCGAAAATTCTTTCTGATCAAATGACTATTTGGTAAATAATTATAATAAGTAATGAACAAAATTTAAATAATTGATAAAACAACAATTTATTTTTCACAAATACCAAAGTGTTTGTGCGAATTACGGTTCAATAGTTAGCTTATTTAAATAATAATGTGAATCCTGTACACGAATCATTCTCATCTCGAAACTTAATTACATTGTCAATAGAATAAAATTGCAATAAAATGCAATATAATTCTAAATACTGGTGCAGATAATATCTAATGCTCAGAAAAAAGACAGTGCCAAATAGATTATTTAAAAACAACAAACTAACGAATCATTTGCTTATAAAATGCTAGCACAAGTTTTCAATCTTTGGGCTTTGTCAACAGGAATTATATCCTTCAATCTTAATTTCTAATTGATCACCGGAAGAAATATACTATTCCCTAGCTTTTATTACTAACAATAAAAACATGTACAAAAATTGGAATTGTTCGTAAGAAAAAGTTATATAAAATTGCCAATTTTGTGCCTTGAATTAATCGTTCATGCTTGATGTTTATTTCTTAGAATAAGATTGCACAAAAAGAACTGGAGCGACTTTTTCATTAACAGAAAAACTAGTGACCCTTTAACCTATTCTCATTTGTACAAAAATATAGTTAATAGTATTAATTATTGTTCCGCAGTGCCATGGAGCGTTCATTTACCCTACCCGGATAATAATTACTGTTGTAAAACTTATAAATAATTCTTATCTATGCCTCGAAAGGCCTTTTTACAGATTTCTTGAAAGAAGTCTTACTTGAATTTTTAAGCGTTTGGATTTTTTCTCATCAATTCCAAGTCGGCATCCATCATGTCCTTGACAAGATCCTGAAACGAAACTGTTGGCTCCCATCCAAGTTTCATTTTAGCTTTAGAAGCATCGCCCAGAAGTAAATCCTTAAAAATGAAAGAAATTGAATTAAAAATAAAAAATAGAAAATAATGTAGGATTATTTTATATTTTAGTAGTTTAATAAAACTTGATTTTACCACTTCAGTTGGACGGAAATATTTCGGATTTATTCGAATAAGAACTTCTTTAGTTTTAGCATCTTTTCCAACTTCATTCAAACCTTCGCCTTCCCATTTAATTGTCCGACCAACATGTTGGAATGCAGCCTCAACAAATTCTCTCACGCTATGCGTTTCTCCCGTTGCAATAACAAAGTCATCAGGAACTGATTGTTGAAGCATGAGCCACATTGCCTGAAAATTCAAATAGTTTAGTAAAATGAGAAAATCGAATTTTGAGATTGGTTTTAACACTCTTACTTCAAGTTGAGTATAATATTTTGTACCTTTACATAGTCTTTTGCATGTCCCCAATCTCGTTTGGCGTCTAAATTTCCTAATTCCAGAACGACTTGGTAACCCAAGTGAATTTTGGAAATGGATCTAGTAATTTTTCTTGTTACGAAGGTTTCCCCTCGTCGAGGACTTTCGTGATTGAAGAGAATACCATTGCAAGCAAACATATTGTAGGCTTCTCTATAGTTCACGACTATCCAATAACTGTAAAGTTTGGCGCAGGCTGTTTAAATGAAAATTATGGATGTATATTGTTCTAAAGAATAATATTCTATGTGTAAATATTATTTTAAATGTTTACTTATTGAATAATTCAGTTTTTAGTTAGTTAAATTGTTAGTAGCTTTTGTTATTTAATAGTTTATTTAAAAATTATTTTTTGTTAAATATACCGTAGGGAGAACGTGGATAAAAGGGTGTTTTTTCACTCTGTGGAATTTCAGCAACTTTTCCATAAAGTTCAGAAGTCGAAGCTTGATAAAATTTCACGGATTTTTCCATGTTGCAGGTTTTTATTGCGTCTAGGATTCTAACTGTTCCAACTCCATCAACTTCGGCAGTGTATTCACTTAAATCAAAACTCACCTGAACAATATTATAATAAACGTTCAGTATTTTGAGATTCAAACTTGGATTCAACAATCTTTAAAAAAAAAACTTGTATTGATTAAAAATATTGTCTATTGATTGAACATACCTTAACGTGACTTTGAGCAGCGAGATTATAGATTTCTGTCGGCTGAACTGAGCTAATAATTTTAACTAAACTGCTGGAGTCAGTCATGTCCCCGTAGTGCAATATCATTTTTCCTTGTCGATGGCATTTCGGATCTGCGTACAAATGTTGAATTCGTGTGGTATTAAAAGAACTCGCACGTCTAATAATTCCGTGAACCTCATATCCCTTCTCGATAAGAAATTCAGCCAAGTAGGATCCATCCTGAAAGTATCAATATTTTTATGTTATCAGATAATATTAATTTACTAAACTGTTCAACATTCAAATAAAAACTGTCATTAAAAATTTTATATTGACTATTTTTTTAATAAAAGGATACTTACTTGACCAGTAATTCCAGTGATAAGTGCCACGCGTCTGTCAATAGTTGCTGCCATTGTCAATCAAATTTATATTGCTTATATTGTAATAAAATTTTTACAAGTTTAGAATGAACAGTAGGTGGGTGGACTGCCACGTACTATAATTTATAAACCATCTTGCAGTCTTGCACTCGTATCTTAATCAGGTGTGTCAATTATCAATAGAATTTGATAGGCGTTTCGAACACAAACAACACAATTTGACACAAATTCATAGCACAAACGCAATATATGCAATACATATGTAATCAAAAGTGCGTGCCGGTGATCGGTGGTTTTTGTTATTTAAGGTTATGTTGTTTGTGACAACAATTTAGTTTATCATTTTGCCACCAGGCAGCACTTGCGCCAAAATTTTTACCGCGAAAAGCAAAACGTAATAATTATTTCTGTTATTACTCTACTAAAAGAAGATGACAGTGTAAAATAAATCAAAGTAACTCCAAAATAACTGTATATTTCACTTCTTCGTATTATATATTCTGTTTTATATGTTAACACAAAATATCAAAAGCAGATGTAATAATGACACTTTTTTCCTGCAGGTTTGGCTCGGCCGCGGCGTAAGTAGGTAAGGGATTAAAGTGCAGTGTCGTTTGAAAATAGTAGTAAAAAATATAAATATTATGCTTTGAAAATGCGGTTCGTTATTTTTTACGTAAAATAATAATTGTCTATTCGATTATTTGCAAAGATTCTACTTTTCTTTCATAGAAATAATATTCAACATTCCCTTTCAAATAACGCGCAGCCCACGCGGCTCATGCGCATTCCACTAGCCAATTCCGAGTTGTCCATCCTTAAGTGGGACCACGGTCGTGGATAAGCCCTGTCATCAATACAGACGATACAGACTGCTTGATCCCAAACATCCCTAACAATGACCACGTGGGAAAAAGAAAAGGGCACGTTCGAAAATCCCAAAAGTAATAAAACCATTCCGCGGCAGGTAGACACTTTCAAATTTTAATAAATAATTCCGATGAGATTAATTGGT
>JAUEJJ010000045.1:1150018-1167318 GCA_032164275.1 Synergus coniferae | reverse complement strand
TTTAAATAGATTTCTAGATTTCTAGAGACTTATTAAAAATACTTATTAAAAATTATTATAATTCTGATTTGGAGACTAAACTTTCACAAAATTCAAATTTTAAATTCCTAACAAAAAAAAAAAAGAATATTTAAAACTCTGTCAATTGCCTGCCACTTAAAATATGACAAACCAAAGTAATTTAAATTAAATTCCATTTATCTCTAAAAAAAATGCCTAATCAAAGAACAATAAAATTGTCTTAATCTATTCTGGCTCATCCTAAGATGTGCATCTCTTTGTTTTCGATTTCACAGCGAAATTTCTACCCCATCACCGAGGGAGAACTCAAAAAACGGATAGAAAACCTAAATAAAACAGTCGATCCAGTTAGACTTGATGCCAAAAATGTTAGAGTAACCAGGGAAAAAAGTCTCCGAATTCTTCTCAGTATTCTTCAGCGAGCTTCTGAACTCCAACTTCAATCTGAAGATCCAACCACCATCATCACTTGCTCCATAAAAATTCTTTCCCAATTCAACGACAATTTCTGGTTCAATGACAAAGCCTGTGGATGGAAACCCCGAAAAAAATACCACTTAGCAAAGCTCTGTTACATTAAATTAATAAAAATGTTCATTCCCGTCAAGTGCCAAAACATCGTCGAAGCTGTCATCAACGCAGTTGATCGAGAGAAGCTCTGGCAAATCGAAGACCTTTGTTTTGAGATTATTTGGGAGTTGATAGAATCCGGAGCTAAAGGAGCTACTGTCGCAAATGTTTTATGCAATAAAGTTGAGCAGCAATGTGCAAACACAGAGAATGCAAGAGCTATCATCAGAACTCTTTACAAATTACTAAATGTTTACAAGTGGCCTCAATCTGAGGAAAGTGTCTTCTTCATCGAAAGACTGCTCGAACTCTATCACTGTAGTTTACACAACCGATCCAAGGTAAATGTCCAGTTCACGAGAGGATTTGAACTTTGCATCAGATACATCATTAAGCAGATTTCTAACGACAACATCCTAATCTTCATCCATCACATGTGTTCCTGGGTGATCAAGGAAAACCTCACAAAGGATGCAATTCTGGATTTTGGAAACACACTTGAATACGCAGCTCTCATTCATGAAACGGATCTCTACAAAAATACTCTGACCAAAGAGATATTTCCTCTCTTGGTTCAGATGATCGGGTCGAGTAATCGACTGGTGAGTCTTCTTGGTAATCGGGTTTTTCAGCATCTCATTGATAGAGGAGAGAACCGATTTCTATTTGACACTCCAAAGATCTTCTTTCAGAATTCTCATTTCAATTTAAGAAGCAGGCCATATCGAATGGAAGATAAGGCTTTTTTAAAAAGGCACAGGGAAAATGTTCATGAATGCTTGCTGAAAAGTGTCATGAGTCATTGCAAGACTCGATTGAACTTAGAAATGACATTCTGCACTATTTGTATCATTGCTGTTGAAGTTCCTTGTGGATTTACTGCAGCATTGTTGGTTTGCTTAATCATGAATGTTCAAGAAAAAATAATGGTAGAAAGTAATCTTGAACGAGAGGCAACTTATCATGTCCATGCTCTTATAATTTCGGTGATGTCTTTACTTTGCTGGATTCATCAAGCGGAAGTGTTTTATGAGTACGTGAATAAAATCGTAATGGAGAGAGCCCAATGGGCTCCTTATTTGAATCCTCCTATTCAATCTCGATACAGCTTTGCAACTCATCATGTGAGATGGGTAAAGCCTGAACTCTTCTTCGTGAACTGGGAAGTTCGATATGGATTGTGGAAACGATTCCGATTGCGGGAGAGCCCAGATGTTGAAAAAAAGCTTCAAAATTAGAATCTACAAAACTTTGTAAATCTAATGTGTAAAATTATATATTTAATTAAGTAATGCAGTAAACCTTCTTAAATGAAAAAGCCTAAATTTCGTTTAGGCTTAACATTTTTGGAACAAATAGTTTTATGTACAAGTAATATCATTCATTCGCATTTGACAGGATTAGAACCACAGGTCGCCACCAAGGTCTTCTTCATTCTGTGGAGGTTCTTGTTTTTGTAGAATGGGCTCGTCCTTAGTTTCAATTTCGTCTTCAGACTCGGAAACAGCCAAATCATCCTGAATTCTTACTTGTTCCTTCTCATCTCTAGCTGGCAGTCCTGCTAGTAAGAAGTCTGAAGGGTCATAATTCGGATCGACATCCATACTTTCATCTGGAATTGAAAATGGTGTTGAAATTTTTATTTGTAGATAGCGAAGACCCAAAATTAATATAAAACCTAATCGTACCATGTTGGAGGATTGACTGTTGTTCTCCAGTATAAAATCCAACGTTGCTCAACTGTACCATTGCCTCTGCAGCTTGCTGGCTGTCGTCGTCTGCTGGAATTTCTGCATCTCTCATTTCACTCATGGGAGACTCAGTCCGGTCTACACCTCTAAAGATTCCTTTGATATCACTTTAAAAATAAAAAGTATTTATATTATTGCCCAGTGATACAGTGAAAGAATTTCTTTTCGAAAATATAAAATTCAGGTCGAGTTCTCTGAAAATATTTTAAATTTACCGATTCTCATCCAATTCTAGATTTTCCATTCCAGAATGCTCTATTGGTTCGTCGCCTACAAATGGAACTTCATCAAAGTCATCTTCACTCGAGCATTGCAGATCTATAATTGAAAAATAAGAAATCAGAAAAATTTAAACTAGTCAAATCCTACTTACAATTAAATATTGTTGAAAGTATACGTACCTTCTTCAAGAACATCTTTCCTTTTTGAAGGTCCAGCACCTTCTCCTTCTACATCTCCTTCGACATCGACAAAATTGAACTCATCCATGCTTGACTTTCCGAACATATTCTCTGGAGAACTCGGTTGGCTCTAAAATAAAGACAATATATATTTTACTAATGTTTTTTACTCAAAATTTTTTTATTTTTGAAATTATTTTAAAATCTTGAAACTCTTTTGAATTTGTTTGAAATTCCTTATGATATGATAGGAAAATAATAGGAGAATGTGTAGGTCATTTCCAGATCCAGTGGTCTCCGTGAAAATACTTACACCATGGAATTGAGGTTCAACAATTGTGTAATTCTCTTCGTCAGGTCCCATCCAGGAAATATCTATATCTGCCTGTTCCATCGCTCTTCTCTGGACCATCAGAATGCTATTTTCTATATTAGTAAGATTTTCGCCATACTAAAAATAACATGAAATTCCATGTAAATTAATTAAGCCAAACAAATGAAATATAGATAGTAAAATTTTAAACTGTAACTAAAAGCGTGCTTACAACGTCGAAAGTTTCCTTGCAAATCCTAACCATGGATTCTGCCTTTTGTGTATACGGGGATTCCAGTCCATTATAGATTGTACAATTCTCTACAATTTGCTGGATGTCTCGTAGAAACTCGTGACGATTGTGGTACTCTTGAGCTAAACAAAGAACAAACGAAAATTAATGAAAATAGCGAACAGGCTAATAGGCTGTTTGGCATAATAGCTAAAAATACTCAGAAATAATGTAATAAATAAAACTAACCAGTAATCTTCTTTGAGATGGTTTCCAAATCCATTGGTCTTTTGATCACCGTGTAATAGTCTCTTACGAGTTTCTTGCTCACTGGTTTGTGGAAGGGCCACAAATCCTGCATCGATTTCAGCCTATTCGTCACGTCGGTTAGGATGTAGGAAAGTGAAACTTGATCGTCGTCATCGAGTAAAGGATTGATGGCTTTTTCAAGTCTCATCAAACGATCTTCTTTCTCACGCAGTCTTTCTACACAAATATCCATCATGCGTTTAGCTGCGACCGTAAGAGAACTGTTTTTTCCATTATAGAGGGTTGAATTTTCCACAATTTGATTAACAGCGGCAAGAAATTCTTCTCTGCTTCGATACTTCTTTTGTCTCAAGTTCTCCCTTATAGTCTGCAGGTCCATGGGTTTGTCGATAATCTTATGATAATCTGGTACTGACTAAATAAAAAATATTACATTAATCATTATCATTAATTTTTTGAACATGTTTTAGCAATTTAATACTTTGTTATTTATAATGATTGATTTTTCTTACCTTGGCACTAACAGGAAACAAAAATGGTTGTACGTCTGGCAAGTCTCTCATTTCGTTTAGAATGCTTTCGAGACTTGTGGACAAGACAACCACGGGATCTGTCCTTCGTCTATTTGCTGGCCTTTGTTGTCGTTTCAGGTAATCACAGTGATCATCTCCAGTTATTCTTCTTCGTTTTTTGGAATGCATGGCATCCTTTGGCACTTTGAGAAGCAAAGTGCGTTTCTTCATTTCTTCCGCATGCTGCAATTTAATTAGTTTTATTGCATATCGCTTACAGTTTTTTTTTTCATATTACGTAAAACGTATTACAAAGTAAAGTTATTTGTTTCATACGCATATTTCTATTTGAAAAATGAGTACTGCTAGAAAGCGAAAAAAATAACTACTTATAATATTTAAGTAAAACGAAAAAATCAAATTTAGAGGATAGAACTTAGTTCCAACACCCTTAAATCGAGAGATTCTTTAGTGTCACAAGTCTGAACTAAAATAGAAAATATCCTCACCTTAATAAGCTTCGATGACAATTTAACCTTGGTACCATCGACGTTGACCAGGTCCTGATCATCAGCAACGAGCTGCTTCTGGATCTCCTCCTCCTGTTCCTCCGTCATCGCAACATTAACCGGCGTGGTATTTGTTATGCTATTTTGATAAAGGGGACAAGCTTTGTTAGTACGCATGTGTCCTACATTACCGCAAGCTCCGCATTTCAACTTGAGATCTGGTTTAAGTTTAGGTTTTTTACGTTTAGGAGTAGCATTTTCAGATCTAATAGGTTTAGGAGTAAGAGAAGAAGGAAGATTAGAAAATGGAAGGATACTGGCAGAGGGCGTAACTGGAGTACTGGAATTGCTTCGATCGAAAAGACCTGAAGAGTTGAAAGCAGTACTTGAATTTCCACCCAACATTCGCTCTCTTTCCTGATTTCTTTTAATTCTTCTTAATTGCTCCTGAATTCTTCTTTTCTCCCTCTTCATTTCTTCCTTTTGGGCCTCGTCCAAAGTCGCAAACTGCTTTATAAATGACTCGTCCTTGGAGTTTCTTATCTTTAAATAAGTATCAATCACAGCCTGTTTTCGAACTGTTTCAACTCTGGTGAACTCTTTTCCTTCAGGGTTCTTGAAAGTTCTGTAAATCTTGAGAACTCTTCCAGGTTGGGCATTCAAATTATTCATGGGTGATTCTTCCTCGTCTTCTTTCTTTTTCTCTCTATTCTTCTTGTCTTGTTCCTGATTCTCGCCCATCAGCATTTTTCTCAATTCATGTCGCTGCTGTTCTTCTTTCTCCAGAGACAACTGAGTACTCGTCTTTTTATTCGAGAGCATGTTTTCAATATTCTTCCCCATTTCTTCAATGTCTGAACTATCTTCCTCAGAACTCTCACCCTCATCGGTACTGAGAACTTCATTCGAGGACAATACCCGATTCTGCAGGTCGAAAATTCTTTGACATTCTTCTTTGTATCTTTCCTGATGTTCGGCAATTGAAAATCTGTTTCCTCTGGAGAACTTTGTCATGCCTTCTTCTCCAGCTTTCGCCTTTTCTGTTGAAAGAGTTCTGACGACATCAATGACTTCCCAGCGTGAGAGCTTCTTTATCTCCTCTTCAGGAACTCCGAACTTTCTCAGAAGAGCTTTGGCATTGTTAAGAGACAATCTTCTCAAGTCGGCATCAGTTCCAGTTACAGTTCTTTTAGGTTGTGCCTCCTGTTCCTCTTTACTGATTGTTGGTTTATTAGGAACCCTGACGTAAGAGAATCCTTCGCCACATCCAGTTGGATCAGCGGGACCAGCAAGTTGTAATAAACATTTGCCTTTCATCGCTTGGATGTAAGCTCGTGTCGTATTCCAAGGTGCAACTTTGACTTCATCGTCCATTTTTAGCTGCATTTCTTCATCATCATCATCCTGAGGAGTGAAGAGGAACTTTTCTCCATAACCAGCGTCTTTTAGTCTCTGCTCCGCCGCAATCATGCTGAAATAAGCACAGCATTGCTCCGGAGAAACCATTGCTCTGATTTCTTCTTCAGTAGGTAATCGGAATTCAGGTTTAATGACCCACCAATTGGAATCCATTCCTGTTCGCTTGAAATCTGCACACAACTTCAATCTTTTTCTTATACTACTCTCGCTATGCGAAGGAAAAGCCTTTTTGATATCATCCATTTTTATTCTTCTTGGTGTGTCTTTCGATTTCCAGAAAAGTCTATAAATAAAAACCTGAAGAAAATCCCTTACGAAGTTATTAGCTCTCTTTGAATTGGGTCCAGGAACTTCGTAAAGAGGGCACTCTTGTCCAGCAACGAAAAGCGCATCAATTTCGCGGATATGATACTGATGCCTAGTTCTAATAATCAAGAAATCTGTGTGTGGAATGTTGTGCTCATAAATCGGGGCTCTGTACATGTTATTTTCAATTGCTTGAATACTCTGTCCAGGCGTCAATATTCCAAGGAAGGGACTAGTGTGAGCGTAAGCTGTTTCTCCATATTTGTACTTCTGAGGTCCTTGATCCTTTCCAGCTTTACGCTTGTAATAGTTTTTCATTTTGGAACACATACCTACTTGATTCATGAGAGGGGGATGTTCTTCTGAAAATTCAATAAGAACCAATTCTCCATCACGACCTGTTAGATCCTCCGCAGTTCTCATAAAGAAGACATCGCCACCACCAGAAGCTATTCTCTCCTGTTCTCTTTGCTTTGCTTTTTTCTTAATGTGCTTCAGCAAAGGAAGAACGCTGTGTGAACCTGTATGAGCAAGAGTGCCGTGGCTAAAGCGTCTCAGTGGTGGCCTGTGGAAGTTCCTCAGACGCATTGGTCCCATGTAAGTTTGCACAAACGGGGCTCGAAGTTCAACAACAGGAGTACTATGTTGAATCAGATTTCCTCCTCCAACCTTCAACCTCAGAGTCGTTTCCGAAGATCGAGGAAGGTAGTAGGGATCGTTAGAAATATTAAAGGGATCCCTATCTGGAGATTTTGGGGGAGGAGGTGGAGTATCTTCCTCAAGGACGTTGATCACTCCAGCCTTTCCAAGAAGAAGTTTACTCTTTTTTACGTGCGGATGTGGGATTTTAACTTTGGGCTGAGGTCCGTTCTCTTTGTGAAGAAGAGCAGGATCTATATCATCCGGAATTCCGAGAACAATGTTCTCGTCATTTGGATCTAGAGTGAGGATCTTTGGTTTAGGTATTTTCTTCATATTCTCTGCGTCCCAGATGATTTCTTCTTCCCAGAGACCGTAAACTAGCTCCTCGTTTTCTACTGGGAAAATAGACCACCAGGTGTCGTCGGTATCCTCTCGGTTCATTTGTTGGCCTCCCTTCGCGATTGGCCTAAATTCAATGGAAAAGAATTCAAATTTACAAAGCAATTAGAATTAGAAAAAAATTTTAAATTAGAAAAAATTACAGAGTGTCTACTAATTTTTCCCACTAAATTTCCAGTCATTGCCAGGAATTCTTGGATAGTGGACACCCTGAGTTAGAAAATTAGTGGTCATTAAAAGCAAAAAAAAAAAAAACATTTTGGAAAATACAAACTTACAATTTATTTTTTTGGGATGGAACTATGTTTTGTGTGGCAAGTCTGACATTAGGAGCTACAGGAACTGGTGCTCCTTTTCCAGGTTGGCTGAAGGCTTGAGCTGTTCGATTTCCACTCGAAGGAACCCAACCAGCTGCATTATTTTTACTATTTAATTTATGCATAACCTTGTGCTTTATTTCGTCCCCGTTCCACACAACATCATCTTCCCAGCGTAATTGTGAAACCATTAGAAAAGCGTCGTCTGAAAATTCTTCTTCTGCATTTTGATCCTCCTGAGGTTCCTGCTGTTTTGAAACAATAATTATTACAAATTATTATATAATATATAATTATATAATAATAATATATTATATATTATTATATAATATAATTATTAATAATTATCTATAAATTTTCTACACTTATCAGGATTTTCCAACAAACTTTTTTAAGTCCTTAAGGGTGCTTGAGCCAAGTTTTGACCTAAAAATATGATCTCTTCATTTTACTTCACAAATATGAAAATTAGAATTCTTTTCGTCCTATAACATTACTTAATTCTTAAATAGAAATATGCATTCATAGCGAAAAAATATCTATTCAAATATGTAATTTTTTTAGTAAAATAAAAAGTTTGAATTTTGAGGTTAACACTTAGGTCCAACCCCTTTAATATAAAGAGTTTATAAATATACACTTCCCAAAGAGTTCAAATTTCTATATTTGTTTTAAACTTTAAGTAAAAACTTTAAAACTTCAATACATAGAGGTTATTACTACAATTCGCAGATTTGGATTTTCCCGCCATTACTGAACTCCATTATTTTCGAACTTTTTAAAAATTAGTCGCACTTTAATAAGCCTCTATATATAATTCAGAAATTTTCAGCTTTCTTTTTCGTAATATCGTAAGTTTTAGATCGAAATAAGGTAAACAATTCAAATAAACATAAATTGAATTTTGACTTCGAAGATTCAAATCGTCCGTTGAGTCAGTACATACTTAGTTGGCGAGTCAGAACTAGTAGACGATGACGACCTTTCCTAACAGTAAAACAGTAAAGTTGTCGCGTCAAGCTTCCAAATTTCAGCTCGAAAATGTACATTTTTCGTGGATTTTCATCCGAATTCAAGTTGACTGGAGTAGCAGAACCGATCAAAATAATATAAGAATTTTGGAAAATCCAAGTCAGTTTGTTTCATTTTTCGTCATTCGGGTTTCCGGTATAAACGCGCGCAATTTCGCCACAGTGTTTAGTTAGAAAAAGTTCGCCAATTCAATCAGAATTTTCGACAACTTTTTTGGTTAGTAATCCTTTAATCTGCGTTTCGACTAATTTTGAAAAAATATTTTGTCTTTTGACAAATAGGTTAGGTTTAGGAAATTTCTTGTCATTAAAATGGAGGGATATTTTTCTTGAAAATTTATAAGACGCCATGTTGCTAAATTCTATTATTCAACTTTTTTTATTGAAAATGTTCTCAATTTTCTCAAACATTTGTCTCTCATTCCCTTTCGTTTGTTTCAAATTTGAGGGAGTGAGATGCGAATATAATAAATGTTAAGGCATATATGACGATGAGTGTACTTTATTTCGTCTTTTTTAATGACTTTTATTTCTTTTATGTTTCAGGTGTCGCTCAATCAAACTGCAAAGACGTAAATTAAAGTTACCATTTGTTACGAGGAAAGTCAAGTGTCAATAATTCGCATCTTCAAGACAAAGGCAAGTTGTAATTTAAATATTTCATTGTCATAGTGACCGTTAATTAGAGGTTTTTTTTCTTAATTAGTGACTGATGCGAATTCGGAATTATATCTTTTTATTAAAACTCGTTACTTCATTACGTATAGTAATGAAGTATAATAATGAAGTGTTTGAAGACTTCAGAAAATTCTCTATTAAAAAAGAAACTTTAAAGAAATCTCGAATCTTACCTTTTCCTCGACCACTTTAAATCCATAATTGAAACCATCCCCAGTTTCCGGAACTCCCAGAATATCGTACCAAATTTGAGCTGGTCCAAAACGCCAGTCTGCAACTTTTGGCTCCATATCTCCATTTTCCCCAAAGTCGCCAGTTTTTCCAGTTTGTTCTTTATCCTCGACTGGCTTTAACAATTTATCTTCGTCATCAGATCGACAATCTCCAGGCGATGGTTCTGAGCCGTATTGCATAACCCACCCCTGAAAAATGTAATTCCACTTTAATCAATTTTATCTTTCCACATTGAAACTCCTACGTTCTGTTCAGCTATCGCGTCTTTGTTTTGCAACTTTTTTTTCAGTCTGACTTTATTAGTAATGATGTCAATTTAACATAATTACTTTCATAATTAAGATAATTAGTTTCAACAGATTTAAAGTGATATTATGATACGAAAGTAAACTAAAATGCAATTGTATCAACAATTGAAAAAGATAATACCTTAAACTTAGTTTTCCTCGTTTCCTGATCAGAACCGGAATCAGAATCTTTAACTTCATTGTGACGTTTCTTCTTTCGTCGTTTTCTAACTCCTCTCCAAATTTGTGGAAGGCTACTTGGCTTACCAGGACCAAATAGTCTTGAAAATCGTAACACTTTATTTGTCCGGAAGTCCGGAAATAATTCCGTTACATTGATATCCGCATATTTCGAAGGTAACATTGATGCTAAAGGTGTTTCTAGTTTTCTTTGCCTAGCAGCTTCAGCTTCTTCAGGAGTTAGAGGTTCTTTTTCTTCAGGCAAAGGTGGTGGAGGCATTAACTGCGTGTCTGACTTGTTTTCAATCTCCTCATCATCTGCATCGTAATCTGTACCTTCTTTTTCTACTTTCTTCACGGTATACATTTCGCCTGAAGAAAATAAAAGTATTCCTTATAGTTTTTATACATTCCTTAAGATAATGTAATAAGATAAATATAATGATCAAATATCTTACTTGTATTTTCTTCACAATTATCTTCAGCTAATTCGTTAATATCTGAAAAGTCCAGGGCACTAGGTGACTTTTGAAGATAATCGTCATCCTTATCATTTTGATCCTGATCATCCTTTTCACTATTTTTCTCCTTGCTGTTGGTACTATTATTTTTCTCTGCTTCAGCTTTTTCATTTTCGGCCTCATTTTTCATCATTTCTTGTAAAAGGGAACTCAAACCAAACTGACTTAATGAACCGAGATGTTGTTTTGCTTCAGAATCAAGAATATCATCTTCCAATTCTCCATTTTTGTCAATATTTCCGAACATAAAACCAGTCATATTAATCGCCGAATCATAGTCCTTATCATCCTCATCTGAATCCATTTTGCTGCTCTTTTGCAACTTTTCTCACAATTATTATAAGTATAAGAACTATATAATTGGATCAAACAGAGAGGTCAGAAACTTTTAATCCTTTCAAGAAATCTTAGCATGATAATAAACTCACTGTATGTGCTTAGTATGTTAAAGTGTTACTCCAATTTTTATATTGAACTATTTTCGTAATTATCGAGATAATTAAACAATGTTTACTTGATGTTTTCCAATGTTTTCATTTGACCGTGTTAACAAAATAAATTTCAATTACTTTTTAGCTTTTTATCACAACAATCATTGATAAAAAATAGATATAGATATTATAGATGTGTATTACACATCTTTTTTTAAGAATGTTTCTCATTGTGTCCGCATGAGACGCTGTCTTGGCGGGAATTTTAAATACTTTTTGATCATAAGTGTTTTGCCAGAGAGTTTTGCCATATCTGGAATTACTATTTGAAATCCTAAGAAAATACCATTTAATTATTGTTAATAATAAAGAGTCAGTGTTTAAAGTTTTTCATGGAATTTTATTAAGGGATTTCAAAAGATAAAGCAATATGAAAAATTTTGTATTTCAAATAGTGGTGTCAAATATGACCAATAGGTGCATTGCCCGACGCAAGCGCACTTGTACATGGACTGCATATTTGAGATTTTGAGAGCAGTCACATCTATTTATTAAAACATCCATGACTGAAGCTATCAAGCCGAAGGAAGTTAGGAACAGTTAGGAAGCACGTCAGGCATAAGTTCTCATGTTTTAATAGTGTCGAGTGTTCATTATAGAGTGAAGTATTAAAAAACAGAATTATGTGAGTCATATTTTAATCCCGACGAGTTAAAAACTTGACCCATTATCAGATTAGTGGTTAGTAACTTTGGAGACACACAAAAAGTGCGGGAAAACTTATTGTTTTGTAAAGTTAACCTTGCATCGCATCTGTAAGAATGGCGGTCGGCTCGACGAAAGTGGTGCAGGTTACAAATATCGCACCACAAGCGACTAAGGATCAGATGCAAACACTTTTTGGCTACCTGGGGAAAATAGAAGATATCAGGTTATATCCAACAATTCGAGATGTAGCAGTTCCAGTGCAGTCCCGAATTTGTTACATTAAATTCCATGATCAAGGATGTGTTGCAGTTGCCCAGCACATGACAAATACAGTTTTTATTGACCGTGCTTTAATCGTGATTCCATACCAAAACGGAGACATTCCTGATGAACAACGGGCTCTAGAATTAACCAACAATGGTACAGTTGTACCAGGTATGTATGAATTTGTTTCTTGCATTTTTTGCAGCAGTGTGTGTTAATTTCGCGTCTTAATCAATTATTTAATTTTTAGTTTATATATTGCATTGTAAATCATGTAATTAATTGATAAGATTATGTTTGAAGTCTTTCATTAAAGTTTTTTTTCCTTTGGACCAATGAAGGAAAATTTTAGTCATTTGGGAAATGTTTGAACATTGTTTAGATAATGAGAATTAGAATATAACTGACTGAACGTTACCATTTTATTTTGAATTGTAAATTCTGAGAAAAATTTACAGATGATAATAGTCATAAAATCGACCAAAAATTTAAAATATCTTTAATTACTATTATAGTATCCTAGTGAAAGTTTCGGATTGAAATTCATTCTAAAATAATCCGAAAATTTCCGAATTTTTCCGGAATTTGTATATAACTATTTCAAAATGAAAACTCTCATAATATATTATCCGGAAGGAGAATATTCTCTAGTATTCTCGAGAATATAACTTAATTTTATATGACCGAGAATTTTACATCTCTACGTTAGAAAAACATTACTTGAGAAACATAAAATTTAATCCACTTTCGGCTTAAAAACCTTTTAAGGGCATACATTTTCTCTTATTATAAATACTAAGTCTAGTATTTGTAATAAGAAAAAATTTAGTTTCATTAACTTTACTATGAGGCCTGTAAGTTATTTATTTTACTTAGAACTGATTTTTCCTGTTTGTTTTTTAATAGAAAAATATCTGTAAAGAAATTTTATAAATTCTGTATTTTCAATTTTTTTCAGGACTTTATCCATCAGAGCCAAAATTGCCGCCAAATGTAGTAAACGCGATAGAAGGCATCCCACCGAATCATGTAATCACAACAATGGATCCTAAATTGGAAGCCAATGGTCTTCCTCCATATCCTCACTTGCCTGGTCACCTGGACAGCAGAAGAATCGAGGAGATCAGGAGAACACTCGTAGTCGCAAATTTGGACCCCTCAGTAACAACAGAACAGTTATTAGAATTTTTTAATGACAACAACGTAGAAGTGAAATACTCAAGATTATGCACTAGAGATTCGGACACCGAGCACTATGCATTAGTAGAACTCACTGAACAAATCTCTATCGTCCCAGCTTTGCAGTTAAATGGTAGTATGTTAGGTGATACACCTATTAAAATATACCACTCTATTCAAGCCATAGCGAAACCAGAAGCAAAGAGCAATGAAGCCGCACAGAAGGAAATAGAGGAGGCTATGTCGCGAGTAAAAGAGGCCCACAATTTGATCTCCGCAGCTATTGATCCCATGATCGGTGGTATGTTGTCTAAAGATAAAAGGAGTCGAAGTGGTTCTCGAGGAAGAAAAACAAGATCTCGCTCTAGGGGACGTTCCAGAAGGTCTAGGTCTCGAAAGCGTTCTAGGTCTCGTCACAGACGCTCACGTTCAAGACATCGTCGTAGATCGCGATCGCGATCAAAACGTAGATCTAGATCCAAGGAACGCAAGAGAAAATCGCCTTCTCGAAGGAGAAGTGGCTCTCGAGGTCGGCATCGTTCTCGTTCCAGGTCACGGCGGTCAAAATCCCGACGTTCTAGGAGCAGGTCGAAAGACCGTAAGAAGAGGTCTCCAAAAAGAAGAAGTCGATCTCGATCACGCAGCAAAAGATCGAAATCCAGGAGCAGGCGCTCAAGATCTAAATCGAAATCAAGGTCATCGAAGTCTAAATACTCCGAAAAGTCCCGGGACAAGGATAAGGAAAGGCGAAGCAAGGATAAATCCGAAAGCAACGGAAAGAAGAGCGACGAAAAGAGTGAAAAGAGTGAGAAAAAGTCGAGCAAGGAAAAGAGAGCTGAGAAGGAAGCCAAATTAGAGGAGAAGTGTAGATCTAGAGCTGGATCGGAATACAGAGATAGTAAGGAGAGACAAGGCTCGTCGGATTAATTTATTGCCCAACTTTAATGAATTGCTTATTCGTGTGACCCTTAGATAATAATTTAATGTTCATTTCGAATTCATTGTAATGATACAGTTAAGTAATAATAAATCTATATCGTATATTTCTGTTTTTTTTTATTCCGGGAAATAATCACTAATTAATTAAAATTCACTATAAAAAATAAACAATTTATTGATGATAATTTGAAAACTTTACAACAAATAAACTTCGGATCTGTCATGGATAATGAGTTTAGGTATATCTTGTTACTATTTCCTAAATAATCTAAATGTTATCTCAAGGATTGACAATCAATTTCTAACTTGGAGTAAAGCTCGATAGGGTGTTGGTCCAGCTGTAACTCCGTCAATGAAATCGGTAGTTGGTTTTTCCTCTCCTGGAACAACTGAAAATGTGAATTCATGCAAGAGAGTCGCTACAATGACGAATATATTGCTCTTGGCAAGAATTTCACCCATGCATCGATGTCTTCCTACGAGAAAAAAGAACAAGTTTTTTTTAGCACTGGAATTTTGAAAATTCAATAGTCTTTCTATATTTATTGATACTTTACCTAAACTAAAAGGTAGAAATTGTTCTGGCACCATCAGTTTTCCTTGGTCGTCAATAAATCTTTCTGGCTGGAAGACTTCAGGATCTTTCCAATGTATGTTCATTAAGACTTGATTAAAATTGACAACAATCATCGTATCCTGTTTACAATATTTCATCATAAAAATTCAGTTTAAAAATCATAAAAGTCTGTTGAAAGACAAAATTGATACTTTATTATTATGAATTGTATTTAATTTTAATTTACCTTTGGAATTCGATGACCCAAAATGAATGTGTCTTCTGAAGCTCTGTGAGGAACGTTCATCGTCCTTCCCATAAACATTCGCAATGATTCATACACTATTGCATTTACGTATGTCATTCTAGAAAAAAAAAAAAATCATTTCGTTTAGGTATCAAAATTTTTCGGATTACGTGATGACAATTGGTGCTTGAATACCTTGATTTATCATTCAGAGATGGCAACCTCTGACGAGAGGTTACCGAGTCAATTTCATCCTGAGCTTTTTTTTGCACATCTGGATATAATAACAGGTACAAAAAGCAAAATCCTAGAGTTTTTGACGTGGTTTCTGATCCGGCCATAAATAAATCGACACATATCGCCAGTAGTTGAGATTCTGAAAGTTAAAGGTTTTCATTTCTGTTGTTTAGACATATTTCATTTCTAAATTTCATTTACCTGAAAAAGTATCGTTGGGGCTTTCAGATTGTAGAACTTGTAAATAGACGTCCATTAAATCACGCGGTGATTCGGGGTCAAATGTCTCTTTGTGACTTTGCCATTCAACCTGAAATTGATTCAATTTTTCTTCATATTCATTTTATTGTTTCTAAAAAATTTTTAAAGAAACGAAAAGATAACGCATTATTTTTTTTAAATAACGGTAATGCGTTACTTTCGGACACTAACGTGTCAATCACTGGAAAATTCATCAAATTAATTTGTTTAACTGTACCTTTAAAAATTCCCATAATTCTTCATGAGTTTCTATAAAAGCTTTATAACCAGAAGCTTCGGGTGCAATGTATCTAAGAATTGGAAAATGACCAAAAGGACAGCCAATCATGTCGATTTCTCCTAGAAGTTTATTTAGGATCCTCTGAAGATGTAACATTTGTTTATCGTCTGTACTGAATCTAGAATTAAAATATGAAAAAGAATAATTTGTTGACCGCAAGGTTCAATCTTCCATCTTGCAATAAAGAAGCTGGTACTCTAAATGAAACTTTTTTTTATCACATCGTATCTAATAATAAATTAATTTTACCTTCTACCAGCCATCATTCTCCACAGAGTATTGAGGACTGGCACCCCAAAAGCATCATTCATCCTGACTACAACACTGGTTGGTTGAAAAAATCTTCTAATTTCCTCATAATCTTCTGCTTTTGCATAAACATCATCCAACTTGATTGGTTTTGCAACTCTCTCGTTTTCAACATTTTTCTCCATTTCATCCACCAATTGATATATTTGGCCATCTTTTAATTTTGGCTTATCTGTATAAAATGAATCAATATTTCTGGAATAAGATGATTCAGATTTTGAAGTTTCTTGAAGAAGTTTTTTAAAATGTTCCACTAGATGCTGTGCTTCTTCTTCTATCAAAGTTGCCATGCTAGTTCTTCCGAAACCGAATTCTCGCAAATGACGAAGAACAAATCTTCGCTGTTCGATCCATAAATTCCCATCAGTAACAATCAGGCCTAAAAAATCGAAATCAATTTTTAAGTTTATCTTTGTGTATGAAGAATTGTTTAGATTTTTGAGAATATTTTTTCTCACCTTGTCTTTTTCCAAAGGTTCGAATTTTATAAACGGGACCCACAGGTCTTCCATCGCAAATATCATTCATGCACATAGAACGCATGCTTTCATAATTATTTAATATCACGATTCGATCTACACCAATTTTCAATCCAACAACTGGGCCATATTTCTGGCTCAGAGCTGTGAAAGTTGCCGGAAGCGATCCAGTCTTTTTCCTTATTCGTTTGACTTCTAGGGCTGATCCCAAAATTGGCCACCATTTCGGTCCTTATTAAAAATAAAATAATTCATTTTACGGGATAACATCTTTTTTCCGAGAAACCAAAATTCCAAATGTAATAATATACCGAAAAAATATTTTTCGAAAATTCAAATCCCCGAAATTTCAAATTCCTGAATAAAAATAATGTTAACTAAATTTCCCAAAAATATAAATAACACCCATTATATGACCTTGAAATCTGATGTACACTCAAAAATCAAGTGAACAAAGCTTCGATCGTAATTTAATTATTCTATGTTTTGATTAACTAAGTAAATTGTGTATTTTAAAACATTTATATTTATTACCTGGTGGATATCCTTTTGGTTTTCGTGATCCCAAATACTGAAGTAGTAACGCCACAATAAAAACGAGTGATGCAGTTAAAAAGAAACTAAAAACAATTCAAAGGCATTAGTCTGGCATTATAGAATATGAGTGAAATAATAATTTAAAGTTTTTGCATTATAACTGATTACATATTATATTATTCAATCTTTAATAGGGGGTTTTAAAAATAAATATTAAATGGGAAAATTTTTTTAATTAAAAATAAACAAAATTCACAAATTATTAAATAACTATTGTCAA
>JAUEJJ010000045.1:1103061-1133904 GCA_032164275.1 Synergus coniferae | reverse complement strand
TATATATAGACTCTTCAGGTATAGGCATGTATAAAAATAGCCTTCTCATGATATTTCAAATTCATTTATTAGCTTCTAGTATATGTATGTATTGACCTAGAAAATCAATTTGAATAATAATAGAAAATAGGATTAGGGAAGGTTTTAGCTATAGAGATATTTGATATTCTATTGTAAAGTTCATAATATCTTTATCAGTCTTTATAGAATATATTTTTAATTCTTCTGACTGGAAGTCTCGAAGTGAGTGATTTTTGATTTCAAGATATTTTTTAATATTTCAGAGAATTCAAAATATTTCAAGAGATTTAACAGATTTTAAAGAATTTAAAAAGATATTCAAAAAATTATCAAAACGCTTTGAATGAAAATTGGTAAACCTGCGTAAAAATGATTTTTTGATAAATGAAAACATACTTTTCCAGTAAGTTGGAGCAGTATTAAGATTTATACCGACAGTTAATTAGCAAAGGGGTTGAAAAAGCCAACATATGTAAACTCGGAGGTGTGAAGAGAACCCTCGACTTTACAAGTTGATGGATGACAAGCAATATGAATGTGTCGCCAATTATGACGTTCCGGCGATCTCTGATAGATATACTCGCACCAGAAAGGGTGCCATATCGTTGAGGTTTATGTTCCTTTATTAGCGTACATCACTGGTATACGTGGATAATGGCTAAACCCAGGGCTAAGCCAACATATATCATGTATGATTGTATGAAGAGAGGAACCTCATTCTTATTAGAAACCACGTTAATTTATTCTCTAATTTTACCAAATTTTCATTAAATTCAAAAACGGAGATAAAAGCTAATAAAAGATATTAAAAACAATATTTTTAAATTCTACAAAACCTTTTACAAATCATAAAAATATCTTGAATTCTCTTAAAATTCCTGAAAATTTCACTTCAAAATTTAAAATCCCTTAAAACTCTTAGAAAATCTTTGAAACCTTAAAGAATATACATTATGAAGTTAAAGTACTTTATTATATAGAAATTGGATAAATTCGGATTGGATTGGATACATAAATGAATTCAATAGATTGAACAATATTTATTCATTTTTGAAAAATCAAGAAAATAAATTTTTTGGTAGATTGATCTACATTAAAGCAGGCAATAATCGTGACTCTGAAAAAAATGTCGGTTAGTCGGTTAGTTGTATACTCTCTCACAACTTGACAGACTTGTGATCTCAATTGCTAGTAGTGAACATGAGATTGTTATGTGAATCCCGAAGGTGTTTTTTTAGTCGTCAGCATTCGTCGTAGTTAAAATAGATTTATCTCTCATTGTTTTGAGCGAACATGATCTGCATGGGAAAACTACAAATGGGTTCCCTTTTCGATTTTTCTGTCTCAGAATCAACGATTAATGATTCCTATAAACACAATTCGAAAATTATTCAATTGATTTAAAAGATTTTTAGTCGTTCACTCAGTGATATTTCGCTCAAATCATTCTATCAATTAAAAGTACGAAATGATAAGGTTCTATCTTATTGGATCTTGATGTTTATTTTATTTAAGTTTCAAGGTTGAGAAACGTCTATATCTCGGCTTTGAAACTGAAAAGCAAAAGAACCATTCGACATGGGCATTTCTCTTATCGTGGAGTTTTTGTCAGTTGAGTTTTGTGGGAAAATATGAGGTGCCCGTTTTCTGCTGGTGATCTAGTTTCACTGACACATCAAAAGTGTACATGATTTATCTGCAGGTAACTCTGTAGACTGTCAGTTAAGCAAAATCATCAATCAGACAAACTGTCTTTTGTCAAATTTAAATTTACTCAAAGACTATAGAATAATTAATTTTTTATTAAGAACTCATATTTGAAAAAATCGAATGGCTTTTGAAAAAACTCCCACATTCGAGAGGTGTTGCAAGGCTTGACGTTTCAGGGCGATTTCCATCGTCATTCGGACAATATGTTCCGGATCTTTCTTTAATAATAACGACAGTAAGCAGCATTAAGGGCATTACAAAACGCGCGACACTTGAATGCGTGTCGAAGGGTCGGACTCTTCAAAAGAGCATCTGAACATGAGAGAGCTCAACGTTATTATGAACTCTCACCCCTGTCGTTTTCTTCCCCTCTCTTTTTTCTTTTCCTCTTTTTCTCTTTTTCTTTCTCATTCCCTCTTTCATTCACCCTGCTTGTACTGTACAACCACAATTGACAATTCTATCTATACCACCTAACTCTAAACTCTAAGGCCGAGGGTTCTTTCACAAGCCCCCTGGAAGTGTGGAGTGTATTGTATATTTATACGTATACTTACGTATGTTTAGCTAGTAATGTACCTAAGAGTTCGAGGGTGCGATTTGTCGAGATCAGTGCTCCAATCACTAGCAAAACGGCTTTGGACACAAGCCTTTGTATTCTTTCCTAGTTCCCTACTTTCAGTCTTTTATTTATAATACATATTTATATACATACTTGTTACTTTTAACTCTAATAACGGATATATTTTCATTGAATGAAAATTATTGTTTAAAATTATTGTTTTAAAGTGCAAGGGTTTAGAGGGGCACGCGAATTTCTCAATGTAGATATGATTCTAGGCACTATCTGCAAACCCTTTGAAATAATTCCTCGATTTGCAGATTTAGAGAGAGCTTTTGACTGTCAGAGGGGATCAAATGGGTGGTGGGACTGAAAGGGAATAAAGAGGGGAGGATTTTTCTGGTTTCATGTTACGTCATTGTATCCAGAGCCCTGTAACATTCAAATAAGCAGACTCCTCCAAACTGTTGGTGGTGATGATGGTGGTGGAATCTAGAATGTATGTTATTCCTCCCTCTACGAAACTCACACCTACATGAGCGCGCGTGCGTAACCCCAGGGGTCGTTTTCAAACGATCAAATGGTCCGCGATCAAGATTTATTTAATTACACCACCTCATCGCTTCAATTTAAACGAATAACCTACTTTTTTCACTGATTTCATTTCAAAACATTTTATAAAATTTTTTTTAACGTTTACGGATTTTGAGAAATCGGAAAAATTGAGAAAGATTTAAATAGGTTTCAAGAATTATAAATAATGTCAAGGGATTTCAAAATGAAAATTATTTCGAGTTATTTAGGAAGATTTTTGGCTTCACTTCCAGATAGCAAAAGATATCTATGTTTAAAAAAAAATTTCTATGATTTTTGGGATTCCAAGAATTTTGAATAAGTTTCAGAAGATTTTGAAAATTTTGTGCAATTTCACCTCATAAAATATAAAAGACATTTTACAAGTTTTAAAGGCGTTCTGACATATTTCCAATTATTCTGAGGTACAATTTTGAAATTTGTGAGGATCAACTAAAATCTTTTAAAACTTCTTGCAGTTTCAAAAAAAAAAACTTGAAATTGATTTTAATCCACGTTTTAATTTGTCGAAATCGTGGAACGTCTGTTAGAATAAATTGATATACCTACGTGAAACCTTTTTAAAATCTCTTAAAGTTTCACTAAAATCTTCGAAATCACTCAAAATTTGCTGAGATCTCTTAAAATTCTTAGAAACCTTCCAAAATTCCTCAAAATTTCTAAACATTTAAAATCCCGTAGAATTCTTAAAAATCCTTTAAAATTGTATGAATTCCTTTAAAATTTCACGAAATATCCTGAATTCTCTTAAAATTCTACGAAATCTTTTAAAAATCCTAAAGATCTTTTGAATTTCGTAAAAATCTTTAAAAAGTCCTGGAAATCCCTTAAAATTCCTAGAAACCACTTTAAATTTCTCTCAAAAAAAATGATGTAACAAAACTGGCTTTTGAATAAGAATGAAATGAAAATGACTTGAAGTTGTAAGAAGAAAAACAAAATAATCTGTTGGTTTGCTAGTCAATCTAAAAAATAGATTCAATAATGACATAAAGGGATGTAGTTGATTGGAAGTTAAATTTTGTGTGTGATGCTGGGATAAAATGATGATGATGACCTCGGGTGTTAGTGTGATACATGAAATGAATTATATATTTGAGTAGCTAGGACTGCTACTGGCTAGGCTGCTAGGATATCAGGGACCAGGGTATAAGTACAGGAAGGTTATGGTGCTACGCAGTGGAGTGGCATGGTGTCCAGTGTCTCCCATGTCGGCTTGTTATCCGGTCCGCCCCATCGTTATCTGCAATTACCCCAAAACAGCCCCTAGTTTATAAATTATAGGCCACACCCTGCGTTATGCTCTAGCCAGGTTACATCTGTCATCAAACGCAGCCAATTACATTCAATTATTACAGAACCTTGCGCTTCGTTATAATCGCCCTAACAACATTATTACACTCCTTATCTTTCACATAATAATATTTTTTTTAAATCACTAATTCATTTCATTTCAAATATGTACAATATAATTCTTCTTTGAAAGGCTATAATCCGTTATTTATACATCTACAAAATGTTGATGATATAGTCTAATCCGATTCTAAAAAACAGTTAAATGCGACGAACTAAAGCTGAGTTTGCAAAAAGGTGAAGGACACTGTTTATCAGTCTTGTGTCAAATGAGAAGACGTTCTGGCTGTGGGAATGGGATTATTATCACGTCATGTCCGCAAGAAGATTTATTTTTAGATAGCTTCGCAAAATTTTACACGTGTAATTATTTGAAATTTTATACTAAAAATATTAGTAAAAATAATACAGATTTTGCGAGTTAAACACGTGTAGAATAATTTTATTGTTAATTTTACTATTTAAAAAAAATTCTATTCTTTCTTCCAAATTCGATGTTTTTCATCACCGGAAATCTGCAAATAGAAAAAGACGTGGGAACCGGGAAGATTTTCAACAGGAAATCCTTGATCGCTAATTTAATCTCATGGTGGTCCAAACTTCCAAAGGTGTCGAACAGTGTCAAAGATGAAAGATTAGAAGAATAATACTGATTCTGGACTCTGCATGGTATTGAAGCTGGCGATTTTCCGACCTCTTAAAGCCTGCAGGCAGGATGCTTGTCTGAACAATACGATTGGTTGTCAGCCATTGTTGGTAATATTTCAATGGGCATTACGACAATATGCTATTGACAATGTAGGTACATACGTTGCGCAAAGGGCGGAGGGTTCCTGGGTATAAGCCTGCTTGACTGTACTTTTCACGCCCTCCCAGGGCCGCATTTTAAATGATTATTTTCAAAATCCTTACAACTTACAACCTCTCAAGATATAAACATGTTATGTTTACAGCATCTGCCTTTCAAACCTTATAGAAATCTAGTTCAAGTAAATTCAAATTGAAAACTCTTCCTATCTTTAAGCTTTTAAAACGTGCTGAGAAGATGATAAGGTCTTTGAAAAAATTGATGGCACAATCGCAAACTTGTATAACAGCCTTTATTTAATTCATATTTCATATAATATATTTATAATAATATATTTCAATAAGTATATGCATCGTTATTGGCCGATGAGTACGTCATTATAATATATCCGAATCGATTATCTGAATTTTCATAATCATAATATCTATAATTTATAATATATATTATAATATTATGTTAATATATTTCTATCCTCGTGACACTTAAATTTAGAGTAGTAGGCTGGGCATTACAGTAAAATTTAGTATACAACACGTCTTGACCTCGTAACAATAAATCTTGAATACAATAGAGTAAACAGTAAATAGGCAATAGAACCTTTGTTGGCCTAAAACGTTCTAACTTCTCTAAGAGCATGAAGTAGGATGTGTTTTATTACAAACTATCGACCAATCTACCGAATTACATGCCACAAGTTTTTGTACAACTTCATTTCTGTACAAAAAAGTTGGTGGAATACAATTATCTTTCGGACGATAACTTCATGCGACTCAACCAACCGCATTGCCTTAATTTTCATTTCGTCAGTTACTTCAGAAAATAATATTTTGCTTGTGATTTTTGTGTTGTTCATTATTTAAGAAAATATAATTTAAAATAAGAAAGAACTGGCCGATGATGAAGGAAGAATTTTTCCCTAAGATGATATTTATCTTTTTTTATCACGAATTGACAACATTGATACATTCGAAAATGATTCAATTAGATACTTAGACGTAATTATGTCATACTTTAAATATATGTATGTACACACGATATTTTAAAATTCACTTGGAAGACAGAGGTTTATACAAAATCTTCCTGGAAAATGATAGAGGTTCTTTAAATTTAATGTATTTAAAGTTTCAAATTCCCTGAAATTTTCAGGAAAAACTTTGTATACCATATATACATATATGTGCCTAACTTGCAACCTGCAAGTATTATCTTGATATGCGTAAAATGTTTGTCATATAATGATTTTCTTTATATAAACTATATATAGAAAGATTTGTTTACAAAAACTTTTTTAAAAAATAATAATTCTAGTTATTTTTTTATTTGATACCAAAGAGAATTGTTGTACTCAAATGCATAAAAAGTAATTCTAGGTGAAAGTCAATCACAGCTTGAAATTATTTGATTTCTTTTTGGTTTCGAAATTTGAAAGTTTGAAATTTGAAAATTCAGGAAAATTTTTAAAAGTCACATAAAGAAAGAAATATTTGCAGATGCTTCATAAATTGTTTTATATTCTAATAATTGAGAGACTTGATACCCATTATTAAAATCACCGCAGTTTTGGAAAGCACCAAGTCCCTTAACTGTTCCATAAACTATTAATTTGACAAAACAGTTTAACCCTTGTGTCAATAATTGTTGTTTACCTCCTCAACAATTATGATATTCGACATAGTAATTATTTACGACTTACATGAAATGCGGAAGTGCAATACAAGACCATAGCCAGAGGAATATTATTCTGTCTTACAATTTCTCGAAAATTAACAAATTTTTTAATCCAGGTGAATTTGAATTTGTAATTTTATCGGTCAAATTGGGTGACTAGGGTCTTCAAACTTTAGGGAATTAAATTGACTAATTAAACAATTATAACGATTCGAAATAATATTAACTGTCCATGGACTTGTCACTTTTTTCAAGTCATTGATAAATTCTGCGCACAGATCATTTTTCTCTTTTATGTTTCTACCATTGTACAAAACAGTTATTTCAAGAGTTTCTAATTTTTAGGGACACAAAATTGATCTAAATATCGCTTTCAAAACTGCTAGTCATACAACCACTGGAGTTAGCGAGTTTCAAGATCTCAAGTATTCATGAATGGAAAATGAACATCCAGTTCATTAAATATGAATCTAAGAAGCTTGAGAATCCTTGTAATTTTATAATAAGAACTTAAAATTTTATGGGTAGATATGTTTAAGTTATAATAAGACAATATTGGATTGACAAATTGGTTGTGTTGATATTCTTAATTTATATAATTTCTCTGATATATTTTATAAATTAATAAAGAGTAGGTATATTGACGTTTGAATTACTGAGTCAAGATTTTAATATCTAGAAGTATTAATCTACATTAAAAATCTAAACTGGTGGGATAAGTAGTCTCGTAGTTTTACTCCTCAGTGAACTTTTCAAGTTGCACTTGCCTTAAGTGATAGAGTTTAACTTTCTTTCTTTATCCGATTGAAAAATACCTCACCAGTGAAGATTTATCTTATTGACGTTGATAGTGAAACAGACATGATTCTCAAGTAAACTACAATCTAGAGTTTTAGATGATATGACTTATATTTCAGAGTAAATTTGCATACACAAATTTTTATCTTGTTTCTTAACTTCACCCAGAGAACCAATAAATTAAGGAGGATTCTTAGTAGTTTATGAGTTTAGAATGAGGAACGATGAATACCTCTGATTTTATATTCAAAACTTCAATCCTTTAAAAAAGTAGCCTTTCTCGTATAAAACTTTACGCAAATGGTGGACCTTTCGAATGACGTGTGATTATTTCAAGAGTTTTTCTTTACTCCATTGTGTCATATTTCACTTTTTTGACAATAAAGTACCGATATCCAGCGTATCCAGTGATTGTCAGAAGAACAGCTGCTGCAAGAGTTGATCCAACTGCAACTGGTGCAGTTTCATCTCTTGAGGCACGAGCGTTCAGGGTGTCACAATTGTACTCCACATCGAAGTCGTTCGTCTTAAACTTGAAGGGTTGTAATTTCATCGCCCTAAAATAATAAGTTTTAGTAATGTGATTTTCAAATTTATCATGTGATAGAATTGAAATTTACAGACTGCAATAACTTTAGCCCTTTTTACCTGAGAAGAAGACGTGCAGTCGTTTTGCCGTCAGTTAAAGGAATAACGGTTTCTTGAGAACATGCGTAAGATTTTCCAACAGGTGTTGGGAATAACATTGCAGAGTGCTTCTTGTCAGTGCTCAGCCTCAATGTCTTATCTAAAATATTGAGACTCTTGAAAATTTCTGAACAAAATCAAATAGAATCTCCATAATTTAATTCTGGATTTAATGCACGATAGGAATGTAAATTAAGCTGATAATAATTTGAGGATTATGCTTACTTGGCTGATCGATATGCTCAAAGTGTCGATCCTTAGAATTGAAGGTCAGTGCAATTTTGTCGACGTACCATCGTTCACGTCCCGGTGTCTGAAATAAAAGAAATAAAATTTCACATTTCTTTAAATTTATCGTAAAAGCTGAAAAAAGACTAAAGATTACAATTTACAGCAAATAAAATTTGTCTTTTTAAGTTCTGGAATTTAATTCTGATGCTTTTTTACTTATTTTGCAGAAATTGAAGGATCACAGGAAACACAGTATTTAAATAATTACCTTGGCGAAGCTCCACGAGAGGATGAAGGATTTCCATTTCAGAGACATTGTTACCAAATTTTCATCGTCACAGTTTCCAGTTACACTTGCATCAGAAGGTATGTAAACACTTACGGTCTGCAAAATAATAATTGTTATTAATTGAAACCCTGTATTTGGTATTAGAGTAAATTAGTAATTATTGATTTAAGGTAATTTTGATATTTACGTCTTCTTTCCCTATTGTTGTACGAAAAGTAATATCGACTACAGCGTCAACTTGTAGAAGGATGCATGCGCGACCATTGCTACTATTAAGTCGATAAAGAGGCTGATCTTCTGAAACTATTCTTTGGGTTGTTGTTGATTTCGATAACGAAGATATTGTTGTTGTCGTTATTGTTGCACTCGTTGCTGTTGTCGACCGCAACAGTTCTAAATTCTCCACAGGCTGTCGATTCATTTTTCAAATTAGAATTTTGCAAAAAACGTTTTTTATAAGATTTTGTTCAACAAAAACAAAACCAAAAGTGTAATTGAAGGATGTTACGGTTAAACCATGAAGTTCCATGAGAAAATTTTAAAGGCTTATCAAATTCCATTTGTTTTATTTCAAAATTAGGCACTATTTTCCTAACATCAATTTTCCAAGTTGAAGAAAAATATTAAAAAGATGGTTTTACTACAATTTGAGAAAAATTTTTTAGGAGTACTTACCATTGATGATTCAGGTGATTTAATTTTTGGATAATAAGGAATATCGAAGAGAACTTTATTTTTCCGAGTTGTCGTAAAGGGACGGTCATCTGATTTCTGAGGGAGAGAAGTCGAACTGGGGATGCTGAATACTGTTCCCAGAAGACACCCTGTCATAGTAATAATATAATTAAATTTTCATGTGTCATTACCTCGAAAAGGTTTGGGAAATTCCTATAACTAAAACTACCTATGCAGAGAAATTATTTAGTATATTAAAAATTAAATTCGTTTATATAATTTCATTTATTTGTAATAAAATAATTTTAGATAAATACAATTGATTTCCATCTATGAAACTACAATATCATGACCTACTTTTTGGTATAAATTCTACAAACTCTGAACAGTAGATATAATTAAACCATTATTTCAAATAATTGGTTACACCCAAGATTATAACATAAAAGAAATTATGATTAATGTTCTCTATTCTTTACAAAATGTATGTTCGTGTCGATTACTTTCAATAATAAATTTTGGTTCCACGCACAGAATATAGAATAAGCGGTTTGTGTACGTCGTATATAAATTATAAAGTAATATTGATAAATTCGGATAAATACAAACTCTGAAAATTAGATTTCAATTTTTGTTAGCTGAGATAATCTCCATTTTCAAAACTACACTGATTTGTAAAAATACAAAGAATTTTGGAAAATTGTTATTAATCTTTAAAAAAAATATATCTTTTTTTTTTAATTTACTTGAAAAATATACTTTATTTACTTTAATGTGTTAGTCCTGATTTTTTACTTAAACCAAATTACAACAATTTTGAGGAAGCTTAGCTTTTATACGTTAGGAAGAACTATTCAATAAATTAAACTCTGATCGTTTACAGACAAAATGAAAAAAAGAAACTAAGAATAGCCTCGACTTTTATTAATCAACATCGCGACCTTTATATATCGGAAAGAGTCACCATGTGTCGTTCAATTACGAATGAATAAACCTGAACAGCTGAACTTCCTGTTGAAGAATCTAAAATACATAAATAAAGAATCGATCACTGTTTTCCTAGATGGAAATAATTAATAAGATTATTTTTTTACTTACAGAGATAGAAGATTTCTTTGGAGAAAGTGCGGATTGCCATTTTGGGAATGTTTTTCAAGGCTTTTTGGGAGGAAAAGAGTGAAAAACGCAAAAACGGACAGGTTGGTGGCGTGTCGACGTTCGCCGAGCTTCTGAGGGTGCGAAGCGAAGTACGCTACGATCAATAAGGGATGTTTTCAGCATGCGCTACTCCACGGTAAAGCCAAACCTGTAACTATATTTCTTTGTAGATGACGTTGTCGAGAAATCTTATTCTTCCGTGATGTCATGAATGGGTCATTCCAGAATAGATAGTCAAATTAGGAATTGCAAGAGTTTTAAGAATTTTAAGAGATTTTAACGATTTAAAAATATTGCTACTTTTCAATATCTTTCATTAGCAATACAATGTTGCCCATAAACGTTGATAATAATTAACATTCCCAATAGTTCTTGTATTTAAAAATTTTTTATTTTAGAAAATAACTTACTCGAAGAAGAAAAAGACGAATGTGAGTAAAATTCCCATTTTGAAAAGCTAACTTTGTATCTAAAAGTGAACAATTATTTTAAATTTTGATATTGATGAGTTATTAATGAAAGGTATATCTTTTCCAAAGCAGTGAATTTAATTTTTTTAATGTATGTATATGTATTTGATTCTGAGAAGAAATAGAAACATTATATCTCATCACCAAATATTTTTCAAAATTATTCGCAACACAAATTTGATGATCTATTCTGGAATGACCCGAATATGTATTAAAAGTTCATTTACGCCAACGCGCAGTGACATTTTCTCATGAGATTTCATTCATGGGTTGAAAACTTGTGGTAGCGATTCATAGAGTTTTAAATCGCTCATTTGATCGACCCACGTCCTGATATGAAGCAGATATTAGGAATCTCACACCTTATTACCAAAATTCACATTAATAACCAGGAAAGCAACCCCTGCAAGTTCATTAAAAATTAGCATAAATACATTTAATGCTTCTCCAAATACTTCTTTTTATACCATTAATTTATTTCAATGTTTTGAAACCTTGACTTCTAAATCTTAATCTTTTATTTCTAAAATTTTTATAGGATTTTATTTAACTTTCAAGGATTTTGAGAAATCCGAAAAATCAAAAAAGATTTGAATGGGTTTCAAAAATTACAAAAAATTTCAAATTGGTAGTTAAGCTTGGCAATTAATTGACTCTCCTAATTACACTTTGTTGCAGACTTGTAGGTGTGTGACAAAATACAAATTAGAGAGCACCCTCTTCGTGTCAGTTTTCAGTTTAAAGTTAAATCTGAATCAGATTTGAATTACCCTTTTTACCCTGTATAGGTAAATATTCTAACGATATATGATTTGTGTAATTCTAAATAAATTTAATGAGAAGCTATTAATTTTTCTGGACATTTTGTTAAGGCGTGAAAGTACTATATAGATTTTTGGCCCACCCACACTTTCAACTCTTCTTCTTTGTAGGCTTGCTTACGTCAATGTTTAAAAAGACCCTCGAAATTTCTGGAAAAGATAATATGCCAATTTGCACCTTTATTCTGGACGATCCTATATTATTAATTATATGTTATTACAAATTTTTACAATTTATGAAATTAATTTATGTAAATGCTTGTAAAAGTTTACTAGTCATTCAGAGTTTCTTTACCATCCACTTTCTTAACAAACTGTTGAGTTAGTCTGAGAAAAATAGCCAATTTCAGTTTTTATTTCGTTTTTTTACACGAGAAACTTTTTATCATGAAAAACGTAGAAAATTAAGAAAAAACACATTCAAAAAGGATGTTTAAAAATAGGTATTGCTTTAATTTAATCAAGCGAGTTACATAAAATCTTAAAAGAAATAAAAATTGTATTCCTTTTTTAATATACCATATTTTCAAATCTTCAAATAATTTCACAGCTACTAGAAAAATGTTTAAAATGATTATAAGAAACATGAAATACTTCATTTTAATTCGATTTTTTTCTCAAATTTATTGATTTTATCATTTAAAAAAATACTTCACGACATACATCTCTGTAATTGCAGTTGTCGCTCATCAGGCAAAAGTGCAGACAAAACAGAAATCTGTAAAAAAAATAATCGACCGGGCTTCTAAATTATCACGGAATTTATTAAAAATTCCAAGAATAACAAACAGATAACACTACTTGTACGTAAAATTGATATGAATGGAGTAAATAATAAATATCATTCTACCAATTCTTCTACGAAGAATTTGGAAACTGGATTGTGTCAGAATAACTGTCAGAAGTGAAAGGGCCATGTCAGTGTTTGGTGTCTGTTTAGTGGTGTAATTTAATATACAGTTGGTGAAAAAGTGGAGAATTTGTCTTGCCAGTATACTCATCTGTTTCTCCTCTTTATCAGGTAAATAAAATATTCAATTTAATAACATATCATACTTACCATATGAAAAAATTTAGTTGTGATATTTGGAAAAATTTTAATTTTCTTGTGAAATACTTAAAAATGCCGCGAAGAAGGCACTATGTGCATAGTTTGAATTTTCCCGCTACTATTTTTGAAATATTGCAATGTTTCACGAGACCTTCAAAGTTTCATGAAACTTTTCATTGCACCAAAAAATCATTTACAAATTTGGAGATAGATTATCTAAAAAACATAAACAACAAATAAATTTTATTCGAAGGTGTTTATATTTTAATGCTTAAAATCGTGAAAGCTGCTCTAAAATTAAAAGCAACACTTTTCATTACACAGGATTTGATTACGTGCCGATAAACCGGCCTTCTGATGAGAGGTTAATAATTGTTATTTTATATGAAGAGATGTCAAACCTGAAAGTAAGAATTAAGTTAATTTCATAATCTTTATGAATTGATTAATTAATTAATATTTTTTCTTGCAGGTTCTCTGTATTAATCGAGTGGTTCATTCAATTGTAAATCGACGTTTGTTCTCATTTTCAAGAAAATTCAGTACAGCTCAATCCGAAGTAAAAATGTCGTTCATCGAAGAAAAGCGTAAGTGGATTTTTGTTTAATTTATATAATAAACAGTATACCAAGCATTGTATTAAGCAATTTTCTTAATTTTTAATGAAAAACTTAAGCTTGTCTTTCATGCAGTCAGATTTCGAACTCTTTATTTTATGATAAAAAGTATTAAAAGTAACCGTTTTTTCGCTCTGTACGCAAGTGAATATATTATACGATGTCAAGATTCTATCCACTGACTTTAAAGTCGAGATTTGATTTAATTGATTCTATTATTTTTTTTAGAAAAGTTCTTAGCGATGTCTTCGGAAGAAAAACGGAAGTTATTCAAGGGTCAGGTGGTGTCTCTGAGTCAAATTCCAACCTGGACTGAGTTTTGGAACAAGAACAAATCAGACATTAAAGCAACTACAGAAAATGTTGAACCCATCGACTCTGAACTTACAGATAAAGTTTCTTTGTGGCAAGGAGATATTACGACTTTGGAAGTTGATGCAATTGTAAACGCTGCTAATTCGAGTCTTTTAGGTGGAGGAGGAGGTAAATTCAAATTGGTCTTTATTAAATATTTTTTATTTCTAGTCGATCTTGTATCACATATTTTTTTTTAAATTTAAATTTCATTTATGTTTTAGTCGACGGCGCAATTCATAGATCAGCAGGTCCGAGTCTGAAGAAAGAATGTGCGACTTTAGGAGGTTGTAAAGTTGGAGAAGCTAAAATCACCGGAGCTTACAAATTGCCTTGCAAATGTTAGCCTTTATTATATTCGGAATCTGTTTTTATAGTTTATATAGTTTATATTTTATAATCTGTTTTATAATTTGTATGTCAGATCTTTTTATGTTCTTCTTATTTTTCAGACATTATTCATACGGTTGGTCCTCGAGGTGAAAAGCCAGACAAATTGCGAGAATGTTACGAAAGTTGTTTGTCACTGGTTAAAGAAAATAATCTACGCTCTGTCGCTTTTCCTTGCATATCAACTGGAGTTTATGGATATCCTCAGGCACCAGCTGCCAGAGTTGCTTTGGCTACTGTCAAACAATTTCTCGTGACCAATAAGGATAGTGTGAGTTTACTTGCTTTTTAAATTTTAATCAGAATTGTTCAATTAAAATTGTAGGCAGATAATATAAATGTTTTACACAAAATTATGTTTCAGGTGGACAGAGTTATTTTCTGTGTTTTCCTAGAAAGCGATAAGGATATCTATATAGATCTTCTACAAAATTTTTCTGGCCTTGATTGAATAGTAAAGTTTAGAAAGTAAGTTTCTTTGTTTAGATATGGATTTATTATTGTGCTTACTCTTGGTCCATTTATTTATAAAATTAATATACGATCTAGTTTTCTAGAAATCAAACGCATTGATGTGTATATTTAATATCCTTTTTTGACTAAAATTTCAGCAGGTTTTAAAATATCTAATGCTTTATACCGGTAATTTTTACATATTACATAAATATGTAGTTACTTCTTAGTTTTCAATATCTTTTAATCTTATAATCAAGATATTTTTAAGATTTGTAAAAATAATTTTTTTTAAAGAAATTTTTTTATTTTTTCAATTCCCTTTAAATTTGAAGACATTTTAAAGGGTTGTCAAGAGTATAGTAAAATTTTAAGGGATCTAAGAGATTATTAAAAGAAAATTTTATTCAAAGCGCACTTAGCCTTTTAATTTTGGCTAGTTTAAAATAGTATGTTATGTATTTCAAATCATGGAATTGAAAATAATAATTTAAATTTCCCGCGCGTTGTCCCCTCTTGCGACCCCAGCGCCATAGTTTTGCCTTCCCGCCGCATCGTCTATACCGACGGACAACGGCATCGCCATCTTGAAAAATTGAAGTGTGTAATGTCTGTACGTCCTGTATGTGGTAATAGGTGGGGGACGGTTGTTAATGCGGTGCATTTCGATCGGAAAATCTGTCACAAATGGGTAACTATCTTTAATATTTAACAAGTGTTGAGGGTGTATCATCAAAAGTGTCTTGAAGACGCGGACTCGCGGAGAGTCGAGGTTCCCAAGTTCTCTGTGTCAACGGTGGTCTCGTTTCGCGGTGGGGCCTTTTAATTGTTTTCTAGGCCCTGTGTCGAAGAGATATGCAACATTGTTGCGGCCGAGTGTATCTAACAATAGAGGAACGCGCGTGTTCGCGTTGCTCCTGTCGTGTGAAAAACCGCCCCGCGGAACTTGCGGCACGGCCGTGAGGATTTATATTCGATTTCACGGACAGGCGGACGGACTGAATCCTGAATGGCCGCCGCTTTCTAGGTTACTGACGGACACCCGAGTTTTTTCAAATGTTCGTCTTCGAGGTCCGCGATTTCCGTCTTTCGGATATCAGCAACAGTGAGACTAGATTTTTTTGCTTCTCTCGGAACCCACATACGAAACGCTGCGTGCCCCAACCCTGGCCGTAAGCTGCTCTGCCTGTATTCTAGCCTGACCGCTGCCACTGTTTCTTGAATCTTCTTAAATCATTAAATCTGGACTTCCCTATAACTTAAAATTAAAATTGATATCAAACGTGCTATTGCATCTCGTGCATGTATTGATATTAGTGTGTGTACGCTCTTAGTGTCGTGTGTGCCTCCCTGCCTAGTTCTGTACATGAATGTGCGTGTGGTAAGTACCAAAAAAGGGGGTGGGGGTACACCTCGCGAGCGACATGTCTCGGCTTCTGTTTCTGTCATTCTGCCACCCTCCTTACGTCCCACTGGTTTTTTTTTCTTTACTCTCTCTTGGAATTGCATTTAGATTTTTGGACACGATCATCTGACTTCGAAAATGAATTTTTCATAGAGTTCACCTAACCTCCAAATCTCGATCTTGAATCTTGATTTTGACTCTTTGACTCTCCTAGAGAACAGCAGTTTTAGATATTGAATATCCTCAGATCAGATCAGGAAACTGGACTGCTTTTCCGAGATCTGCACTCTCGAAGACACTTTTTTGAGTGAAAGGTGTGATTGCTTTTCTCTCATTTGACATTTTTTAAAGAATGCTTTTCTTCTTAGCTCTAACGGTTTTTTGTTAAAACCTCTTTTCCTCAGGTTTTCGTGTTCAAGTTAATTTCAAGGATAAGTCTGTTAGAAATCCATTATCGTTTATGATTTTTAATAAATTTGTCATCTTAATCCTTTGTTGATAGTGAGAGTTTCGAAGCATTTTTAGTTAACTTTATTAATTTTGCTAAGTGTCTGTTTCTCAATTTCTTGATTTAAAGTAAAAAAAAAAAGGGACAGATAATTAATTTAAGAAAAAATGAGAAGAATTAGACTTAACCGCTTATACTAGGTAACCTCTAAAATGTAAATGTTTTGGAAATTCGCTTGTTGCTAATTAAGAGAAAATTGCGTTAGATTTTAATTTTAAACAAATCATCTTTTAGGGAATAGCAGCAATAAATAAGAATGTTTTTTTTTATCGATATAACTTATGTCCAACTTTGGTCATTGCAGAAATTATACAAGTGCGTCTATAAATATCCCATGGCCTACTTTCCTAATTTTCTTAATTTTCAAGATCAGTGGAAATTTCAACTTTCGCTTTAGTTCAATAATCCAAATTTGTTGAATATTTAATTATTTTAGTTTACTAATGGATTAAATGTGTATTATTTCTCAAATTAAAGTGTGTTGCCCTCGCCTTTCGAAAGTTTTATTTTTGTGAACAAGGCTTTGTAAATTCTTGACTCGTTTCTCTTACATCGTTCCGTCTTTGGTTTTTTTTTTTTTTTTAAAGACAAATTGAGGAATTTGAGGAATAAGTTTTGAGAATATCCTTTCAGCCAATGAAGTCAACCACATGTCACACACCTGTTACATCCTAGGTTGCCCTCGATCGAGTAATTGCCCAAAGACACGATACTTTGCAACCCTTTCTCGGTCTTCCTCTTCTTTATTTTGTATTATTTTTCGCCAGGACGCAAATAACCATTTTTGTCGATGTAATTCTAACTCAGTCCTCAAATTTCATTATGTATTGGAAAATCGGATTTTGAAGCCCACAATATTTCTTTGCGGGTACCAGAACCTAAAATGTGGAAAATCTGACCGTAATTAAATCGGAACATTTAACTATTGCCTTGATTATTATTACTAATGCTCAGAGCTAGACAGCAGCGGGCGTGCCAGAATGATACCAAAATGCTCAGGGCTCCACTTGGCTTGACCTCCTTTTGATAATGTTTCCGCATGCGCGTTTAAATGCATTTTGACTTCTCTTACTAGAAAACTTTATGCTTCTGACCACCTTTATTATCATTTTATTATCACTTTAAATGGCGTGATATGCAAATTCCTAATCATGATTGGAATGAAAACTACCTATCTCAACTAGACAACAACTTACGAGGTCGTTAACAAAGTGAATTCACAAATTTTTTATTTTATCAGTTTTCTTTCATCTTTATTGTTTTTTTTTGTCTTTATCAGTTTAAAGAAATATCAGGCTAATTGATTTTATATTTCTAATCAAACAATTTTATTCGTATGTAATTCAATCCTGAAATATTGTAAAAAACGAATTGGAAAAATCAAGTTTGCCGGAAATTTATATAAATATGTCTTAAAATCATTTTAAGTTCCATGAGGAACTTTAAAATCCTTTAAAAGATAAAATTTATAGTTCATTATTATTAATTTAGGACTTTTGTCTGGATTTTTTTCTAGTATACGCAACTTGTGGTACATAATGTATCAGTGACCTCGTTGCGGTAATTTAATGATTTAGATTCCAGTTTAAGGAAGCACGATGTACTTTCGTTTAATTGATAACTTTAACTCAATTCGCATACATAGTCTGTGAGTTGTGAGTACTCGTGTCAGCCACTCGATTCGTCTAATATTTCGCAGAAATAGTCCTTAAGTACAATTAAAAATCATTAGATACCACCCTGAATAAAAAAAAAATCTTTGAGACACATTCTTGAAAGGATTCATTGTCGTCACGCGCAATTCAACATCATAATCGCTCTTGCGTGGCAACATAAAGCATTTATTTTAGACGGGCCTTCACCCGGAAGACATTACAATCATTCACCTAACGGTTCAGCAATTATACGTACAACGTTCACACAAAGTCATTCTTATATCAAAGATGACCTGTAGTCATGTCGATCATTCATCAAAATGAATTTACGTCACTCGAAACTTGTTATTCTTAATTCAAATTCTCAGTCACAAAATTTAAAAACATACTTATCTACTTTCTACAATCTTCTAATTTTATATTGATATTTTCTCTTTGGAATACATAATAAATTCCGAAGAGTTCCAATTTTATATACAACTCGTAGTCATCTCCCTTTGTTTTGTTGTTGAGATTTTTTTTTTTATCTTTGCCGGATTTCTTTTCTCGTAAAAAAAATGAATTGCCATGTTTATTATCAGAGTAACTGACTGTAACTGACTTCAGAGGCCAATTGTTCGACTCTTCTTTTTTTTTTTTTTTTGCCATAATTCATTTCCATCGTAAACTTGATTCATAGATTTAGTGTTCTTAATGAGTTTCAAGTTTTTCTTTATGGAGCATTTTAATTTGTGACTTTAATATTGCGTTGTAGACGAGATTAAACGTATTTAAGAATTGAAAGATTCAGAATTTAAAACAATGAAATATTCAACAGTTTTGAACCGATCATGCTATATTTTTCCAGTCACTTTAGAAATGAAACTAGTATATGTGGCTTTTCGGGGTAGATAAACGATTCATCTTATCTTTTCCCAGCCAGAGGCAAAACTTGACGCCCCCCAGCTTTCATTCTATTTAAGGAATTTCTTCCCCACGTAGCTTCTGAAATTTTATTAGGTACTTCGTAACTAGGTCAATTTTCCAAAAATTCGAGGAAGATAATCAGAAGTTATGGGTTTTCTTTACTGTTTTCATAGACTTTGAACTACCCTACTTTTTCAGAAGTCCAATTTATAGATTAACTCACTTTGATTTTCTAGATATGTGTGGGATATGATAATATTAATATTTAGATTTGACTTTATGTATTAACATCGTTACGAAAAGTGAAAGGAAGAATTGTAGACTTGCAAAAACTAAAGAATTTGAGTTTTTTGTCGTATATAGAAATACAACGTCCGGAACTTTCTTGACACAAATGTGAATTGTGAATCATAATACAAACTTTCATATCGAGGGGTCAAGTGTGATCATCTTTTAACAGTAAGAGTGGATATGATATCAATCTGTGTCTGGGACTGTGTCGATTATTATAAATTGAAATCTTTTAAAAATCGAAATAATTTAAAAATTCGTAAAAATTTGTAAGATTTCTGGAAACTTCTTGAAATCCGTTAAAATTCCGAGACAATCTTCATTTTCTAAAATTGAATCAGCCAAATTCAACTGATTCTTATATTGACTCTTTTCTCAGGATCCTTGGAAATCTACTAAAAACTGATAAATAAATTGTACAAGGTATATGATATGACAAAAATAACATAGTTAGCATAAATTTCAGACTGATAAAGGCATGTGATAAGGCGCGCTAAACATAGTAGCTTTAATGTTGAGAGACAGAATTAATACTGTATTTATTATAAATTTAATTTAATTGATAAAGGTGGATCGAAAGCTGTAGATTATTAGATCACATGAATTGGTGGTGGCTCAGGAAGTAAATTCAAACCGACACACTGATCAGAGTGAGTCATATCCGCCTACCTGTACCTCCGGTCCGATTCGTTGGCTAACCAGATGCAAAATACAGACTTCTTCTTTTTTCTCTACATGGATTCCCTATCTCTATTCTCCTTTCGAATGATTTTCAGTGTACTGTAGTCTAGTCAATGACAGGATTTTACGTGACAGCATTATCACTCCCTTCATGAGAGTTCATCGAAGCATTTTTAGTAGTGAGGTCATCTTCTCTTAATGAATTAATTTCATTCGTATGAGTTATAATTTATTTCTTGTGAGGTTTATTTCAGATTTATATTCTAGGAGTGTTTTCAAAATTCTCATTCCACAATTTTTTTTGTTGATAATTTAAATATTTAGTTGGCAATCCATCTTTTTAGTCAAAAGAATCCCAGTTTTGAAATATTTTGTGATTATTTTGGATATTTGCAAGACTAATTTACTCAAAAATCTCAACTTTTTTTCAAGGCTCTCTTGCTCCTCAAATTTCAAAACTATCTGATTTTTATAGAAAAAAAATAAGATACCATTTGAGCTTTAAGTGGTAAGATAGATCATAATCTGGAACGTGGAATTTAAATATTATTTAAATTTTTTCAAATTTTAATCTTCAGAATTATGAAATTTTGTCATTAGAAATTGATAGTCTTAGGTGAATTGAGATGAGTATACTGTAGGAAATGAAGTAATCAAATGCTTTGAAATGTAAGATGATTTTCTCCTCCCAAGTTAAGTGTGTTTTCTCTCATAATGCTTTATCCGTGAAGTTGTTAACATATTCTTCGGATGCCAACGATCTTTGTGTAATTGCTTTTATCATTCGCATGTGTATTAAGTGTTGTGTATATACTTGCATAATCAAGGCTTGGAAGGAGAAGCTTACTGACTTGATTAGTTTTATTCTATAAAGATTGTGTAAAAGAGCGATAAAAGTTGTCTTTTCGAAACGAAGACTTTCGGATAGGATTGTTTTAATCAAAACGAGCACGTGAAGTGAAATATATTAATTTTATAATCGCTGGTCATTTAATACGTGAAAAACCCTTTAGCAAATGGTTGACTCATCTTGTATAATTTCAAAGATCGGCCATTTTAATTGCCTTGCTTCGGCTTAATAACCCTTCAATTAAATTTACCGCAGATTACAAAGTTATGTTATATCATAGTTATTCAGTTTCCGTTATCTAAAGCTACAGAATTGGCAACATGTGTAAAGGAGTTGAGAAACAAATTTAAGTCAACAGAAATTTTATACAGAGTCGAAATCCAAAACTCAGTGAATTTCCTTTTTCAAGATAAAATTCAGAAAATTTGTTGAACGTTCATGGAATTTTTTAATCAACTTTATTGCTTTGCAAATACTCGAAAGTCTTTGAAATTGCAGCCATTCTTAGATTGGAAAGCCTAGTTGATTGTTCGAACGTTTGAAAGCGTTGAAATTTTCTCCATTTCTAAATAAAAAATAACAAAGTCTAAAAACCGAAAATAGAAAGCGTTCATCCTATAATAAAAAAGAGGTTGCAATTACATATATCGAAACAGCAAATCAGATGAAGCGAATATTCTCGCTTTATCTATTGGTTGGATTTGTATTTGTCTACACAATGCAGTTTTCGCGGTCTCTTTGAGTCAAAAGAGAAAAATCAGTGATTATTTATTTATATGATTAAGCTGAAACCTTTTTTGGTTTGATTGCTTTTCCTCTTTTTGATGATTTCGATGTTTCTTTTTTGCGAAGGCACCGTGTGTTTAAACCTTAAATATTTATTATCTTTTAATTTTAATATGATACTAAAATTTCCATTTTTTTTACAGGCGTAGAGGGAGCGAATTTATCGTTGAAGGATAGGAGGGTTTGAGGCAGTAAACCTGGCTGGCCTACAATGTCCACTAGCATGCGGAGTACTCTGCAAACTGTTCCTGAGTCTGTACCCGCTGACCACGTCACAAACTCCAAAGTGAGTACAATCAATATCATTTTGTCTTGCATATAGACATTGGATCATAACGAAGCTAAACACCATGGGTTCAAGGTCAGCGTGGTGGCAATCGATATTTCACATCAACCATACGATGCAACCGCGACAAGAAATCTTGTTACTTCTCCTAATACGGTTACCTCAATAGTCAAACATCTCTAGAGGTAAACTTGCAATCACTTACAATCAGATCTTTCAATCATAATTTAAAAGCCTTCAAACAAAACTTACCAAGTTTAAAGAAAAATTGATTTAATTATTTTTTTGTTTGGCAATATTCACTCCGTTTAGCTTCAGTGATGATAATTTCGATAAAACTTTTCCTTTACGTGTTGATTAAAAACAATTGTGTTTCATATTCTAGTCTCTGAAGTACCCTATATTTCGTGGAGATCAGAGGATTTTTTTCAATTTTAATTAAAATTGACGATAAAAGTTGCACCCATTCCGTGCTATGTGTTCAAAGTATAAATTCCTATAACGGCTTTCACAGACCGGTTTCCTATATCATCTGCTATTGTACCCTGTACATATTCAGCTGAGGTCCCTAATGTTACCTATTTTCAAAATTTGGTCACTAAAGATGTTTATGAATTCGATTTTAGGAATTTATTAGTATCATTATTAAAAATAATTTCGGATAAAATATAAATTGCGAGTCGTAAATGCAACACTGTCGATTATTATTTTTTTTCTTTAGTCAGATGGACATCGTTGATCTGAAATCTTCAACACACAATCTCGAGTCTCTGAAATTAAAAATATTGTTGTCTCAGAAAAGGCTGAGTATGACACTTTTGAAATTGCTTTTCATTTTCTTAGAAATGAATCGTTGTGCACTGGACTGAACGACAAGTCGAGTGGAAAATGTTCATTAAGGAAAGTTTGATTGCTTAAGTTGTGTGATAATTTGAAAAAGATCAGTGAAGTTTGATTTGGGATTATTTAAATACGTGAGTGCAAGAATATTTTAAGAGGATTTAAACTTAAATTCCTTCATTGAATTTTGAAATTTCACATCTCATTATACTTAAAAGTATAATATTTGCAATTGCAATTACTTAATATTGTTTTCTGAAAATAAAAATCAGAAAGATTGGTTCCTATTCTTTGTAGGTACTGTAAAATATTAATTGCCAAGGATATCATTTAAAATTAGATAAACTGACGTTTATTTTCACACACAGTCCTTGAATCATGGTGTTTTGTACGCAATGTCAAAATATATTCTCTTGTTTGATCGTTTCGTCGAAGTTAAAAGGGAAAACATTCTAGTCCACATATACATACATAGATCATGAAATGTTGCTCTGTTGTCGTGAAAATGTGAATTTAAGTCGCTTCGTGACGTCTTTTGAACTGTTGCTACTAACAACGTCGATACTTGCTTTCATAGCACCTATTTTTTCAAATAAGACAATCTACCTTTGGAAAATATTGTCAGAAATCGGAATTTAAATTTTAAACAGGGAGTCTACTAACCGAGCGATTGATCACTCTTGAAATCTGATTTAAACTCGGTTATTAATTTTTTTTTTTTTTTTTTTTTTCACAACCTTTAAAATTCGATGAGATCTCATTATTTGTTACAGTTTTTTGTACCTTAAAATTACTAGAAATAGAGTGTCTATTGTGCAGAAATTTAAGGAAATCTGGGGATTGTTCTTGATTTTATTTTCGATGTAGGAAATGAATTTTCGGTTTCAAAAAATTTTTTTCAAATAATCAATCTAAATATTATTTGCCCGGAAAAAATCGGGAATTTGGTGGACGAAAATTTCTAGATACTCTGTTGTTGAATATTTCAACAGATCAGTCGCGAGGTTCAAAATTTAAGTTCAATTTATTTCTATTAATTTTTTAGTATGTTATTTTAAAGATAGTTCGTAATAGTTTCTTTAAGGGGATTGGAATTATAATGAAAGTGTGGTCAAACTTGCAGGCAATGTTGTAGTGAAACAGCAGGAGAGCGAACAGGTTTTTCAACGATGCTTTCGCATTTTCACTTCGCGCGAATAATGTTTATTATTTCATTCCTGGATCATCTTCGTATGACGCGATGCACGCCTCTTGCGAAAGTCGCAAATATAAAATTAAACTTGCGCCCATCGCATAGCATAAATGTTACTCTCTCCTCGTTATTATCGGTTGGTTGACACCTCCCGAGTGAAATATTGCATTTTTTTATGTTCCCATTGATCGTAAGATTATATTAAAAAAAGAAGTATTTCTCCTTAAAAATTGTTCTCATATTCTACAAAATAATCTTTCTAAAAAGTTAAATCTGTCTTAACAATTTATTTTATCTTTAAAAAATTTTATCCATATAAAAAATGGTTAATGGCTCTACTCCCTTAAAAAGTTGATAGTCTTAGATTTATTAATTATTTCCTTCTTAGAAGCCCACGTTTTCCACTGAAACTTAACTCAGAACTAGAACAGCAGGTTTTAATCTTTCGTGATGATCTATAAGAGAAAATTTCAACTTGAAGAATTATGAACTAATTTTGCTAGGGATTTATGAATACCGTTTGATTAATGGTATAAAAGTGACTGAATTTAATAATTAAATTTTTCAATTGAAGAGTTTAGACCCCTATTTCTTGGTGCAAAAATACTTTTAGGGTTGGAATGTGAAAGAAATCGATGACGTGTATTCTCGATTGTCAATTGCAAGATCAGTGAGATCGCCACGCACCAATTGCAAGCGAATAAAGCAGACTAATATCAACTCAGAATGATCAAGGTTCTCTTAGAAATTTAATGCCAATTATAAATACTTTATAGAGAGCCCGACAAATCTGAACATAGAAAACCTTCAGTTTAATCAGAACTTAGAAATTCAGTCTTTAAGAGTAGAAACTTTAGTTTTAAACTATTCTTGTTTAAAAACTTTACTCTTGTGTAATGTGCAAAGGAAGATGTAATCTCAGATACAATTACTTGCAGTTAAAATAGAAATTTTGCTTTGAGTTGAGTTGAGTTTAAGATTCTCGCGATTACCTTTGTCGATTCTACGACAATTAATTTCTTTTTTTTGTTCACTGACACGCGTTACGGTCATTGAAACGCTTAGTCAATCGTAACCAATTATTACTAGAATAACACAATAGTATAGAAGTAGTGTTATTACTCAAACAACTTGACTTTTCTTTACTCATCGGGCCACGCGACTCTAACATGGTTTCACGTAATTGTTCGTTGAGCTCAATTCCAGCAATGCGCTTAAAATAAAAATTATCTTAGAGATTGCCTCGTGTTTATCTGACGAGTGCTGAAAGTTAATTGTTTCGTCTTCGAAAGGATTTGAAAATTTTTTTGCACGAATTTTAAGGGATTTAGGAGAGTTTTAAGAATTATACAGAATTTAAGATATCAAAAGATTTTTTTAATGAAGTTTGAAGTCTAGGATTTTTTGGGATTTAAACAATTTTTGAGAAATCAGGGTGTCTAGCGGACATCCTTGAAATTTTAAAGAATTTTCGTGTATTTTATTGAATTTTTTATTTATTTCAATTTAGAATTTCCCGCTGAATAGTTTGGTCTCAACAGTTTTCCAAACAAGTGTCAAATTAATATTCCAGTATTTCAAGTGAAAAATATGAAGAGCTCGATTGGTTCAATACCTGACGATGAGCTTTTCATACTTTTTGGCGAGTCGATTGTCAGCAAGATTGATTTCTCAAGAGTGACTTCGTGTCTGCATGCTTGCATCTTAAAGTCTCGTCGCTCCACTTTAGACCACTTGTTTTTCAATTGGCAACCGTTACTCTAGAATGAGAAACAAGAAGTAAGAAATTCTTTCGAAACCTCGGCGATGGTATTGTCGTGGTGATGGTATTGGCTTCCAGATGGGGTCGGTAGATGGCGATGTCTGTCCTTTTTGCAAGGCTTTCAAACGTTATATCTCAACAGTTTAATATTGCATCTAAACTCTAAGTAAATTGCAAATTTCCCAGATAACTGATTCTTCTACTCACTGGAACAAAGTGAAAGCATTTCTCCTTCTGATTCATATTATAATGAAACACTTTTTACGCTTTCGCTCTTTTTACAAGCCTATTTGTTGTTCCAAACTACTAAGTTTTATAATCAGGATGTCTACTTTGCGGAAATTTGAAGAAATCTGGGTATTGTTCCGGGATTGAAAAGAATCTAGAAAAACCCGGAAATTGTCCCTGATATTATTTTTATGTGGGAAATGGATTTCCAGTTTGAAAAAAATCTCAAATAATAAATCTAATTGTTTTAAAAATTGAAATTTCGTAACTGCAAAACTTCCATTTTTTAAGATAAAAGTTAATCGATTTCTTTATCCCATATTTGACGATTTTGTTTTTCAAGTTGGTGAGGTACTGAAAATGTGATTAGCATTTTGATAAGATTGACATCAGTCTCGTTGGAGTTGTCATTAATGGGTCAAAAAGGTGCACGTCTCTCTAAATGAGTCGTTAAGCAAAAAATTTGCATGCAAACCGAAACAAGTTTTGAGCTAGCAAAATGCGTACCCGCATTGTTCTTTGTTTTGCCCTTGATTCGTCCTACAACAAACACTCGGAGTTGCATATTTTATAGCCGGTTTTCCAACGTGAATTAATTTAGCATATATAATTAGGTTCGTTACTGATGTAGGCAAAAAGTAACTGTAAAACATTTGAAAATCATATTTATGATTTACTATTTAAATTCCACTTCGCCACTTCTGTTTTTAATGTAGCCACAATGATATTCAAATTAAAGGACAAGTTGTTTATAAGTATGGCTTTTACAATTTGCACGGGCTTTTGGCGCTAATTCTACATTGCAATTGGGGAGCAGGAATTTTCTATGGGAAATTTGCCCTTTGAGTATTAATAAAATGTCTAAATGATTGCATCTTATAAAAAAAATGTTTAACAATCGTGAAAGTACATTTGAAGAAATCGTAGGTCGTCCCTTGAATGTGGAACGTACAGCAGGTATTCGAGGAAACCTGGGGCTCACTTTCGAAAGTGCTGATCTTGCGATATGTCGGAGATAGCCAGCTGATATTTTGCAACAGAAAACCGATCTAGAGAGAGAAAGAGAGAGGGGGGTGGAGAGAGAGAGACGAAAATACTCAGGAGATCGATATGTTGCCGATCGAGAGTGGAAGCAGGTGCGCTAGCCGATCATTAAATTTATTGGCTAGGAAACATGGCAACGCTGGTGTCACTTGTCTCTCTCTCTCTCTCTCTCTAAATATATATATATATGTGTATAGCTTTTGCTACCAGGGCACAAATCAGAAATTTGTGTACTCTGTGTACTACATTCACCAAGTTTTTCTAGCTAGGCTCAAGAGCGATAGTAATAATTGTCATCCATGCCAATTCTCCTTTGTCCGCACGATTGGTTTTACAGAATTATCAGATCGGAACAGACTAATCATCGATTTGTAAATATGTTCTTTTTCTTTTGAAGGAGAATGTATAATTTGTAGTAGTTAATTGATATATAACAGGGTGTCTACTTTACGTGAATTTAAGGAAATCCTAAAATTGTGAAAGAATTGAAAAAAAAAATCCAGGAAAATCCGGGAATTATCCTTGAATTTATTTTTGACGTGGAAAATGAATTACCGGTTTTTGAAAAAAAAAATTTCCAAATTCCGTCAATTCCTTGTAATTCCTTAAAACCACTTGAATTCTTAGAAATCCTGTAAAATTTCTTGAAAATCCTTAAACTCTTCTGAATTTTTTTGAAAGCCCTTCAAATTCTTGAAAATCATTTAAAATTTGTTGAAATTTTGAGTTTATTACAACAACTTTGCATTTGAAAACATATTAAAATGAAATAAAATTAAAAGTAGAGTCCTGTATTACGTCTTAGAATCTTTTTACGTATTTTCTTCGCAATTTGGCCTTCGCGAATTGATCATCATCGATTCTCACTGGCGACAAATAACCTCGGCGAATCCAAATTGACTCCATAGCAGCTGACACCCGTTTCGACTGCTGCTATTCACGCCCTGCTCGTAAATTTTATTATCGGTGGCCTGCAACGGGGATATGATACACCTGATAAATTTACAGCTAATTTATACTGCAGACGCTTAACACTCCCATACCTTTCGCGAATAATTTAATATTTTTGCCAATTAGGGAGGCTTAGACCTTTTTTCAATCAATTCTTCCAAGAGAAAAAAACATTTATGCAAAATTGCGAGGTAAATAAGATTTACAACTTTAGTGGGAACATTTTCATCTCGTTCATTTTATTCTATAAAATATGTCTTCCTTTATCATAAATTATAGATGGATGGTTCATTGGGAGGAAATTAAAAAATTCTTGGGATTATTATGTTAAGAAGATTTGCATTTGAGTGACAGTTTTTTACTGGGCGTTAGCAATTGTATTACCAACTTCGACGAGATTTCCTTAACGAGTTTTCTTATTTGCGAAGCTATTCTTTCCACAAGGCCAACCATTTGCATATACGTGATAAAATGATAGTTGTGTTAAATGATCATAAGTAGTTTTAAATGTCGGAGGTTTTGTCTCCGAGTTCTTTTCACTTTTTTTATACTATAATTTGTAGATTCAAGCAGGGAAGGAATTTATCGAATACTAATCTTTCTTCTATTATAATAAACAATACTCTGGTATGCAAACGAATCTGCTGAAAAATAATTCTTTTCCAATGTCAGCAAAAATGATACTTACCAAGTTCACGTTGACATTACAAATTACACACATGACGTATGGAACTTTTCGATCAATAAAATCGAAGTCTAAAGACGGATATCTCTATGACGCAAGTGTTGTTAAAATTTTATTTCCTTCATTAGTTTAAATTCGAAATTTAAATTCTCTGTAGACTGTATCTAATTCTATAACTTTTTCTTAAAAGAACCACTTTCGTTTACTTAACTTCTATGAAACTTGATTTTTTCATCTCTAATTAGAGATTTCACACTCTAATTTCGAAAATTGGCATTAATTAATTTCTGCGAAGGAACATTGAATTTGAACTTGAGTTCATTCCTCTACTGACTAAAAGCTTCACTCTTGTTTCGAATTATTTCCGGCGAAATACGCTCACGAAAGAAATTTCGATCAATCGTAACTTCATCGAATTTCCGCTTCAAAGATTGCCTATTTCCGAAAATGTCTGATTGAAATTTCAAGCTCGAAAGAGAAGAGGGGAATTTAAAAGGATAGAAAAGTTCCCGTTTCGTTTATATTATTGCAACAACTTGTTAAAGATTGATCAAATTTATATCCTTTTTGCAATGGCATTGACAACTTTTTTATAGTAAAGATCCTATAAAAATAGTCATTTCGATTTTATTTATAAAATGTAGAGGATGGTTATATTCTTATGAATACTTGATATATAAGTATCGATAAATATAAGGTGCTCTGTCGTAGTTTATAGGTACTCTGTACTTTTAGGTATATGTACTTCACTTCCTGCTTTTTTGCTTTCTTATATGTATGTTCAGTGTTCACTCGTGGACATTACAAGGGTTATATTTCTCAACACGAGGATTATTAACTGTTCTTACTATATTTAGAACACAATGCTTAGAGACAGTTCTTTTACATATTTTTCTTACTTCATGTTCAATTTAATATAAAGTGATTTTCCGATCTTTCATACATAAGAAAGGCAATATTTCAATAATAAAAGATATTGCTATTCTGTACCAACGAATTTAATGCTGCGACAAACGAAGAAATGAAATTAATAAGATTATTATATGTAACACAGACATGTGCTTTTATAAATAAAGCGCTTTCGATTATTTTTTTCTGTGAGCTTCGCAAAAAATAGACGAATGTGGTTTACACGAATTTTAATATTGTCTAGACACGAATCATGTGAGTCACATGATAGTGTGCAATGGCCAGACTAAGGCCATCCGTATACACACTCTGTTACATATGTAAATTCTTGCGCATACATTTCACATTCTTCAATGTTAACCCTTTAGTGATTCCTTTATCAGTAGACATTGTCAAAAACCGTACATAAAATATTATTTACTTCAGAATACACTCTTTATCGTTGTTGATACTCCTTGAGTCTTTTTCTTGAAAAGATTGCTTCAGGGACAATAATAACAAACAATGTTACTAATATACATTCGTATCGCATTGTACCGACATTTTTTCATTTCATTTAACTGGAATCTTCTCTACTTTTATCACTCTGAACTTTGAAAAATACTCTGAATTCAAGTTCATGAAACTCATACAACTCGATTATTAAATTCAGTTTCACTGAGGTTTAAGTTTCATTAATGATATCGCTCGTCAGTTAATTTTAAACCATGTCAAAGTGCAATGCCCTGTTGGCTTTTATTTTATTCTTGTGAGAAGAAAATATTTTGCACTTTTGTTCTCTTCATTTTTAACGCGTGTGTCTATTTATAATAAGTGGAACAGGGAGTTTATAGAAATTTTATTTTCTTATTTTTTTCTCTGTGGAATTTCAAGTTAGAGTTATATTTTAGGAAGGAAAATATAGTGAAATTTTGTTTTCAATTGAAAGAAATCCAATAATAAATCGGCTATAAAGGGAAAATCATTGTTTAGTCGACTGATACTTTTAACAAAGAGATGCATGAAGGATACACGTGCTCTGTTTAGTTTGGATCGATATACTGGTACGCCCTTAATTCAATGTGGTCGCAATCGAGCAAAAAAAGCCTCTATTGTCTTCCAGACTATTATTCGCTAATTGGAAATGCTCGTAAAATCAAACAAAAACAGAGTTG
>JAUEJJ010000045.1:1087199-1101725 GCA_032164275.1 Synergus coniferae | reverse complement strand
GTGATTAGAAAATAGATTACAGTTTAAACAATTAGAATAAAAATACGAGAAACATGAACTTGATATTCTTGTGATGGGATAGGCTTTTCACTTTCATTTAAGTGTAGATTGAAGAAATTTATGTGTGTTGACCGTGAATTGAGGAACACCCTAGTGTATATACATATATATAATATATATGTATATAGATTATATATGCATATAGATAGGAGCATGGATCCGAGGTCAATTAATGTAATGGGCCCATCCCGGAGTTTCCTTCTTCACCTCCTTCAACCACTTCTCCTCTTCTACTGCACCTACAACCTCCTCCCAACTGTTAAATTATCACTATAGCAATAAAGCACTCTCCTACTATGAAATATCTTATACTATGAATTATGATATACACTTTAAATTGCAGTACTATATCTCACAACTTGTAACCCATTCGTTGTGCAACAGCACTGCATGTAGGCGCGGTTATACGTCATTTAATTTTCTATTCACGCAATGACATTCGACTCCTGAGTATGAGAAATGTTTAAAACACCATGTTTATTGTCACAGAAAAATATACTGCAGAAAGTTATTAGTTATTTCAATAATTGGGGAACAAAATTGAATTTATTAATATATTTTATCAATACTATGTCAATACTAAAAAGTTAGTAGGGTCATTTCCCAATTTAGTGTAGAAAGTTCTTTTGTAATGGATGAGAAAAAAACCATCTTAGATGGTAAATTTGAAATAATGTTCTAAAAATACAGGAGGCTAATAGAAGATGAGGTTTGGAGTCAATTTCAAGGTCACTTCCAATTCAATCATCCTACTCAACCCCCTGGATATAACACACACCCTCCAGCCTTCATGCGCACCAGTTAATTTTAATTACCATCGAATTTGATGCTTCAGATCACACACACCTCATATTTCTCAAATATTTGATTTATAATCTAACTCTTGTCTCTCATTTTCGATTCTTTTGATGATATCAGTTTTTCGTCTGAGTTGTATCGTTTTAAAAAGGATTGATTCATTCTCACAAAACTGGTTTCCGATTATTACAGAAAATTATTTTAAGAACTTTTTCTCTTTGAATTTGGATACGTGTTGTTGTTTCGATGGGTTTCTTTCTTGAAAATTGTATGATGATTCTATCGTAAGAGGCTGCTTATATTTATAAGCAGGAAAAATATGAGAATTGTTCGAGAATTTCAAAGGCAAAATTTAGTAAACACCCTGAGTTTATTCTTTTTGTGTGAGATAAATAAGATTTTAAGCGCGACTAATTAGAAAACATGACATAATTCAGATCCTCACTGGTCTTTCTTGACTCAATAACTATTCAGTGTGCATAAGAACACTCGTCATTAACGAGGCTGCATCATCTCGACAAGACACCCGGTATTCTCCTATCTATGTATCCTCTCTTACTGTGACAGAGAAACACATCCAAACTTTTTTTACAATCACATACATAGCTATGCACATTAAGCATGCACATGACATATATGATAACACGTGCTTATATGTCCACACACATGATAATATATGCTACATACACATACTCATATGTAGGCATATACATAAAAAGATTCTCTATGAGTGCACACGCACTCATACATATTTCTTACTCTCACGAATGAAGCTCGCTGTGCCCGCGTGTCCCTGTCGCCTGTGTTCAGTTAGCACGAGGCCCGCGATCGAGCAGCACCGCCGATTCACGATCTTTCGTCGAAGATTCATTTGCTGTTCATTCTTGCCTCGATCAGTTTCTTCCAACTACAATTTTCATATGCGGCAAAGTCAGTTTCGGTCGCTGCTGATCGCGAAGCGCTCGTCGCGAGCGTGCTTCGCCAATCATATCGTGTGTGATCATTACTTATGATTTCTAATTGGTAATTGATGATTGATAATTAATAATTAATAATTGGTAATTGATAGTTAATACTCCTAAAATTATAATAGCATTTGCCCTTGCTACGTTATTATTACATTATCAGTTAAAATCTCGTTTACAATCTTGGTTACATCATCTTCACTGGATTATGTGACATACAGCGGTGCGTTAGAAAATGACCCCCGACAATTTGTGTGTGCTGGATTTTTGCTCCATTGCTTAACGATTGTTTCCTGCAAATTAAGGGACAAGTGTGAAAGAGGGAGGAATACCGTGCTATAAATATTGATACTTGAGTACCAAGTGTGAGAGCGTTTGCACGTGCGCAGCCGTTAATCAAGCGTCTACAATTATTCTCATTGATCTTTGGAAAAATGTAATTTGCTAATTACTTCTTGTCAGTGGGATTACGTTTTTCAGTGCTTTATTTGTTGCTTATATTTTTAACTTTTCGATTATTGTTTGTGCTTTTTAGCTCTCTGGTTTATATTTGTGTATATTTCGAGATTTTGCTTTATTTTTAGTTTTATATGCTCTCTTAGTCATTTGGTATTATCAGTGCATTTAAATTTAATCTGCTGTTATAAACACTTGGTATTTTGGTCCGTGAAATACATGTTTTAAATGAAGTTACTGGATATTTACTTGTTACTTATTGTATACTTTCTTTAAGTTCTATTATCATTTAGATTTTATTTTGTAATTGAGTGACAGTTCTCGGAATTCTCGTGACAAGTAATTGGTCAATTTCATATTTTTTATGGATTAAGACGTCATATCTCGTAATTTTTACTTGAAATTTAACGAGTACCCACCGAGTCCCACTTTCGTTGACAAGTGAAAACGACCTGATCGGAAGTCGAACGTTGTCCGTTACTTCCAGGCGTACTTTAGAGTCCATCAACTTATGAAACATTCCTCTGAGTCACTTACCTAAAAAATCTAATGGAACTTTTCCCGAAGTTTATTATTTATTAATATGTTCAGTTAATAATAATGTTTAGAGTACAATTGTAATTTAGTTACAAAAATAGGAGATTAAAAAAAACAAAGGATATTTCCTGAAAACGTTTACATTTATAATAATTTTTTTTTTAATTTTCTAGAGAATGATTGCATAATTTAGGAAGGGGGAGAAAAAAATAGGTCTGAACCTCATAAGATCTTAATAGAGCCTTGTTTCTTCATAAATATTGATTCTGAGTTTATGAGCTCTTAACTTATACACAAGATCTTTCTCTGCTACTTGAGAAACCGAGTTATACTGCAAAAAATAAACCTAACATTTGTCTCCATAAAAAAGTTACTTCACACTTAACTCCTTGGTATGGTTGATACTTTAACGTTTACTTTTCTCCATTAAATTATTCATTTGGAAAAAAATTGTATGAAATGTCCAAAAAGCATAAGAAAAGGTCTAAAAATAAGTTTTGTTCCGATCGTGAGATTATCTACTGGTTTATTTTTCTACACTGAAAAATAATTATGTTTTCATTTGCGCTATAACGTAACTAATTTTGAAATACTTATCTTCTTTCTTCATTCTGCACTCTTATTTATACGTAATGCACTGATTCGTTACGTGCCTTTGGCACAAATGTGGGAGGGGAAATCGCGTTAATTCGTTTACGTTAACGACATTATAAGGAGTCGTACGTCATCATTAGGTAGTCTCCAATCTAACTTTAAAAATTTTCTACGTGCAAAAAAAACTACAATTGGTTCTCTAACAGAAATAATTAGTTTTAGGGACCTTTTGGGACAAACGATTAGGGAGAGAAAAACGAGACGAGAATTCTCGATCGATTTTTTAAAATGTGCATTCCTGATCTACTTAATGTTTTGAGTTTATCTTTGTTTGGGACAATTCTTGTTTTTGACTCATATGTGCTCGTTGTGCATCACTATTGTTTTTACACTTCTTTTGCTCTTGTTACATTTGTAGATGATATTGGGAGTTTGGTCAGGAAATAGTTAACATTCTTGAGGGGTTATAAAAATCCTTTTTCTTATCTATGTAGAGAAATAAGTGGAATGTGAATTTACTATTATATTTGCATGTATGTAGGGTTGTTAGACGAGCTTTTCTCGGAGGCAAAAGAGCGAAGACGTTCCGGCAAATAGTAACTAGCGCGTGCCTTCGACTCGTGCGATGTTAATGCATTAGATTCCTAGGCCAACGGGTGTGTACTTATAACGCATAAAATTATTTTATACAGTACGTTCTTAAATTGTTATATCAAAATATGAAAGGTACTTAAAATTGAGTTGAATTTTCACTTGTTTTACCTTGAAAGCTTTTCCCTTGTTTTCACATGAGTTTTTCATTTGTTTTCTCTTCTCCTCTTGCTTTACAAATACAGCAATTTTTCAACGATATTTATATATAAGAGTCTTTAATCTGAATGGAATTGTGATAAAGTGTAGCTACAAATTGGCACAATAATAATGATGTTGTGAACTCTTGAAATACCTTCAATGAATGAAGAGATATAATGATTAATTAGAATGAATTATAAGTTTGGAATGTGTGTTTATTTCGTTGGAATTCTCACATGTTTGGAAAATCGTACTATGTATCCTGAAATATTACTCGTCTTATCGAGTGAAACTGGATAAAGTTGCTTTTAGTTTACATTGAAAATCTATCTTCAACACTGCAGATAAGATAACTAATTAAAATAACAATTTTAAGACATATCTAAACGTTTCTTGCTTTTATATTATTTGAATAAGAAGAATTAAATGTTTAAATTTGTTAATTTTTAGATATTTCTTAAATTCTTATTCAAAGAAGAACATTTTCTAAAACTTCTTGTTGTTCTGAGACTAAAAGTGATTTTCTGGATCAATTTTTCCTTTTGAAAGCACAAGTCCGAGAGCATCGCATGAAGGAGACACGCACTACCGAGCTCAAGGAGATCCACTCTTTTACACATACAATCTTATATAAAATGAACACGTTGTTTCGCATAAAGTTTCATGATTGTGTGCGATCTAAGAGGCATTCATATTTGCTTTCCTGCAAACTTGTCCCCTCTTACTGCACGGAAAGACACTCTGTTACATTATGTTGTCGACGTGTTTGTCAATTCACGAGTTGCCATCAAAAATTTCTTTATTACTTCTTCAATAGCTAAGTAATTCACTTGAATTCTTTCGACTCTTCATCTGGAACAAAAGTGAAATTATAGTTACAATAATAACAATCACGAGAATAAAGGAGTGTGCTGTTCCCCTTGAACATCGCCATAACTGCTTTTGATGAAGATATGATTCTTAAGAGAGGAAGTACTATTATATACGATTTTACTTGATCGTTCAATAAATGAGATTTTATTTTCCTGAATGATCTTTTTCTTTCTAATAGATTCGACTTTTATAAATAAAATTATCCTCCATCGCGACATTAAGTGGACTATCGCGCTTTGCTTTAGGAAAAGTTTCAACTATGCTCTATACCGCTTGGAGCACGAAAGTTAATGACCGGATCGCGATCCACACTTCCGCTCTATAAACTTGCGAGCTATTACGCTGACAGTAATTCTAACGCAAGGCGTAAGTGTTCTGTGGTGAAAAAAGCTTTTGCAATTCTCAGCTTATCATCAGACACCTCTGGTATCCGATACGATGTATTTCGTTCTTAGGCCTGACGTAAATCTTCAATCAGACCTGTTTTTCTCATTTTATGCTCTTTTTATTATATGTATGGTAGTTTATAATAATATGGTCTGCGCCCGATTAATTTCTCGTTTCTGCACTCCTTTTACTAAAAAGATTCAGAGGATTCTAAATAATTTTAAAATTCCATGGAATTTTGTAAAATCTCTTGAAAGTCCTTAAAATTAAGCAATGTTCCATAAAATATCGATTCTAATAATAATGCTAATGTAATATGGCAAAAGTTCAAATTGAAGATGTTATATAAGGTAAGGGACATTGTAGGGTAGCTATGCAATCGTCCTCCAGAACCAATTCACTCTTTAGAATTATAGTGAATTATAATAATCTCCATTTGGAATTGTTATCGTAATTTAAAATTCCTTGTTTTTGACCCCGGGATGGCAAAATTGTTCCATCACAGGAAATTTAATTTATAGCTCTATCTTATTAAATTATTACTTTTGTTTTGGTTTTGGTAGCTTATCATTGTCGTACTACTTTATAATTTTAATTCCCTTAAACGCTCTTCTTATTTTGGTATCTTGTATTAAAGAGCATTTTTATCTTGAATTATAATTTCCGCAATCTCATAAGGTTTTGACCTTTTGCATTAGATTATTCAACATTCTTATCCATTTATAGAGAAGAGTAATTAAAATACGAATTTTTAGTGCTTCAGTAAACTATTTTGAATTTCCCAGTTTTTTTTACTGTTTTCCTTGTTAAATGAATTTTTCTTTCTCAAAGTTTTTTGGTATGCACCGTTATTTTCAATACTACAGCTATATGTAGAAAATTTTTATTAAAAATCGAAGCACCTTTCAACGCGCGAGATTAATTAGTAGTATTAGGGTATTAATAGTATAAAGACATTTTTTCAATTATGCAATCTTACAAAAATTGATATGTTACATAAATAATCCGAAACCTTTGACTTAATCAACTCAAATGACTCAATTGCATGTTTTTCTCAATGTGGGGTCTTAGGAAAATAATGAAATGGCTTTTAATTCACAGTTTATTGCATACTTGATCCACTTAAAATCAAAGAGAAGCAAGTTTTGTTTTGACGTCATTGCTATTTTTAACTGTGGGCATTGTTAGAGTCAACGTGGAAAGCTCTTATCGCTACTTCATTAATATTTACCTGAAAACGAAATGTACAACCTTCGAAAATTTGTCTATAGAGAATATCGCTGAAATGTCTCCTAGCAAAATTCTTCTAAAAATGTGTTACTGCGGAGTAGAAACCAGTTTTTCTTTTGAACCTAATCATAAAAGTTGAATTACGCAATAGATTCTCATTCCCAACCGAGTTTCACATAAAAGAAATTTCCACTGTCAACAAATAATCAGAATACTAGATACTAATGCGACAGGCTGTCTCTCGAGTGTGCAGCCGAAGAGCCGTTAGTACAGAAATCGTGCGTGATGCGGCATTCTAGGATGACGAAGATTGACGTCATCTTCTAGAACTTGATAGTCCCACGTGGATAACCAGTAACTTGTCCCAATGATAAAATGCCTAGCAAAACAGCATAGAACGCGAACCTCTTTGTCTATATTTGTTTGTGACACTCGATCCACCAATCGAGACGTTTACGTCGTGTTTCATTTCGTTTAAATGTGTGGCTCTCCGGGGAGGAATTGACCTTTGTCGATAACGCTCATTGCTTTGCATGGCGTTATTAATGTTGCGTAAGTCGTTTGACGTGATCCCCAGGGGACAGTACAAACGTAAGCTCTCGTTAATTTGCTCTTGACCAGAAAACATACGTGACAACCATTCCGGAAGAATTTCGCTTGTTCGGCTGTATTACCAAAAATTTCAGACAAGGTATTGTTCAAAATTGGTGGGTTGATATCGATGTAGATTTTACAAGTCTCTAGATACGAGTCGCGTTGATTGTCGAGGGTTTCTCTGAAGTCTAACGCACCGCTAACATGTCTTGTGGAGATCCCAAACCGGATTATTGACTCACGCCGTGTTCCTGCATTTAAAGTGAGGAATATACTTGGAAGATAGAGAATCAGGATCAAGAATTGGCAACGGATAAAGAAGCAAGCAATAAAGAAACATCAACTGCGCAGAAGAAACAGCTAACAAAGAATTCAGGATGGAAGCTGGTCCTGCACCTGGAGTCTAAGTGTTACGTCAGTGATTTGAAAGATCTGTGCTAGGTACCTGAGAGGCACATTCCTCTGTAGTCTGTCGAGCGCCTCGTCTATGGGCCCCATGAAACATCGCTAGTGTTCGATTCTAACTGTACTATACCTGAAAAAAGTTGACTAAACTGAAACTCAACCCGAGCGCTGTTGAGTATAGACAATGAGAACGAGAAGGAATACCTGAATAAAAAAAGAGCACTAAAAGACACGAGAACAAGGAAAAATATTATATTAAAATACTCGAAAGCATTTTTCTCTTTTCTTCGCAAGGTCGAAGTGAACAGAAAATTTCGGAGCGTAGCTCCGCATACCGTCATCACGGAGTTTCTCAGGAGATCGTTTAGGCATCGAAAGTCGTCGCGGATTACCCCGAACGCAGACGTGGCTACAATGTATGTGATGGAGTCGGGAGGCCACAAAGTGGCCCCCGCACCTACGAAGGTCAAGAGGGTCGAGTACAAATCTCCAGCTGAGGGTGGAGGAGGGGTGGAAAGAGGAGGCGGAGGAACCCACATTGCAGCAACGGTTAAGAATACGGTTAGGAGATTGTTGAGGAGGACGAAGAGTCATAGAGATCCACCATCGACTTATGCACCGATGATGACAACGACGACGACGTCTAGTGGTACGAATACGACAACTACTATCACGAACCCAAGAGTCTCGGTCAACTACGATGGAGTACAAGCCAGGAGGTCGCAGCCACCACCTCCACCATCGCAGCACCAGACGCTGGGAGAGAGAAAAGTTAAACGATATTCCAGGCCACGAGCTAGACTCCAGGTAAGGAAACTAGTATGGTTGCGAGGGAATTGGGAGATGTGGGTAATTGGAGGAAAAGGTTAAGATATCCGGTTTGTAGGTTCTAAGATCTTCAAGAAGAGAAAATTTCAGGGAGACGGAACATTAGTGGGTGAAATTGGATTAGGGAATTAGAGATGGTGTTTAATGATTGATGATAATGATAATGAAATTGAGTTATAATAGAAGTATTGATGGGATTTTTGATGATAATAACGATAAGGATGATTACGCTGAGTTCTTAGCACTAAACTACTAATGGCGAGTTTTATTAGTTCGTATGATATACTATTCAACCTTTTTTTTTTTAGGATTGTAGAGAATTGATAAAGAAAATAATTTCGAATTCAAATCATATACTGACTATAAAGTGCACAGGAACTGAATAGCAATAAAATTGTAATGTCTTTCGCTAACGATATATCATGTCTGGCAGTAAATTCCAACATCTCCGTTCAATATTAAAATATCCAGTTTTGTTTATCTTACATCTGTTTAAATCCCTAATTAAAAATGTCTTGAAATCTTAGAAAATTTCTGATATTAGGTAATGTGATGACTGGTAATCATTAATTTTTTTCGTATTCTTTGCAACTTATATTTATAAGCGGAAAAAATGCGGAAATTGTCCAAGAATTTTGTGGGCAAATTTTAGTAGACACCCTGTCTATCTTTGAACCAAAACACCCTTTCCCGCTCTCTTTCATGTCGTTGATTTGACGACTTGGCATTGAAGTTGAGATATTAATATTTGAGTCCCCTAGTGTTCCAATCCTCCGATGTTTCTTCTGTATGTATCCCCTACATAGAAACCAGATGTTTAATGAAACTGACTGAAAACTTCCAAGAAAACGATCGTCGAAAATATACGCCTTGCATCGTCATACTCGAATAATTTACAAGTACACAGACAAAGGGTTTCGTATTTGTCGCGAGAAACGCTATAAGTTGCATTGGTAATCTAATAACTTCTTCAAACCAACCTATCATTCAAGATAATAAATACTGATTGACTAAGTTCACATACTCTCTTGATATAGGCCACCTATATTTCTAGAATTTTAAAAATGCGATCACTGACCTCACAAAATAGTTGTACCCTCAAGAATGACTCAATCATCGTGAAACTGCATTGAATAAGGCGTATAACTTTTTTAACAACGTTGTTCGATAAATTAAAGCTTCCATTCATAAAACTATTCATCCATAAAGCCAATTAACTGTTTTCCACGTTTTCTTTTTAAATAAAAATCGTCCATTTTTTATAGTTCGACTTACTGTGTAACAGTTACACTCATAAAAATGTTACACTTATTTATTTTCGAAAAATTAAAGCTTTGTGGGATGTTAATACATATCCGGAGTTGCATTACGTCAGGCAAAATTGCCATTGCTCATTTTTATAATCACTTCCTGGTCACCTACGTGATTCTCCTCGCGAACGTGATTTTCGCAGAATTTAGGAAATTATTTTCAAAAATAAACTGGATCCGATTTTCAGGTTCATTCAATCCCAATTTGATAATCAATCTCCAAGAAAGTGTTTACCTAAGGGGCGTAATTGGCGCTCGAACATTTCTCTTGTACAGGTTTGCCAAACATTTTTCTATATTTAGCTCGCCGGAGGTCATTGAGTCAATCGATCCGATAAAAGTTTACTCTTCCTAAAACTATTCATTTGTCACGTTTTGAAATCGAACTCAACAGACTGCAGATTCTCTTCTACGAAGTGAAATTTTCACTGTGCATAATTAACTAGATAAAAAGATGGGGAAATTGAATGTTAAAAAATTGAATTATACTTTAAAACATTTGTGTGGTTAAAGTAAACTTTTAAGTGGTTAAAGCTCAGAAACTTCATTGAAAAACGTGCAAATATTTATTTTCATAATACAAAGTTCAAAACATGTAGAATGACGCAGAAGGCGATTATTTTTATGAGTCAGAAGCTGCTTTAGAGTTTTACGCTAAAGACGGTGAAGTAGATATTCTATTCAAGTATCATCTGAATCGTACTTAAACTTGAAAAACAATGAATCTATGGAGTTGGGAAACAAAGAGTACAACTTGTTGTCAGCTACCCGTTATAGATAAACTGATCTCATTTGAAGTAAGAGAACAATGGGCTGTACTGTGAATGTATAACAAGAAACGTTTCTCTATGTCATGGACACCTGTTCTTCCATATGAAACCTTTTTCCGTTTAAGGGCTTAGAGACAAATAAGATCCTCAACTCGTAATCGATATATAAAATTATATGTAGGACAAAATCTCCAATATCTTAAAAATGTCAAATGACAACGATAACTAAGTTGTTTCTACATTATTTTTTTATTCCATTAAAATTTTGAAGTCAGTTTACTTGGGAGTGATTGATCATCCTTGCTGAAATGACTGTAATAATGCATCCATTAACATTGTCAAAGAACAATGGAATTGCTGTCGTCAAATTGTAATTATTGTGGTGGACGTTCTTTATGTCACAATTATCGCTTTTGACCAAGTTCAACTCGCCCACTATTTTGAATGAAGCAACTTTTCGAGTGGGATAAAAAGCTCGGAGAATTCCTTATCATTCTTCTTCAGAGTGTAAGTCAACTTAATTTAATGCACTCTAAGGTGTTGATAATGTGCTAAAAATGTTCTTTCCCGAAATTTTTCGTGCATATGAGAGCGAAAGATAAAAGCTTCCAGTTTTAAATCTGAGGACGCAGTGTAGTTTAAGGATTAGTGAGTTGAATTAAACAAAAGATCACCGGTTAGTTTGCCTTCCGCTTTCGCTCGTTACGGGGATTTAATTTCGCGAATGAATCACGAGTCGTCCCAGAAAATCACGTACACTAAATCGGCTTGTCAGAATGTAGTATTGGCCGCATAATACTGGGTTTTCACCGACTTCCTTTCACTGGCTGCACACCTACATTCTGCACAAATACATTCGTGCATTGACGCGCAATCCTGCACAGAGTGCACCTATAGGCAATGCGCTTTTTATTAGGATAAGCATGATTGGAAAATTCAAGGGAATTCAGATAGTAAACGTGATGAAAAGGAGATCAATTCTTCTTCTTCAATTAAAGCCCCTGTTCCATTTAGGGAGTTTAGAGTTCGCAAAACTTGTGCATATTTATAAACTGCAAATCATGTGTAATTCGTATGCTTTATATTTTATTGACATTTTGTACATTTCTTATAGAGTTGTCTATGCATAAAGACAAAGTTCAAAACTATCATTGTTTACTTCCGCTGCAAGAGCGTGACGGAAGTATTTGTTAGTCAAGTTGACAGTTCTATGCATGAGTCACAATTGATCGAGACATAAAAAGTAATCGGTTGAAAAATTATAGTGTAAGTCCAAACCTGTTTACGAAAAATAAAAACTTCTCGGTTTCACGGAACTTATATAGGTTCTTGAATTAGTAGAGATGAACTCGAAAGAAAAAGATGGACTTTGTTGAATCCGATATACGTGTATGTATATGATTTCAACGAATTAATGATCTTTCAAAATCTCTAGGTTTTGAATTTTTAAGTGGAACTATAGAGGAGGATCTAGATTTTAAAATCTCCAATATTTCTAGTACTTTTTGTGATTTTTCTGGATATCTACAGGAAAATATTTAATGTGTATTAGTAAATATGCAATTATATTTCCTGAATGAGTAATCTTGCGTATATTTTGCAATACATCAAGTATTTGTGTATAATAGAGGGTCGAGGTCAAAAGTGGATCAAGAGTAGTACGTTTCCATTTGATTCGATAAGCGGAAATATCATGTCACCGATTACCGTGATCGCATCATTACCACGTGAATTCGATGATAGTAATTCATTCTTGAACATATTATATGAATCTATTCATATTGGAATTCTAATATCTAGATTCAATTTGAACTTTGATATAAAAGATTAAAAGTTTGTCTTCAAGTATATTAACCTTGAATCATCGGTAGAAAAAGTATATGTCTACAAAAACTCGTTAAACAATGAATGAACATAATTATTGTTTTATTGTTCTACGTTATCGAGAGCTATCGTTCCATTATCTCTGAAAATAAGATAAGAACACATAACCTGCACAAATCTCAAAAATCACGAGAGAAAACTAAAAAACAATGATTGCAATCTTGCATTCAACGAATTTCCCCTCTTGTGATGCAAATTGTAAATTATCATTCACGTAATGACAATTTCAGACGCGGGGATTAATTTATGATGATGCATATCGGTGTTATAGGAACTATTTTGGAAGACAAAATAGCTCGTGTGAGGTACTGGCGCCTGTCTCCTTCCGCACTCTTATAAGACCATAAATTCTATGAGACTTCTGCAATGTTAACGTGCAAACAGGAGGACGACTCAGCAGCAAATGGAAAATTTCCTCTAGTATTGTTTCAGTGGCGCATTTATATTTCCTTCGTGAAACGAGACTCTGTTCCAAGTGAAATTTAAAGGCACTAACTAGCCTTTGTGAAACATGTTTCCTTATGAGACTTGTATAATTAGTGCATCGCTAAAACGTGTTAATAGTCGTGAAACGTTGATCCCCCTCCCGTGTGCTCACTGCACACACTATTCCAACGGTACTCGTAACCACACACCGTAATTTTTTCAGTCCTAAATGAGAAGCGAGATCTAAATGTGGTTCTAATGACGTGCCGAGCGAGTAAAATTAGATTTCATGATCACTCTTCCAACCAGGAAGTTAAGCTTATCCAACAATGGAATATTATTCTTGATTAGAAATTATAGAAATCTTTAGCAATCTAATCTTTGTCCTTTGGGATCTTCATAAGTTGGTTGTCCACTGTGCGGGAATTTCAGGAAATTCGCGAATTTCTCGAGAATTAAAAAAAAATCGGGAATTGTCTTTGATTTTATTTTTAATTAGGGAAGTGGATTTCCGGTTTGAAAAAATTTTTTTTGATAATTAATCTAAATATTTTTATTTAATACTGGACACTTTTGTTAAATCTCTTGAAATCTTTTGAATTGTATTCAAATCCTTCAAAAAGAAACTTTAAAATCCCGTCAAATCCTAGTAATCCCCTAAAAATCACTTGTATTCTTAGAAATCCTGTAAAATTTCTTGAAAATCCTTAAAGCCTTGTATTACTTATCCGATTCCTATCTTACTGGCTTTCATTTTGTCAGGCACCTCACTTGAAAATAAATAGAGAAAATGCATTTTAGCTAGTAGATAAACGTTGCTTATCGTTTTCTTTACGTTTATCTGCTACATAAAAATAATTTTAATTGTTAGTTTCTTAATTTGATGCCGGAAAACCTGAAATATGTTTACGAGCGCCAAGTCACGTGACTTATACATGGCCTTAACTCTGCTGAATTTTTTTTGAAACCCCTTCAATGATTCTATTGTAAACAAGATCTTAATTTATAAGTAGGGATTGTCGGGGAATTTCGTGGGCAAAATTTAGTAGACATCCTGTAGGCCTTCTGTCTTTGAGAGTTCGTTGAAAAGAGGTATTAGAAATTTTTGTGACTTATGCTGTTCTGTCAGCTTCATGCAAAATTTTCCATCTAAATCTGAAGAATTGAAAATATTTGTAAGCATTAAAATTCCTTCCGTTGATAGAATAGGACGTGAGATGCGTTTCGATCTTAGTCGGCAGGTCAAAGCAAAAAGTTTCTTGAATCCGGTTGATTGGCTGATTCTAAACACGTTTTAGTTTCAGTGGCCTTGGCTTTGTTCGAATACACGAGTTTTCCACTCAACAATTGACTGTGTGACAGATGAATTACTTCTGCACTCTGAGCGAAACTTTTCTAGTTTATTGCGACCAGTTACGACATCCCATATGACCTCGCGTTTATACTTTCAGTTAGATTGCAATTTCATTCAAAGTTAACCGAAAGAATTTCTAGAGTAATCACACACTTCATTTCCTTCCTTAACGTTTACAGGATTCGAAATAGAAGACAGGAACGGAAAAAAGAGAGAAAAAAATTGTAAATCAAGGAAAGCGAACCTGAATTTAAAGCAGGTTT
>JAUEJJ010000045.1:1065572-1079223 GCA_032164275.1 Synergus coniferae | reverse complement strand
TTTTCTAAAAAAATTTCATCTCGTCTCATACAAATGAGCTTTTCAAAAGATCGTTTATTATAGTATATGATATATGTTTTTTCAGTTGCAAAATTGACATTTGAAATAAAACAATGTCGATATTATTTTATGGTTATCGAAATATCGGGAATGTCGATACTTTACGATTATTATTTACGGATAATATCGATATTTTCGCTTCGATATTGCATCACTAGCTTATTGGTCTTTTTCACTGATTTTCAATGACGTGACTTTTATACCGATAACTTGCTCAAGGAATGGGATGAGACGAGACGATAAAAACAGAAAATAGAATGAAATTCTCCGTTTTTGAGAATGCATCTCGAAGGCTTGGAAATAAGCAAGATAATCGAATATATCTCATATCTCTATGCAACACTAAAAGGGACAAATTTAATATTTCACTAGCCCAATAGTTGATTCGTTTATAAATGTAATGCAACAACCCACTTTTAAGTGATTCATAGTACGAAATTGTAAAGGTTGTTTTTTATCCTTCGAAAATTCTTCTTAAATTCTTTTAACTCTTCCGTGTATGTCACTTAGTGTTGCCTTGCTGATTAAGTTTGAAATAAAACAGAAAAGTGAACACAAATTGAATTATGGAGAGCACTTTTCTTGGTTTTCATTGGCTAATATAATTGTTCCCGTTGAATTTAGAATCCAGCAAGTACGTACGTACCTTCCGATATACTTAATTAGCGTTAATTTAAAGCTAATAAAATCCCGTAACTTGGAAATAAAAATGTCATTTCATTTATAAATAATTCTCTACGATATTAGAGTCCATAAAGTTCATAAAAGCTCTAAGTTCTTCTTACTATGGAGTGAAAAGTTAGATACTTATTTCTCCTTTATAACCCACAATAAATCCTCAAGAATTGAAACTTTTCTCTGATTTCTGGAGAAATAAACTGACATTTTCAACTCGGTTGATATTTACTTGATTTTTATTTCAAAGTCTTTTCCTTCTTGACGAAATAAGAAAAGAGCAAAAGACGATCCCGAAATATATTTTCCTCACGTTGAAAATCTTGGCTGAAATCTTCCAGTGTGAAAACAGTGATTGACATTTTGAATTTTGTTTTTTTCTTGTTATTTTATTTTTAGGTATCTTGATGAATTCTTTTCATTTTCAATCACTTTTGACTCTATTACATTTAAAATTATTTCCAATATTAAATTTCCCATCGTAACTATAAATTCCATAGATATTTCCATTTCTATGATCAATTCTAGAAACCATTTATTTTTTAGTTTCCGCAACTACTATTCTTTACAACCTGTAGCCCAAACTGTATCCGAGGACATGAATCGTTACATCACGCACATTTACTTACATAATAAAACTGATGAACTGACGCACAAACGAAGTTTAGTCGGTTACTTCTAACGACAAACCAAAACCATGCATTTCCCGATGCACTTAATTATTCTTCCTGTTCGTGCTTTTAATTGAATTTAAATTGGGTTAAATTGCGTTCTAATTGTTAAGACAAACAAGAAAGATTCACGGTTACCTTTTCATTTTCCGTTTTTAATATTTCACTTAGCATTTATGTAAATATAATTTATTGAACAAATTACTAATAATTGACAAAATAAATGATAAAATTTGTTTACTGAGAAAATAGTCCAGGAAATAATCGGTATTTTTTTTCTGAAATTTGAGTGGCCCCTCTGAATTTCATTTCCTCAAGACTTGAAAATTTCAACTTGTTTCTCACTTCTTTGGTAGAATCGAATTGTAAGTACGCTATCGCTTATCAGTATCTACCTGTTGATAAGGGAATAACATAGTCGAGTTAAATGGCAGGTTTATCATCAAGAAATGGACCCTGCAGTGCTTCGTCGTATCGAGTGTACGTAACATTTCGTATGCTGCTTTTCATTTTTCACTATCTAGTGTGCAAAAACTCTGTATCAAACGCTTTGTTCTCGGTGTTGCTATTGGGTGAAGTGTTTGAAAATTATGTCATGTCTTTTTTTGTCGTTAACCGTAAATCTCTATCATCACGGTTCAGGTAGTAATCACTGTCGTTGATGAATGTTAATTCTACAAGTGTTCGTTGAAAAAACACGCCCTGTTTCGTCGCAATTCACTTGATAATATCCACAACATCTGCTTCTATTTTTGACTCGATTTACTTCATGGAATGGAAAACAATATAACTCGTTTAAGAAGTTCAAATCATTTGTAAGAATGTTGAGAACATTGTTCTCACTCTATTTAATAATTATTGATTGCTAGAAAATTTATGCAGCTTGTCAATGTAAAGTGAGGATTCCAGTTGGGATTTATATTCTTGACAAAACCAATATCAATTTTCTCGAGTGAGCAATGAGCATTCATCATTGTTTCGAGTGCAACAAGTAACTTGAGAAGTAACTGTTATCTATCAGTATCACCTTGTTAATCTTTTTTTAAATATTTTGAGATACGCTCATCACGTAACTCTCTTTCAAGATTTTGCCTAAAAGCAAAGAGTTCAGAGAGTAATATTTCGATTCTAAGATTTTTATTTGTCGACTTGAATATTCTGATCCTTGATACAAATTGTAAATGTTAATTATTCAAGATACATCACTTATTCTCCGATAATGATTTCTGATAATCATTGCAAAAGTTCAGCAAATAGTCTTCTCTTTGATCAAGAGATTACAAGATTTACTAGAATTACTGTAAATATCTTGAAATTTATTCAATTTCCTAGAAATTACTTAATATCTTGAAATTTTGATTTTATAAAACCCGTAAACATCTCGCTTGTTTCTCTGTTTGTTCCAGTTGCCTTGAGCTAGAGAAATCCTTTCGGTTTTGTGTACTATCTAGCTTCGCAAAATGTCTTTTATAGACCACTTTTGCTCACTTCCTCCTGTGTTTTTATTTGCTTTCTTGATTTCATCAGCCTAACTTCGCTAAATTGAATCAGCTTAATTTTAAAGGAAAGCAAGAAGCTCTAAATGTTTACCATAGTCTCTCAAAAAATTTTAATAATCAGTTTCCAATCATCAGTTCGGAAGAGTCTCTTTTTCCACTGTCAAAACTGATAACTTAACAAAAATAATTTAATGAAATCAGCTAATTCGACCACGCTTTCTCCTTTAGCCTAAACACCTTTCAATCTCGGTCACCAGATAATGAACGATCGTGAGGGCGCGTTCGCGCGAACAGTCAAGCCTGATGACAGAATCCGGTCGCTGATGTTCCGGAGGACCTTGGATCCGGACCTTCAACCAACTCCACAAACTTCTCCGCAATTAGCCAATCCGAGGATACCAAGAAAATTGCCAGTCAGGACTCCCACCCTGGAAAAAATTAAGCAGTGGGAACTTGTTAAAGGAGAAAAAGGCCTCACAGTTGTGGAGAAAAGACCTGTTGGAAATATTCTGGCTAGGTCTTCCAGTGCGACTGAACCAAGTTCTTCTGTAGATTTTACCCGATCCCCGTTGCCAATTAGAAACGCGAACAATCAGCCTCCTTGGGCTGAAGTGATGACGAAAAGAGATCAGGACTTGGGAGATCGAAAAATGTATTTTCCGATGAGGAATGATACATCCGTTAAAAATACAGGACCAGTCTCGCTTCCAGTTTCTGGCAACAAATACGATCCTGGTGGTATTTCTGGTCCCGTGAGACTCGATATGGTCCTGAATCAGTCTCAGAATAGAAATGATAGCAACGACACTCTTCAACAACTGGAACAACAGGTCAGGTCCATTGAAGTGAACACTATCAGTTCTAAAAAGGCCCAGATTAGAGACCAACTTCCTCAAGATGAGTACCAACGATATGCTGAACACGAGGACTTGTTGATTAACGTCGACGACGAGACTGAGGGGTAAATTGTTTTCTTGAACCACCAAACACCTCACAATATTGCTTAATTTGACTTTTGATCTGATCATAATTAGATTTTATTTTAAAAGTTTTAAAAATCTTAAATAACTGGCTTTAAATTCTCAGGTCGAGTTTAGACTGAATAAAGTTGTATTGAAATAGAGTTTCTTGAAAATTGAAAATGAAATCGAAAATTTGCATAACATATCGGAGTCATTTCTTGTCTACAAGGGTCAATAGCTTTCCTCGGGTTTATCTAAATATGAAAGAGTTTACTGCGGTCTCATGGAAATCATCTTTGCTGAATGCCATTCATCTTTCTTCATCATTTTGCATATTGCAACGTTCCCTATCTATAAGCTCGCCCCAGATGTCTCATTTTAAAATATTTGCCTGCTTTACTTCTCTGGCTCAAAGATCGAAAATTTAAATTTGAAATTTTGTGACTCAAGACAATTTGTAAAAAGTGTTTTTCTATTTTGTTGATAAGAAGTTTTCTATTCAAAAAGAAATAAGAATTAATGTTATAAAACAGATTTATATTTTTGAAATAATCTAAAAACTAGATATATAATAGAGATATATAATAGAGAAAGGCAATTTATATTTGAATATTTGAAGCTGTCAATCTTCTTCATGTTCAATTTCTCAAACATCATCATGTGCTCAATGATCGATAAAGTACTTAAGTTACAAGGCAGATCAAATGTAATTATTATAGCGACGTAACGCAGAAATTGGTTCTAGAATTTGAGTATTCAATCTATCTACTGTACATGGCAGTAACTCTATTGTCTATAAAGTGTTTATTTTAAAATGTCTTTAAGAGCATATGATTAATTCACTTTCACAAACTTTTTTTTACCACAAATAATGGGTATTTTCGTTAAAACTGTGGAGAGTGGTAAAGAACATGAAACCGTATGTCTGGCGACTATTATTTTTTTTTGAAAAATTAAAAAAGTTTTTATATTTTTCCCCAATTCCCAAAGTTTCGGCGAAAAATATCCATTATTTGTGGTAAATGGGTTTGAGAAACTGAATTGCTAAAGTGATATCACATGCCCTTAAAGTGTTTCCTTTAAAATTTAGAACAGACTAAATAATATTTGAAATTAAAAACTAAATATTAATTAAAATAAAAATTGAAATTATATTTAACTTTATTTTAAAATAAATTCAAAAGTTCTGATGCGTCATGTATAAACAACTTGATTGATATAATTCACGAGTTCAGAATTAAACTAGGATTGAATGTTCTTCCTGAATATAGGATGAACTGCATGTAACGCAAATCAGAGCAGTGATACAGAAAGTAAAGTAGGTCAATAAATGAATACGAGGCAGCTGGACGGTTTGAATTTGAATTTCGCGTAAATGAGGTGTTGGAAAATGATGAATTGTTTGGATCACGATTTAAAATTCATTATAAGGGTCTCCACTCTACGACGCGGCGAAGTGACAAGAAATTCGACTGGCGGTAATGTCAGACAACAAGAGAAAAGACAAGTGGCAAAGCTATCAAGAACTGCCTCGGATGCTAGACGTGGTCCCGAAACGGAAATTCCGACAAGAATGCAGCCAAGAAAACAACACGCCCTTTTACCTGTGAGACCATTCATCACCAGAAAACACCATCGAGAGGAACCACAATCTTCATCCCTGAGACCATTAACTGATGTCATGCTGAAATCACATAGCGGGAAGGAGGTATCACGATCGTTTTTAATCAGATTATCAAAAAGTTTCAATAATTATATTTATTCTATCTACTTTTACACCCTTTCTGGGATTTTACAGACACTAAATCGCCCATTTTTGGGAGAATTAAGTTTATTGTCGATATTAACTTAGATTCTTAAATTAATGCAATTTTTATTGTGTTTATGTAAACGGCCCGTAATCATTTTTTAAGATTCGGATTTTTCTTTCTATTTTTAACAAGAAAGATTGCTTGAAATAATGAATAGAACTTTCCCTTGTAATGATGATCATTAGCACTTCGTGCTAATTTGTAAGCAGATTTTTTATTGAAAGCGTAACAGCTACTGTCGATAGGAAATTACACACAACATGTGAAGCATAAACAAGTGGCGTTATTCGTTCTTGGAATGAATATACGAGGAAAGATTGACGAAGTTCTATTGTTCATAGAGATTTTATACAGTTAGACAATTTTTCATGATAAAAGAAAGAAAGTTTATGTTATGTAAATTGGAAAAGCTATTTTTATTAAAGGTCAACGATACCACAGATTAAGTGTGGCTAATAATTGAGTTCGAACTGATCGATACATCTGGGTTGCTTCAAACCTAGGAAATCCGCAAGTTTCATACGATTGTGGAAGGTTGATAAATAATATTTCTTTAGTTCATACAATTTATAAAAAATAGAAGACTATTACAATTTTTGTGTAGTTGAAAGCAAAATTCCCAAAAACATATTCCAATTATTATCATTTGAATTTGAAATCATCCTTCAAATCGCCACCCTGAATCTTTAATTTTATAAATAGACTATTAATAAGAGTTCTAATTTGTAAACACCCACTGTTAAAGAGAAATTAATTCTCAAATTTTAAATAGAAGCAGTGTTAAAATATTGATTCATTTGCATTAAAAATAATTCTATAGGAAAGAAACTTGTGGCTATTTTTATTTTTAATTGGAACAATATATCTGAACAAACTAGAATCGCGGTAAAATATTTCGTTCATTTGAATATTCAAAACTTCTGGTACATTTATTCTTGCCGATTTCCTTCTCAACAACATAATCAACATAACAATCCTGATGATTGTGGGCAATGATTACGGCAGAATTCCGTCACGAGACTCATTTTTCAGGGTGTAGTGAAAGCAGTTTGGGATTGGTAATGCTCGCTAAATAACTCGCGTGTCTCTATAACATCCTTTAGACGAAATGCGAGCTGGCGTAACAGATATATACATAGCACATAGGGGTTGGTCAGGCGAGCGACGAAGCCGATCAGCTGACCAGGCTGATGTTTTGTGGAGATGTATATTGCCATAATATAGGCATATAGGTGTATCTACAACCCCCGCTCCTAGCAACGCATGCGCCTTTCTTTTTCAACCTCAAAGGAGAACATAGGGTGGTAAATTCCATAAGGGTGGTTCGCGCAGTTTACCACGCTGACGGGGGTGGCGGCACGTATTGATTCTCTTTTCATCCCTTGGCCATCACCAGCAGTCGTTTCGGGGTTGCTGACGCCGACGACATCGTTCTCCTTACATGGGGATTTAGACACCATTTTTGTCCCCGCGTTCGCGCTGATAAAGGACTCAAAAATTCAGAAAAGAACTTTAGAGAAAAAGTAGAGAGAGAAAAAAACAAGAAAATGTAGATTGACCCGGCATCCTTTGAAGAATCAGTTTGATTCTAACAATGAAAAAGTATCTTCGCTAGTTTGGTGGATCTCTTCTTTAAGGGACGGTCAGTAGAGCTTGGAGAAAAATGAAAGCGATCAAAGTCGTGACATCGAAAGCCTTCTTTTGCAGGGGATGGTTTCTGACCCTACTGATGAAGTGGGGATGCACTTTCGTCAATCTACTGGTTAGCCAAGCGTGCGCTTAGCGTTGTTGCTGAGGGTCTTTGAGCGACCTCGCCTCGAGTGAAGTTCAAACAAGTCGGGAATGGAAAATTTGATTTCAATTTTTCCTGGTGAAAAGTGTAGATGGGATGTTATCTTTGAATAAAAAAAAAAAAAAAAACCTGGAGATTATGATCCGGAGTCTGAAGTGTTTTGGGGCCGAGAAATCCATAGATGGGATTAAATGGGAGTCGAAGAGAAAGGAGTGTCTTTGAGCTTGCGTGCCTCCAGAGAGATTGAGGATCTCGATTTGTGGGTAGTGACCGATTGGAGCGTAAAGATGATCCTGTGGAACGATTTTTCGAAAGTGGTGGAATATTCTCTAGCTGTGATTTTTAGCAGGCTGATTTTTGAAATTCTTGCTGTGAGAAGTAGACTGGGAGAGAGGTTATCGTCTTTAATATTGGAGAGAGTAAGATTTGGGGCTTTTTTTTATTTTTAAATTGATAGGATTCTTGTAAATACTCTTAATTTAGTTTAGAGAAACAGTTTCTTCGTTTTGAGATTGATTGCGCGAGCTTGGAATGTTTAGTTAGATATGAACTGAAAGTTCTTGGAAAAAGTGGGACAGGGAACGAGGAAATAAAACTAGAGCAATGAACTCATGAAAAATAATATAAAATTCCACAAGATTTATAACCAAAGGACAATGAATAAATTTCATAATTAGATTTACAGCCAATCTTTTGGTGAATTTTTTCCAAATCACTTTTTTGAAATGCAAATAAAATGCAAGGGTTGAGGCTATATGTCAACGTTTGAGGGAGGAGACTAATATTTGCATACAAGTAACAAGACTCTCGGTAGAATTCAAATCAAAACTTGATGTTAGCTTGTTCTTAAGTGAACCGTACATTCAAAGAGATCATTTGCAAATTATTTTCTAATCAATTCACAAAATATTTAAATTTAAATTCAAATACGTGTCTTTCCCCTATTCCCCTGCTTTCCGCCTTTTTAAAGAATTTCTATTTTTCCCTCTCTGTTCAAGAAAATCTTCTGTTCCTCTTTTATTTGGTTGACAATCCATTTTTTATTCAAAACAATCCCAATTTTGAGATATTTGATAGTATTTTGGGTATTTGTAAAATTGATTTAAAACCAGAATCTATTTTTTTCTCCATAGGGACTGTGAGGCCTGAAATTACTATTAGGTTTATTTCTCCTTTTAAATTAAACTTTTTTTTCACCTCAAGGGCACCTGTTTTGTTCATTCAGTTCAATGATTTATTGAATATTGCATAAAGCTGACTAATGAATCACTCTTGACTGAAAAACTTGTTTATCTCAAAGCTCCTTGAAGTGGACATTAAATAAATTTGCATTTCTTTTCATCCAGAAAATAAGTAGAATAAGTAAATAAATAAATTGATTCCAAGCTCGTATCTAAATTTTGGTTTTTCTAATCTAAAGTAAAGATAATTTATACTGTTAAAAGCTCAGCTATGGGACTAAATTAATTTTTGTTTTCATTAGCCAAAAGTGAGATAGGTTCGATTGAAGTGTCATAAGATTCTCTTGAGAAGAAATTTTCTGAGAGTAAAGCAGCAAAACGGGTCAAACTGGCGGCCTCCAAAGTAGCAGCAGCTTCTTCGTGCAAGATGGTCACTCGTGGCCTTTTGCGGGTAAAAGTTATAATTTTTTAACACCTGCTGATGTCTCTTTTTTTTAATTTCATTATATGTATACGTATGGTGAGATAGCAACGAAGGCTTCTTGGAACGTGCTCGAGAAATCCCTTAAGCGAATGACGTATCACGACACACCGGTGTCTGAGGCACACTCGGTAAACGGGTTTTATTGCTTAAAAGAAAGCAAAAAACTGTGCATGTAAATAAGCGAATCGAGACTCGATTCCGAGCCGTTTTAGGAGAATCAAATTACTTGCTTTTTACGCACCAATTGCATTCTTCGAACCAAACTTACCGAATTCTTACTACTTTACTGAAAGCGGTTCTGTAAAATGATTCTCGATAAGTCGACATTTCTCGAAAGGTTCGAATCTTTACATTCAAATATTTTCCGTTAAAGGGTGATGAAACCAAGTTCTATACTTAAAATTCAATTTTCTCATTATACTTAACAAATGTTATAAATATATATTTTTTCAACTTGTAGCAATTTTTAGCTCTATAGGCAAACTTCTATTTCCAAAGAGAGTTGTATTTTAGAAGGGAACAATACCTAATTATAATATTTATTAAGTAAAGTGAAGAGATCGTATTTTGAAATTAGAACTTGGACCCTACGGCCAACACACTTAAAGGAATATCAGTCAAAGGAATTTTGGATTTTTAGATGTTGAAGTCTTTTAGTTGAAGGATTTTGGTCTGGAATTTTTGAGGAATTTTTCAAAGCCGATTTACGAGGTTCTAAGTTCGGAGTTATAAGCTTTGGAAATTAAAATAATTTCCTGCGATATTTAAAAAGATATAATAAGAGATAGTTTATAAGTCTAAGACAACAGAAGCAACCTTTTGTGACATTATAATTAGTTATTGAGACAGATTAATTATTTTATTCAATAAGTTAGGATATTTTTCACATGCAAACGAAATATTAATTTTTTTTTTATGATTTTCTTTTGATTCAGACTGGAGATGGCGTGGGGGTGTCGAGTGGTGGAGGTGGTCGACTATCTTCAAGGAGTCGTACCTCCGAAGAACCTCACATCGGCAAGTACAAGTTGTTGAAAACCATTGGTAAAGGAAACTTTGCCAAGGTGAAACTTGCCAAACATGTACCCACGGGGAAGGAAGTAGCAATCAAGATAATAGACAAGACGCAACTCAATCCTGGAAGTCTTCAGAAGGTAATATTATAAAAGAAAAATTTGATTGACTATTGTAACATTATTTTCTAAACGAACAATTTAAACTATGTATTCTATGGACATCACTTAAAATCTTTTGAGACTTCTTGAAATCTCACCAAAACTATAAAATAATTATTTCTTGTTCCAGTTGTTCCGCGAAGTAAGGATAATGAAAATGCTTGACCATCCAAACATAGTGAAGCTGTTCCAAGTCATTGAGACTGAGAAAACGTTGTACCTGGTGATGGAGTATGCTAGTGGTGGAGAAGTATTCGATTACTTAGTCTTGCATGGCAGAATGAAAGAAAAAGAAGCGAGGGCGAAGTTTAGGCAAATTGTGTCAGCCGTGCAGTACTGCCATCAAAAGAAAATAATTCATAGAGATTTAAAAGCAGAAAACTTGTTACTGGATAGCGAAATGAATATAAAAATAGCCGACTTCGGGTTCAGCAATGAATTCACTCCGGGAAACAAATTAGATACATTTTGTGGCTCTCCTCCTTACGCAGCGCCAGAATTATTCCAAGGTACGCAAAAAAATTGAGAAAGTTGTAGAATTTATGAGCTAACTGAACGTATGGACATTTTTATATTATTAATTCTATCGGATTTTTATAATTAGATTAAGAATTGATAATAATTTCAACTTATTATTCTAGGCAAGAAGTATGATGGTCCTGAAGTAGATGTATGGTCGTTAGGAGTAATTCTCTATACATTGGTGTCCGGCTCCCTGCCATTTGATGGCTCAACACTCAGAGAATTAAGAGAAAGAGTACTGAGGGGGAAGTATCGCATCCCATTTTATATGTCCACCGACTGTGAAAACCTCCTGAAAAAATTTCTCGTCCTCAATCCGACGAAACGAGCCTCGTTAGAGGTACGTGGCGATAAGGTTCGAACATATTTTGTATCTTTACTATTCTCTTTCTAGAATAGTCAAGATTCTTTCCTGAATTTGTTCATGAAACCTCCAAGTTACAACCAATTACTGCATTGCCTACATTCTCTAGAATCTACTTATTTCAAGATTGTCCTTTTTTGTTTTAAAAAAATTCGAAGTGCTGTTTCGAATTGGAAATTTTTTCTAATGTTCCAAATGAATTTTTGATGTCTAGTACTTACAGCATGTTTTCGAAATAGAAGAGCATACACAATTGATTGAAATAAATTACAATTTAGGCATCTAACGTAATTAAAAAGAAGGCTTTATATAACTTTTTTGAATTGCAGAATATTATGAAAGACAAGTGGATGAATATGGGATATGAAGACGATGAATTGAAACCATATTTAGAACCAGAACCTGACTATAAAGACCACAAGAGGATAGGTGAGTCCGCCAGTATGTACATAACACTTACTACTTTGTTGTTTATATTACTTAGTGCACCCCGAATTAGACACTCTGCTTCTAGTGTAACATAATTATAAAAAAAAAAAAAAAACATTTTATTCTATCGATTCATTTTTTCTTGAATCTTTTTCTTGAAACAATATTCTATAATTGATTGAAAAACGTTGATTAACATTCCTCAAATTAGTTTTTTCGAATGTTACTAAAAATAAAGTGAGAGTGTCTACATTGCTACAGTTCTTGAAATTCAAGAATTGTAGACAATAAATGGTTGTTAGCTATAAGTTTTGAGATATATCAGTCGTATTTTTCAAATATATTCTATTCAATAAATAAACAAATCTTACAAAACTGTAGAGAATTTTTAAAGTTCATATACTTTTTAAAATTGTTGAATATGATCTGATATATCTTTGCATGTAAATTAGAATAGTTTTAAAAAATTTTGAAGACAAAAGAATTTTTTTGCTAAATGAATAGAATATTGCATGATAAAACCTAATAAATTAAAAAGAATTTGATGTTGATCTAATAAACTGTCATGTTGATTTTTACTAAAAAAAAAAGTATTATTTGAATTGAATGAAAATAACGAATTAAACAATTTTAATATTATTAAAGAGTATCGTGAAGTAGATTTTAGAGAAAGAATTTAATAATCTAGTAAATTTGATCATATATAAGACAGAAGTTTAAATGGAATTAAAGTTAAATAAAATGAAGTCCTGTAAGTAAATATATTTAAATGAATAAGCAACGAACATTATTAGATGTGACTATGCGTATTGCAACTGTTTGTTACAGAGGCGTTAGCGATTATGGGATATTCAAGGAGTGAAATCGAGGATTCATTAGGACAAGCCAAATACGACGATGTGTTTGCCACTTATCTGTTACTCGGAAGAAAAACGACTGATGTGAGTGTATTATTATTCTATTTAAAAATATCATTCTTTGCGTTTATGATTTTAAAAACATGTAGATATGAAAGTTTTTGTAGTTTCGTCTTCTTAAATTTTACTTATAAATCCAATCTATTTCCATTTATAGCCTGAGAGTGATGGTTCGCGGTCTGGTAGCTCACTGTCTCTACGTAACATTCCACCGCAAGTTAGTTCGGGTGGAGGTGGCGGAAGTGGAGGAGGCACAGGAGGTGCAGTTCAGAGCCCGTCGCATCGAGGAGTTCATCGTAGTAGTTCTGCAACTAATCCTAAACCCAGTAGAAGGGCTTCTTCCGGTGGGGAAACTCTCCGTAAGTTCTCAATTCAGAATAAATCCCCAGTAGCTTACCTTTGAAACTAAAATTCGAATTCTATCTAGATATTTTCTAATCTAATTTATTTTTAGGTGGAGCACCAAGCCCTGGCAACACAACGAATCATAATCATGCCACCACCGGAACCGGTGGAACGGCAGTTGGAAGTGGCGGTAGTAATTTCAAAAGGCAAAATACTGTGGACGCAGCTACAATTAAGGAAAATAGCGCTCGTGTCGCTGCATCTAGACCTTCTGCTCCTAAAAATAGTCCTGGCCAACTTGATACGAGTGAGTTTTCCCTTTTGATTAAATGCGAACGGCTCTCGAAAGTATATACGATAAACTTGTACAGTTTTGTCGCTTTCTATCTGCGCTAAGGTTATGGCTTTTTTTTGGTTGCTATCTTTTCTACCCTACATCTAATCCAAAACCTTCATTTAATCACTAAATCTCTCCCCTATGATTCTGTGTATATAAAACTGAATTTATTTCAAATCCTTTAAAATCGCTATGAAATCCCTTGAAACTCTTTAAAATCACTTAAAATAATTTAAATTTTCTTGAAATCCCGAACAACGCTGGCTAAATTTCTGCTAGTATCAATTGATCAATTTACTTACCTAATTAAATTTGACTTTCTTAATACAATTTACTTTTGATTTGGAAATTCATGTTGCAATTAGCTTTCCATGCATGATCTGTAAGTTATTTAATTGAATATTGTGATTCACAATAACTTTTAGTT
>JAUEJJ010000045.1:1036832-1065472 GCA_032164275.1 Synergus coniferae | reverse complement strand
TTAATAATTTTTTTTATTGAATATTAAGTAATAAATCTGAAGGTTTGAGATGAAATCTTGGGATGCGGGATTGTTTTTTCCCTTGCCCTAATCATCTTATCATTTGTATCGTCAGTTTTTTTATTTATACATCATTCCCCGCTTTGTTTTGTGTTGGATCATATCTAATGAGTCTTGCAGTGTCAATGTTTATTCAAGGCGTCGGAACGAGTCCTGGAGGCAAGACCAGAGTTGGGAAGAGTAACACGATGAACGCCGGGGTTGGAGCTGTTCGAACATCTACTACCCCTGCTGCTGGATCCATCGGTCGACGTAGTACTATCTCCTACGATCAAGCTAAGACTTCTTCGTCTACAGAAAGAGCCAACGATGTGCCCAGGTACAATAAAAAACCTTTTTATTTAATAATTTACCAAATTTTCTTTAATTAAATTCAGGGCGAAATCCGAGGATAGTCACCTTCAAAATTCTAATAAGTACTTTAATCTCTTCAATTCTTTAAAGTCTTTTGGATTATTTTTGAGCACAAAATGAAATTATTGAAGATTAAGATATTTTAAGGCATTTTAGTATAGACTGGTATAGAATACAGCGAATACTGTTAGAATTTTGGAAAGTGATTGTATTGTACAAATGTTAATATAGTAAGATATTTTTACTATTTTCTTTATTTATTTTTAAGAAAAAGCTCGTCTGTTCTAACAAGCTTAATTCTACTAACAAACTAGTATAATATACGAGAAGTAGATATATACAATATATAATAATATTATATAAAAAGTAGACAAAACATAATATGAATGAGTTTCAAATGGAGAAAAAAAAACATTAACAAGAAAATCTGTCATTGAAGCCGAAAATGGTTATTTGTTTGCTGCATCGCTCTAGCATGCTGGCTGCTGCCTGCGACTCATTAATTACAGAATCTCACATTTAAAGACTGAAAGATATATATAAAATCATCTATTCCAATACTGTTTCAAGAACACAGATGCTTCTTATCTTGCCATTTTTAAAATCCTTAGTTGCATTTACAGATTCGCACAGTTTCTGTGTTATCAACAATTTTAGAATTAGGTTTGCAAACACGAAACTGAAACAGACATAGCCATCCATTCATTTATTCATTCATTTCCTCATTCATTAAAATGCATTAAAATGTAAATATCATTTTAGGTAGAAATCACGATCATTCAATTCATATACTCATCACTTTTTCAAGGGATTCGTATCAATTTTTTTTTTTTAGAGTTATGATACCCCTAAAAACATTTCAAGTTTTTCATCTGTTTAAAGATGATTAAATTTACGTAATTGGTGCTTTGAAAATCAATAAAGTAATTAACTTCAAAGCACATTAGAGGGAAGGTTAGGTAGAGAAATTGGGTCAAAAGAAACGAAAATATTTTAGAAATCAATTCTCTCAAGCAATGAAAACTTCCACTTTCGGTATTTTATGATTAGCGCAAAAGTAAAATTAGAGAAAATAAAGGGTAGCCCTAGAGTGTTTTTAATTTCGAAAATAAATTGATTTCCTTCGACCCATTAAAGTACCGTAAACCGCGGTAACACTGCTACAAATCTTTTTTGTTCTGACGTGATGCGTATGAAACTAACGCTTCAAAAACGTATTTTATTTAAAACTAAAAACTTCTCTGAAGTATTGCTATACAATGTCGATTGTGAGAACAATAGTTTTAGGGGATTTCACGTCATTTTCAGAAATTTAAAAAGATTTTACCAGATTTAAGGATTACCTCAAATGGCGGTAGAGATTGTAGTAAGAAACCTAAAATAGAAACGTAGGGATGGGGAGTATTTTGACTAGTTTTTTGCACAGCCTGGGAGAGGGCACTAGGCCGACAAGGGGTCACACCAAATCTGCGAGCATCAGTGCAAGTCACCGTTCCTCGAGTGGGGTTCCCCCGGGTGATCATTCGCTACTGGATCCTCAGCCACGGAATGCTCACAACTCACTCCTCGTCACCGCTGACCCTCTTAGACAGAGGTACAGGCCCCCATCGCATAATCTGTCTTTTTTTTTTTTTAATTTTTTTTCTTAAGGAAGTTGAATCCATTTTCTAATCTCAAAATTCGAATTTCTAATTTTACCTCAAAAATATTAAAATTAGGTATATTTTCGCTTTGTAGATGTACTCTTTTCTTTAAATAGAATTGTGTCTATGGAGAGGAAAAGTGTATGATTTTAATACTTTTATTAAAGAGTAAACATTTTTTCTCTGAATAGCTGTACTGTTAGTTCAAAATACATTTCATGTACAGAGCGAAAATATATTTATTTTTAATATAAATAACTGTTGAGTGAAATGAGGAAATTGTGTTTGAAGATTAGAACTTAAATCCAATACTCTTAATTCCTCTCTAAGTATATATGTATTAGAACAGTAATTTATTCGTTTCATCGCTTTTTTTCATAGCCCAAAAACAGAAAAAGATTCAAAGGAATTAAACGGAATTGGAATGTGGAATGCTTATTGAATCCGGTCTTTGAATCTTTCAGAATTCAGGGAAATTGAACTTTTTTTTACAAAAACACTTGTGAATCCAGAAAGTTTCACAAACCGGATTATAGGTCCAGATTTACAAATTACATATTATGTGTATTTCTGAATTCTTTTGAATTTTTTTTTGGTTTACCGGGAGGCCACTAACTTTCTTAGGGTACGCGAATCCCGTCGTTAATTAACATTCAGGGTCGTTCATAAATTACCTAAGGTGTGTAGGATGTGACTGCAGGCTTCACAGTCTTTCCCCTATTTCCCTGTTTTTTCCCTGTTTTTTTCCGGTTTTCAAAAAAATTCCCTTATTTTTTCATTTTTAACTGAAATGCACACTAAATCAATATAAAAGAAGCCCATAGGAAAATTCAAATATTTTTGCTTAAAAGTTTAACTATTTTGTTAAAAATTTATCCTTTTTCTGGTTAAAAATTCATTTTTTTTTTATTATTCAACTAATACTTTTTTGTTTAAAAATTCAAATATTTAGTTGAATATCCGTTTTTTTTTTCTATTTCTCAAAATGAATAAGGGGAAATTTCTTTCTTTCTTGAGGTGAGGCAGGCTTCTTGTATTTTTTTAGATTTCAATTTAATAATTCAGAATGTAATTTATAAACGGCCTTTTTGAAAAATTTAATTTTTAAGACATCTTTCGTAGATGGTTCGAAGGAGATTTCTTAACATTCCGCAAAAAATCTGTAAAGTTCTCACTAAAAAAAAGTCTCTAGGTCAGTTTGATGGTCATTATCATATTCTTGGAGGATTGGTTTGCATGATTTCCGAATTTTTTAAGTCATTTTCATTCGTCTTCATTCATTTCGAGATACAATTTTACACCCAAATGTATAGTGTAGAGTAGCCGAAGATTTTTAATCCAGAAATATTGTTTGAGCATGTTGCATTAGGTACTAATGGTTACTTCTTAAGGTTAAGAAGGTTTTCTATTAACAGTATATTTCTTTTTTTTTTTTCTGCGTTTTAAGGATTTAGCATCCAAAAATATATTCTTATTGCAGTGATAAAATGTGTAGGATTTTATGTATTGTAGATTATTCTCTACACTTTTTTTATGTTTCTATCTTTTATTTTAAAAAGCATGACGTCCAGTTTGAAACTGGAATAATGGAGAATTTATGAGAGTAATTTAATAAGATCTCTAAAATAAGAAAGCGAAGGGAATTGGCATTTATTTTCAGCTTTATTCAAAACAATGAATTGCCAATTCTATTACTAAAGCATTGTATCCTTCTGCTTAATACATGTGTATTCAATGTGCATTTTAATTTCTGCAATGACGTATTTGCAATTTGTTAAAAGCAAACTCTATGTCGCTTTAAATTCTGAGTTCTCGGAATTTCATACTGCTACTGACAAAGTTGTTTGCTGTCTTAAAAGTGTATAATTAATCTTGGACTTGGATGGAAGTATTATTTTGTTTAGATTTTATTGTTGAATTTTAAATGTGTCCTTTAGATTAATTGAACCATAAGTTTCTGTCCTAAAAGGCAATTTTTACAGCTGTAAAAACTGTATGTAAAATGGTGAATCCTGTTTAAGATTTAAGTTGGTTATTTAATAATAGTTATCTAATTTTCTAATCGTTTTTTTTTTTAATTAGCTTGGGAGTCGCGCCAAGTAACAGATTTGCTATACCCATAACCCCAGCATTTCCAAGGAATGTTCCGAGTCGTAGTACGTTCCATTCTGGACAAAATAGAGCCCAGCGAAATCATACTCAGGTTTGTTTTCTGTTTGCCTATACAAATTTCATCGCTATTATCGAATTTTTCAAATTTAAGTTACTAGTGGTTGAAATTTGAATTTTTAATTACTTTATTATTATAGGTATTTCAACATATTTATGCACTAATATATGGATTAAATTTTCAGGGCCACACACATACGCAAGATACAAATGCGATAAGCCCACTAGCAAGGCCGTCCTTTTTCTCCAAACTCTCTTCAAGGTTTTCTAAACGGTAAGTTGCCAAAGGCAATTTTAATTTTTTTTTAATATTATAAGGTATGCATGCTAGGAAGTGTTCTACTTTGAAACACCACTTAATCACATCTGCCTGTTTCAATATTCATAATTAGAGCATTTAATCTTTTCAACTTATTTTGATCATCGCGTTTCTTTTTTGAATAAATATGATAATAAAATTCAGGATAAATGAAAACTTGTATGCAGAACGGGAAAAAAATTTTAATGCTCTGACTATAACATATAAAGTTATCAATCAGTGTCTGCTTACTGATCTCGATTTACCTGTTACTGTTTGCATGCTAAATAATGTTTCTGTTTTAAGGATGCACAATGACTATGTAATTCTGGAAATTGTATACTGATGTAATGCGTACATTAAGAACAACACAGGGTCTTTTTTATCTGTAATTCGATGAGCCATCAGCGACCATTATCACTGAAAGCCGTAATAGTAGTTCAAACAGTACTTTTCACACTTGTTTTGTCGTTAATTTGTACACTCGATGTACATTATCGCGTCCATTATGTCTGTATGTCTCTCTGCTCGTCCCACGTAACTCATAGTATCTCAATCTTTCACTTGTTACTCTCAAAACAAAAATCTATAAACTTATTTCTGAAAATTCCTCCGTCGATGTATACACACTTTACTTATTTCATTTGGACTTTGATTTTAATTTGCCTTCGACTTTTCAGCACTAAAGTTTCTGATTTATATTTTATAATTTGCAATACTGAAAGTATTTGTAATAATGAAAGAAGAGCAAGAAAATAATATCTACTTGGCAAGAGCTCAGATATCCTCGCATACTCATTGTGCATCCCTTTTGACATGATCGTAGCGAGGCAAATCCTTATCTAAACATTCTTTTCGGCCTTAGTTGTTGTTACGTATTTTTCAATATATTATAATAGCATACGATGTAATGCTGCGCACGTGAAAAACTCTTACGCGAAACCACAGAATAACGAGGGTCAAGCCGTCGAGAAACATAAGAAATAAGAATAGTAAATAAATAAGATAAAGAGTAAGAAAAAATAGTGAGAAATCAAAGTTGTCTTTCATGAAATGGTCACTGTATTCATCGGTTAGCAGAATTAACGACTTGTGCAAAATCAGCATAGCCATTGATGCATCAGTGCGATCCTTAACAGTTAACAATAATCCATATCGGTTATATTCTGTGCCGCAGGACTTGAACCAAATAGCTTGGCTTCATCTCGAGTTCCAAGATGAAAGGCCATAGAGAAAACGAGTCTGAACAACTATGTGATGATGTGTCAAATTCGGCAATCAGTGCAGCATTCCCAACCCATCTAAACTGAATTAGAAAAGCTCCATCAGCGGCACATTGATTACAAGTTCTATGGATTGATTTTGAGAACTATGAACTACGAACGCTCGGCTCCGTTATTCTGTGGTGTCTGTTTAACTGTTTGACTCTTTGACTATCTGACTGTCTGACCGTTTGACTGCCTGTCTGTTATGTAAGAAGCTCATGACCCAAACCCATCACTCGCGACATAATGCGGATACTAAAGCCCTCTCATTGACCTAACATGTGATCGTCATTAACGACATTCATGTCTTCCGGCATGGAAGCCGCCTGGATGCACCTAGAAATAGCACTAAAATCCATGCCTTTCCCAATTCTGCCTGCCACTCCGCTACGTGCACCTTAAGTCTCTCGTCGACAACTCCTCGCATATTTTTCTACTCTTTTCAATTCTCAAATTCAAATCGATAAGCTCGCTGTACTTAGAGCGCTGTCCATGCGAGCAACCCGTCAAGTCTTAAGTGGGCCTTATTTTGCGATTTAAAAAAACTTTAATTCAAGGTTTCTAGTAGGTTTTGCTCAACTATGAGGGATTTCTCCGAGGAAGAGTCGATCAGGATATACAGTATATTTATTTATTTATTTATTTCTATATTAAGTGTGTTGAAATAAACAATTTTTGTTAAATCATGTTTGTTTAAATATCATATTTGTATTGGTATCTGAAATCTTGAAAGCGCCTCTGTCTACGTAACAGAATAATTTTTGGAATAAACAAAAACTGCATAGCAGTTCCTCAATTTGGAGAAAAATTGGTTGATGCTATAAAATTATTCAAGTTTCAAAACTTTGAATTTTTCAATGTTTTAAAAATTTTGAATCAAGTAGTTCCCAAATTTTATTTAATAAATAATTTAAAGAATACAAACAATATCCGCTAAAAACTGTTAATATTCGATCGTAACTTCTTGTTGTCTACTTTTTCTTTCTTTAAAAATCTACTAAAATTATTACTTTTCGTTTGGCGTATATAAAAATCGCAAAGTAAGTTCCGGGCCCTTAAACAGCTCAATCATCTAGGAAAGTAGTTATGTTAGGAGTAATTATTCGCTCATTATTTTATCAGCGTTTTCCTTGTCCGAATCAAGAAAAACAGTTACAGAACGTACAATAATTTTCATTATAATTTATTATTTAATTAATGACTAAAGAAATCTTTCTGGTGATTTTATTGGTGCAAAATTCATCATGAAATCTATTTTATAATTATTTTTACATCAGCTATTTTGGAAATTGTTGTATTGATTCCACTTCGTTTTTGTCCTTGTAAATAGTGTGGTTTCTAATAATTTGAAAAATATCTTTATCCTGCGCAGTATCGAAAGCGAGAATGAATAAGAATTGGGACAACACGAGACAACCAATCGCTCAATTATTCTCAACAACGAAAATTGTCAATTGTTTCACCAATTCTCTCTCACTGTCTTGCTCTCTTCTCATCTTAAGAAAATTTTTCCTTTCAATATTTAAAAAAAAAACATTTTTTTTCTGTCGTGAGGAAAATTCTTTTCTCAATTTTCAGTCGCATTCGAGGCAGATTATCACTTTTGAAAAGTGCCTGTCAATATTAGTCTAGCGTAATGAGATTTATATTTTTCAATTTTCCCTCTAAAATTGTAAATCAGTTTCCCCAATACCAACCCGATCCTGTAAATGGTATTGTTAAAAATTCGTTGCAAAATTTATTGAGCCAAAAGCCAAGGGAGTAGGAATTTCGAATTGAACACCGCATCGTAGAACGGGATATAAAATTTATTAGCCGGAGCGCAATGACTTCTCAGCCCTTTACAAATTTTGTTTGAACTTTCATTTTTGTAAATTTATTTCAAATAATTCCTCTGCTTTCATAATATCAAAAAGTATTTTTAAATTTAAAATTTTTACATTGTCAAGATCCGTTTGCGCTCAGGCCAAAAAATTTTTTAACCCGTTCTACGATGCAGCGGTTTAATTGCATACTTCCATTGTTTGAATTTCTTTTTCAATTTTTAAGGTCGTTGCACTTGGTCATTTGTTGATTATAGATAAAATTAAAAGTTAACAACTTTAGTTTCCATTAGAATTAAACAAATGTTTACAATTGCATATAATATTATAAAATAATATTATTGATTAATTTTATCATTTGAATCTAATCGAGAAATGTCCTGCAACGATTTCTATTTATTTTTTAAAAGTTATTTTTAAAGATTGAACACGCTGCGAAAGTGCTCTCTAAAGATTTGCAATACACACTTACTTAAAAGAGTAGTTAGTTTTGTGCAATTTGTACGATGAAAGTGTAGTCGAGATCCCGCAAAGATATATTAAATAAATAAATAAATATATATATATATACATATGTATGTGAATAACGATATTATAAGCGATACAAGTTTTTTTATTACGTAATTGTCCTGCGTTGACAGGTTTTCTAAATGAAGGATGATATTTCACGTTGTTTTCCGCGTGAAATCAGGAGCAGCAAGATGCGGAGAGTATCACGTTTAATACTAGTACCATCACAACAGATGCGAGTCGCTGATATTTTATTTTTCGTACTCCCGTGGAAATAGGACGAATTAACGAACTCTGATCTCATACTGTTATGTACAGTATGTTAAACGGTAGCGATAGCTTAATAATGTAATTTACAATAATTTAGGTATACGCTTTTTCATTAATATCTATTCAACAAATTTCAAACTCGTAAAAGAGATTGATAAGATAACTATTGATATACGAAAGTAGTTTGTTCAAACTAGACCTTGTCGACTCGTAATGAAAATCTCAATACAAGTACGATTCTCAGCTCTGCATTCTGAGATAATTAATAATATCGTAAATTGCTAGTTCGGACACGCGTAAATATTTAAGACAACTGTGATCCTTCCTTTGATATTTTTTTGCGCCGATTATTTTCTGTAAATAGTCATAAAATGAGAAAAATCTCTTTAAATTTTTTACACTGACTTTTTAGTTACCTTTTGATCGAATTTGAATTCAATAATTCCAAAAAATAGGAAAAAAGTATCAGTTCTGTGAGCATTTATTTCCGAGATAATATTCCTTATTCGCTTTTTTATTATACGGAAATGTAGGCCTACTGTTATGTTTCTACTGGAGATATCGTACACTTTTATTTTGCACAAGTATATTATTTTGTCGGGGTTGAAGCCGATCAAAGATCAAGTCATTTTTTTTAAATCAAAAAAAAAAAAATAAGGGAAAACTTAGATTATAGATTTTACAGATGTTTAAATTTTAGGAGAAAAATGTTCTATTCTTTGGTCGGTGTCGACACCCACAATTTAGTATGATTATTGCTCATAGATTCCGCATTGTTTATAAGTATTTTATATTATCAATTTATCATTAATCGAAATATACTATTAATATTTAACTAAATCACAGACAGTTATAATTTTTTTCATTTATAACTAAGTTACTTCTCGTCCTTTTCGATTTCTCAAATAAACTTAAACAAAAAATTAAAACTCTAAAGAAAAGATCTGCTGCAGAACAATCACAACTAAAAATCGCTTATTATTTCTGAAATCATCTATCATGGAACTAGCATTTATTTTCCAAAGAAGAAAAATATTCTTTTGCATTTAGCAGATTTAAATGATCCGTTTACTGATAATTGCAACTATTATCTTTGACTCTTTGCAAGAAGTTTTGCGGGTGAATGTAATTAAATGCAAGAGTTTTAATACAATGTATATTTTAATACTTGATAATAATTTTAAAGGTAGTAAGCATTGAATTCTACATTAAATTAGTAACAGTAATAAGATTCAGAAAAACTGGCGGTATTCACCGAAGTGCATGAATGCGTGTAAGATAGTGTAAACTGTTATGAAAGGAATAAAAAAATGCGTCCGATAGACTTATGTGAAATTAGGAAAGGCAAGGACAAAAGAAATGAAGTATTTAAAAAAGAACACACATTATAATAATAAAATTAAAATATGAGTTAGAAATGATTACAATAAATATGTATAAATATGAGCTTTCGTATGCTTGTGATTCGCGCTGTTTGCTGTTTTCCACCTGCTCGTCGATGCACCCTAAACACTTTTTTGTTGAATGTAATTTGTAATAGATCTGTCGTCTAAGTGGCCTATAATTTCATCGCCTAATTTCTGTTTTGACACACCGTTGCTTGGAGAACAGTAAACGGCCTAATATAGAAATTAACAATAATTATTGTTTTATAATTTTAAGAAGCAATAAGAGGAATAATTTCATAAGCATAGTAATAAATCTTTTAAAAATATCTTATATATGTCTTACCAATTTATTTCTATAAACCTGTTAAAGCGTTGTAAAGCTACCTGCGATCATTATTTCATGCATGTGTCCTTTCAGCATCTGAATGCCTTCATCGGCTTGCAAATTTTCATGCGATCGACATTTTTTTTCTTCTATGTTTAAATATGCGGAAACATTTTATTTATGGGTATCGATTATTTGCGAATTTGCATTTTTTAAATTAAGTTAATTAAATCATTGTTTGTTTTTAGATTTTCATTTATATTTTTTTTATTATGTTATTGAAAACAATGAACAATACACACCATCGACCATCAATAGCGAGCATCATTTTTTCATCAGATACTTATTATTTAAAACACGAAGTTATAAAGAGATATTTTTGTGGAGATGCAAGAACTGGTGGTGGTTGTACATAACGAAATTCGAATGATTTATTATCGAGTTTAGTGTTTGTTAGCAATTGCATTTGTTTTGTTATTTCAGCCCCATGGACCCATCCGTTTCCCCCAAGCACCCAGTAGTGAGGTACGTTGCTACATACCATAATACCACAAATCCATCTTTACTTTTTCTTTTTTAATTGTATTTTTTATCTTTTAATTAAAATAATTCTGAGAAATATTCAAAGTTAGTTTCCTGAATCCATTTGTACAGATAGCACGTTTTCACCTTTCAAATAATTTGAAAGTTACTCAAAATTTGTTAATTAATTTTAAAAGGAAAATTGGAATTTAAGACTAGTGGAGACGAAAGAGGATATTTTATAACATAAACAATGTTTAACATGTTATACGTAAACTATTTTCATGGTACATTATTAAACTCTATTATTTCTCTTTACTATTATATAGAGTAGGAATGAAAAAAGTTTTTTTGTTTTACAAACTTGACTTTTCTTATAAATATTGACAGAAAACTTTATTTTTGGACTTGGTGAGTTTGATATTTTCTGCAGCTACTTTTTTTACGGCATTAACTTATAGTAATGCTTCGTACGAAATATAAAAAAAAAATATGTATGAAATTAAGCTTACCAACGATTTTGAAAATATAATTGTATTAAGAGTCTATGCAGTATCAGAATTACAACTATCGATTTGCATGTGTCGCATGTATCTTTATATTTTTCAAATACACATACATATATATTTTATATATAATAGCTTTGCAGAATGTTTCATTGCTCATTGTCGCATCTTGAACATCTTATGCTCCTTTTTAGAAGTAACAATTTTTTAAAAAGAGAATTGAATTAAAAATGTAAAAGACCTAGATTAAATTTTATCTTTATATTAGGAAAGATTTTATGTTAATGTTATGATAATGTAATTGGAAGCAGTCTTTATTTTATATTTGTGAAGTACAAAAGTCAGCTCCACTTTTCATTTCTGGTTTATTTCTATTAAAAAATGACAACAAACAAAAGTGTGTTTTGTTTAAAAGTAGGTATTTTAAATAAATTTCTGTTCTAGTGGCGCAACAACAAACGACGATCAGGTGAAACCACGTAGTTTACGATTTACTTGGAGTATGAAAACCACCAGTAGTCGAGATCCTATTGAAATTATGTCTGAAATTCGAAAGGTATTACAAAAGAGTTAAAAAGATTCATTATTAAAAGATCAATAAATAAATAAAAATAAATGATTGTAAAGGAATTAGAATTAGTATTTTAATAATATATTTTTATTATATTTTCCTGTTAAATCTTTAAGTAGGTTTTTATAAAGTAATTTAATTTTTTGTCTTTTGCATTTAAGAACCGAGACAATGGCAGTTGATTACAATGCAGAGCGTGATAACGTTTTAATCTTAAATTTTTAGGTTCTGGATGCTAATGAATGTCAATACGAGCAACCTGAGCGATTCCTCTTGCTTTGTGCACATGGTGATCCAGCAACAGATAGTCAAGTACAATGGGAAATTGAAGTTTGCAAACTGCCACGACTCTCTCTAAATGGCGTACGATTCAAACGTATTTCAGGTAATTTGAGATTTATTAATCTTTATATGAATTTTCACACAATTTCACATAATTTATCAAATTTAACGACATTTTAAAAGATTTTCATGCATTGGATAAATCTTTTGAAATTTCATCGAAACTGCTTCAAATCTTTCAAAATCATTTGAAATCATTGAATTTTTTTAACTCTCTTATAACGCTTTAAAAATCGTCTTTCAGGTACCTCGATCGGGTTTAAAAACATCGCTAGCAAAATCGCAAACGAACTTAAGCTGTGACTGCCGGCCACAGGCGCTTTAGACGGTCGCGCCAATCCATAACCCCCTCGCGTTTTGTGCCACCAAGTGGTAACGTCTGAGGAATTCTATTCTTATTTCTTCTGGGACTCTGACTCTGACTTTGACTTTGAATCGGAATCGGAATCGGAATCGGACACGCAAGAGATATTCGTTTAGTGGCATCTTATTCCCAGTCGGAGACACTAAATAAACATCATCTCGAACTCGTCGAAGGTACCGGATTCACACCAAGGCCTTCGACGGAAACCTTGAAATTCTGTGATCCATGATGGCTGATACAAAAAAAAATTGGAAATACTCTTGAGTGCCAAATGGAACAGATGGGTCTGAGGAAAAAGCACGAAACTGGCATTATAATATTCCGCTCTCATTCTTCTTTTTATTTTTTTCAACGAGTAAAGCGAGACCTTACTTTCACCTCTTCACAATTATTTTACAATCACCCTTACAAAATCTGTCAGAATGCTCGAAAAGCCTCACTACTTTGTTTTATTAGCAGTATTATTTATTAATCGGCAGAAAGAGTCTTCTTCTAGGAAGAAAGTTTCGTTTTCGAGCCGAAAGTTTTTTCTTTTTTCAATCCAAACGAGATTTCATTGTTTAGTTGGTGAAAGACCTACTCTGATGTACATATATTGTATGTGAAGAGTATGTTTGGTAAAAGTGAAGGCAGTGCTCATCTTCGCAGTAAACTCGTTTTAAGGATGATGCTTATTACTTGCGCTCGGAGGAATTGTTAAGTGTGTAAAAATACTGTTTCTTTAAAACATTTTACGGAACTGTTTCCCTTTTAATAAATTCGTTTCTCTGTAGAAACTAGTGTAGGGATGATATCAAATTAAATTTTAAACCTTTTAACGAGAAGGAAACTGAAGAGAGAGAACTGAAGTTTAAGGAGTCAATTGAAAGAAAGCTGCATTCTGCGTCAAGGAAAGATTTCTTTTTATCATTTACAATCAGCGCAGAGCGCTTAAAATAAAATTCTATCCATTAAGCGCCGCGCCGGTATCGCAGCGATCATTTTTACGATGCTTTCCTTTTTTATTGTATACCGTAAGTCCATAAGTACACAGCATTATAGACACTAGACGATTAATTAATTACGATCGATAAGAGCAATTATTATATGATTATTAGTATTATTACTACAGAATGTAAGCGGGCAACGTATCGTTATATCGAGCTAGGAGAAATTTCAATCTACGAATATACAAATGAATTTATCCAAGTGACTATCCCTAATGTCATGTGAATAATACCGTAATTACTTTCGATAGTTGACACATACATATAAGATCTGCTATTTCTATGGAGGACATAATAATTATCACATTAGGTATTATTACAATATCTTTTACCGGCGGGTGCGCGTGTTAGCGAGGATGAGATTTTTTTTCTGTAAAGTCGACGATGTAAATAAAACAATAAAAAGGTACTAAGATTCAAGATTTTGGTACGGCTGCACGTGCATCGCGAGAATATTTTATATTCGCCTAAGGTTTATCGACTAAATAATCGCTAGGCAATAACTAATTTATTTACAAGTTATGAACGAGTTGAGTTGTTTTTATACTTCCAGTGCGATGAATTCCGAGCGATTTGAACACGTAGACAAAAAAAAATAAATTTAGAAAAAAAAATAAATGCTGCGAATCGATAAATGACTGATAGCAAATAAGTATCGAAGCCAGCAATTCAATATCGTCATTTGATCGGAAATTCACACGATTCTGAGCGCAATTAGTGTACATCAGAGGCATCGGGACTTACTCTCATTATCTCTAATTAAATACGTATACATGTATGTAAATATTTTATATATGTATACAATACCCACAGGACGGTCCACCCTCTGCCCATTTTTTTCTTTCCAAAACTGAGAAACTGCGAGTGAAACTTGTATTTATTCCTTCCCTCTCGATACTGAGATCGCGGAAAATAATCCGAAACGAAACAAACTTTTTTTGGAGGAGAGTTGAGAATTAAACCAATTTTTCTTTGTCAAATATGTCGTTCTGAGATTTGCTGGTTTTTAATATTCAAATCGTTTGATCTGGTTTTGATTATTTTAAGGTTTTGCTTTTTTTCTTTTTGCAAGTGGGCTGAGAGCGCATTGTGCTGTCGGAATAAGTGTGTGAAGCTATGTATGTTTTTATATAGTTTCGCCAGTTCAATTTATACTCTGATCTAATAAAGATGACAATGTATTATAAAGATTGAATAGCGTCGTATTTAAAAGTTCTGTGAATGCAAGTGCATCCGCGACTAAGAATTCAAGTTACTTTACTACTGTTAGAAAATAATGTATCACTTCGATGCAATTGCTGTAACAATTGAAATTAGAGAAACACCTAATAATAGTGATTACTATTATTATTAGCGGTTAACAATAAGATCTCTAGTAATGTTAATGGTAAACCTCTAACACGTAGGTAAATACGAATAATGATGTACTGTATTCTATACATACACCCACCCTCAGCTCGCTTGCTTTAACAACTGAATGTATAAATCAATTAAACTTAACAAAAGATATCTGAAAGAAACATCATCAGAAGGATCAAAAGGTCAATATTTTCAAAATCGACTGTCGATGATTGCTTAAACTTTCAAAAAGACAGACAACATTCGCTGCTTACTTTAATTGACCTTGAATTAAATCACCTCGCTTCTTCATAAGTTCGAACGCGCCGATTTACTCCGGAGGAATGTTGTCGGCATTATTGCAATGAGACTCTCGGGCGTATTTCACACATATACACCTCATTCTGTAGATAGGAACAAGCTTTGCTAAGTGTTTTATGGTGATCGGTATTTAGAAAAAAAAATGTAGCGAACATCATTTATAATAAAAATGATAACACATTATGGTGAATATTTTCCAGCAGTTTCTGCATTTCATTTAGGTATGCAGTATAATAATACATAGAAATAAAAATAAAATTATAATTGATAGCCATTAGCGTGCTACGCGCGCTTTTAAATGCCATTTTTTCATTAACCTACTTTATTAATGATAATTTTCTATTAAAATTAAATACTATTGATATTTTCGAAAAACTTCTCATATCACTTTAGATCTTTTGAAACTTCATGCAATCGTTTGAAATTAATGTTATTATTTAATTTACTATTCTTAATAATAATAATAATTTATACTTTTATTAAAACTAAAATTAACTGTATTAAATCTATGAAGAGAAAATTATTGATTCAATTAAATTTATATTTTAAAAACTACATAAGAAGGCACTATTTGATAAAGATATGTTCTTTTATTTATGAAAATATCACAAGAATATCATTATATAAATATAAATACAACATTTACATAAATCAGGAATCCAATATCTTTTTAGTTCGCCAGAAAAATTAATTCTAGGTGCTAGAAACAAGATTTTCAGAAATATATTTGTCACTCGCTTTTAGAGCAGTTTGCATTTCAGAATACGCAGACAACGTACAAGCTTCGTTAATAGGAAGCCATTTAAAGTCTTGATGCTCTTTGGATAAACGAACATCTTTTTGTGTATTGATTAATTCAGCCAGCCAATAAATTACAATTTTTCGTTTACCCTTGACAGGGTATTCCAATTCTTGCTTAGAATCTTCGAATATTTTTAGATCATCCCGAACGAAACCTGCTTCCTCTTCCGTTTCTCGTAGAGCCGTTTGAAAATCAGTTTCTCCTCGATCCACGTGACCTGAAATTGAAGATAAATCAAAATTACCAAAATAAATGGGCAAGGAAAGCGGGAATCCTTTAATAAAGGACACTTTAATTTCTTATTTGTTTTTTTTTTTTAATATAGGTACCTTTCGGCGGAGTCCAATGATGATCACCGTACGCTGTTTGCATCAACAAATATTCAACTGGTCCTGTAAGTCTGCGAAATATAATAAATCCACAAGCTCTTTTTGCCATTTTAAAATTTCTTTGGGAAATTAATTTAATCCGAAGCACAACGTTCCTTTTTTCTCAAACATGCTCAAACAATTTAGAAATATATGGAAATTCAGGCAAGACCAGTTTTCCTCCAGACAGTCGATTTAACTGATTTAACTACGTGCGTCGTGCGCAGGCTCTCAATTCTAGTAAATTTTGACGTCATGATCTGTGATAACTGGTGATAACATGCGACTATAGAACTGTTGAGAACTGTGGAATGAAATAGGAATGAATCAAAGATAATTTTCAAATATAAAATAATTTTTCATTTGAAAAGTTTTAGAAATAACAAAGAAAAAACTCTTCAATGAGAGTTTTTAAATTCAACAAAAGTATAAAGTTAAAATAAAATAAATAAAATGAGGAAATCAAATTTTGAGATTAGAACTTAGTTTTAACACCCTTAAAAATTAAATTAGAATTTGCATATATATATATATATATATATATAAATATATATACTACGCAGATACAACTGATTTACAAACATTTTTTAAAATAAAAAATGGTTTATTTAACTTTACAACCGGAAACATACACTTCGATAATATTGCGATCATCACCGGAATGAATGAATCGCTGGAATTTTTCAAGAAGGGTATAGTTAGTTAAATTATCCAAAGTACTATTTGGACTATTTAAATCGATTACTAGCGCATCGAATTGTTTTCCAGGTTCAAAATTTCCAATTTTGTCATCCAAAGATAGACCTGTAAAGAAAAATACTACATAAATTTTACTCAATAAATATTATAACTGTAAATGTATTTCATTTGTAAATATACTCTTTGAAAATAGGAGATATTTACAAGCTGCACCACCAAGTGTTGCAAGGTGAAACATGTCTTTATAATCGAGCCAGTGATAATTTGGTTTCATAATTGCAAGATTATTTGTAGCTGTAAGCGCTGATCTAATTGCATCGAGCATCGATGAACTTTGTCCACCTGAAACGTCTGCAAAAACGTTACGAATATTAGAAGTTTATATTCATATCAAACTTAGAATAGCTTCATTAAAATTTAACCTGTGCCAAGTCCAACTTTGATGCCTTTTGTTTTCAATCTTTGAACGTCACAGATTCCACTTCTTAAACAAGCATTTGATGACGGACAATGGATAACAGACGAACCTCGTTCTTTTAGAATATCAAGTTCACTATCTGTTAGGTATATTCCATGTGCTAATATAGTCTGGAAAAAAATTAAATATGGGATTAAAACAGCGCAATTCATCTCAATATATTTTTTTATATAATATGTGACTATCACTGAATGTGAATTCATTGATTCCTTTTAACCCTCGGTCCCCTGTCCAATGCTTGAGGACAGGGTCTGACAGACCCAGGTATGGGGACCGAGGGTTTAAACTATATAAACTTAAACTATATTTCATAAGTATAAGCTGACCTTTTTCGTGAGAAGACCAGCGGCGTCATAAACAGTAGCGTATGAGGGATAATTTTTATATACTTCAGCAACTGCTTTAATCTCGTCGACGTTTTCAGAAATATGGGTCTGAAAAAGTAAGATGTTGTGAAATCGAAAAAAGATTGGTGAGAGAAAGTATATTTATATTTTCTTTTAATTGAATCTGATTGTATCTTATACATACTTGAAAAATAGTTCTGAAGATAATGCTACTAAAATATTTATTTTTTTTTAATACCTGAACAGGAATGTCCATAGTTTTTGCCAGCTTCCCTAATTTTTCCATAAGCTCCATATCACAGCTCAATGCAAATCTTGGAGTCAATATTGGTTTAATGAGGGGAGACTAGAAGTAAAAACAATCTCTGTATAAAAATACAAAAGTATGTAAAACATTATTTTGAATATGTAATTTAAAATCTAAATTCACGATAATTACTCTAAGTTTTTCTATATCGTCAATGAATTTGATAACATTCGTGAAAGAATTATCAATATTTTCACAATATCCATCATCTCGTGGTACATTCATACTTAATTTACCAATGAAAGCTCGTTGTCCATATTTTAGTACTTTTTTGGCAAGAATTAGACAAGCTTCTTTATAAAGAGAGGCGAAATAGCAAATTGTCGTCGTCCCCATTGCTAGAGTTCTTTTCTAAAAAAAAAAAAAAATGTTAATAATTTTTTTTAGGAATAAATATGTTGACACAGTGTTCTTATAGTTTTACATTTAAATTAAGAAAGTATTAGATTTTTTTTTTCATATTGAAAAACTTACAACGACTGCATCAAATATCTTTTCAGCGAATTCATTATCAGAGAATTTTCTCTCTAGTGGAAAAGTATATTTTTCCAACCATTCTAATAGAGAAGAATCGCAACCCAACCCAAGATTGGGATGTTGAACTGCATGGAAATGACAATCGACAAAACCAGGAATTAAAAATTGTCCTGGACTTAAGCGAGTGACTGGTTCGATCGTTAAATCTCCCGGTTTAGGATTGGGAAGAACACTCTTTATCTAGAAAAAAAGAATTTTTTTGTTATTTTTGGAAATAGAAGTCGTATGGGCGCCAAAATTCGAATTATAATTATTTTGGCAAAAGTGTTTGGCTTTTAGCACAATCATTGAATTTACATAAAACTTCCTGATTTTATTGATTTCTGATACCTATGTTATATTTTATTAAAAGTGCATGTCGTTTTGTGTCCGGATATGAACCACATGAACCAAATACGAATATGACATTTATGGCGTCTTTGTTATTGAGGTTATGTTTACCTTCGTGTTGGCTGTGTCAGGCTGTGTTTGCACTTTCGCAATTTATTAATAGAGAAGTTGATAATAAAGATTAAACATGGTGACTTGCTGTATTTTATACTGCAAATTGACTTTTTTTATGTCTTCTTGTCTTGCTTTTTGCTGCTTTTTGTATAATTACAATCATTAAATTTAAAAAATTTATTTGAAAAAGACGCGCATTTTGCCGACTTCTGTTTCCGGTTCATCTACCAATCAGAAAAAAACTTTGTTTCAACCAATCTAAACTCTCCCTTGAGAGCGTGTTTGACTTTGAACTTTGAACTTTGAGCGTGTTAGCAATCTTTGGTTTGGTGTTAGTCGTGTCGTGTGTTGGCATGTGTTGGATCCAAGCAGATCCAAGTTCTTATATCAAAATTTAATTTTCACATTTTATGCAAAAAGCATTCAAATTAGACATTTTTTCACCCTGTACACATAATTCTATTTAAAAAATTAGTACCTGTACAGAACGAAAAAATATCTAATTATAATATCTGTTGGTTAAAATAAGATAAATGAATTTCGAGGTAAAAACTTATAGGTTATTTTTCAGCACATTTTCAATTAAAGTCATTGTTATTTTGACTTACCTCTCCACTTTCAACAATGACAGCAGCTTGATCAAGCATAATTAAATCTCCATTACTATTTGTATGAATAACAGGCCCAACGAATGTTTGTTGCTTCATCGTTATTCAACGTACTAATTCTACAGAAAATAGATTTATTATTTATTTATACGTTTTAATTTTTCTATATTACAACTTCTGCAACTGCAAAATGATATAGCATTAAGTTTAATATGTAAATTGTTTTACAGATTTTTTTAAAAATAAAAACAAAATCAAAGTAGGGCGGAATACAGTTCTTTCCAAGCACTGATATGAACTGCGTGGCTGCTCTCGTTAGTCTCGTTCATCTGAATTTTAATCTGAAAGAGGAGATGCATCAGAGCCTTAAAGCTGCCATGACTGTCATCTTCGCTATCATGTATTCGGTTGAAATTTGAAACAGAAATGAATCGTTTCCAAGGACAACAAATATTGATCTAACTCTATTATTATCAAGGGAAAAAATTGCAAAAATTCGTTTCTTCGCTTTGGAAAGAACATTTTTTTTAAATTGTAGACACTAAATTTTACAAAAATGGGTGATAAAAAAGAACCTCGGAATGGTGAAGGGAGAGTCGACAGACTTAAAAAATCAGAAAAAGTGACTTCTGACCCTCAAACTGAGTACTTAGATATGGACACCGATGAAGAAGAATTTGGAAGACAAGGTCTATATATTTCAATCTTCATTCAATTGTTTATTACGAAGAAAATTCTGGTTGATATCCGAATATAATTTAAATTTTTTTGAATAAAATTTTTTGATGATCATTGACCCAATATATGAACTATACTAATCTAAAATAATTGCTTTAGTACGATACTGCGCAGATAAGTGATTATTATGTAATTAGTGCAAGCAAGTATCTCGAATACGAATTATATTGTATAAACTAAAAGAAGAAACTTATTAATAAATACTAAATTATATTTGTTACATAATTCTAAGATTAAGGGCGTTGGATCCAAGTTAATTAGTGAGAGTTTTATTACAGAAACTCCAGAGCCTGAAGACGAGGAACCTATCGAACCAGATAAACCAATATTTACTGACGACGAGTTGAGTACATTGGTCCGTTATTGGTAAAAAAGGAATTTCTACTACACATAAAAATGCTTTTTACAATTAAAATTAATTTTGAAACCATCAGGTGAAATACGTGAAGGATTTGACAATTCTACCTTCCCTATCAGAATTCCATTGGAGCGAAGAATGTTACGAAATAATAAAAGAATATTTTCGAGATCCAAAAAAAATTATTTTAACAATTTTCTTCAACGAGAACAAATTAAAAGCAAGTTTGGATTTTCCCTCTTACACAAAAGATGGGTTAACGTATTTTTTGCGATACCCGTGGCAAATTTACACAGCTGAAAATTTTTTATCAAGTGTAATTTTTGGAAATGTCAACAAAAGTACTGAAAATACGTTATTAAAATTCATGGAATATACTTATGCTCCAGTGGTTTTTGACAGTAACGAGTGGCCCTTCAGTATCCTTTTTCATTAATTTCAGAATTTTATTTCAGAATTACACGCATGTATACGATTAAAAAAAATTAATTTGTTCATTAAGGTTGTTAGGACCAAGTTCTAAACTCAAAATTCAATCTATGGAGCCATATTTCCATAATTACGCCTAATTCTATTCAAAATCTTTTCGCGACGGATCGAAAAAAATATTTATGTATTTATAATATTTTGTTGAGTAAAATAAGGAAAACAAATTTTAAGATTAGAACTTAGTTTCAACACCTTTAATATATATTAAATTGTAATCAAGTGAGCCTGATAAATTGCTTTCGATGAAATCTTTTATCATTAATGGAAATAAACTCAAATCTTATAATACGTATTTTATCTAAGAATGTAAAAGTATATTTCTGATGCAATAAAGCAGTCACGAAGGACAAAGTGTTCTCAACTTGTCATGAATTTATAATTTGCCTGACGGATGTTGTTTACAAACCAATGGGACTTACTATTTTATATATACCAAGGGAAGGTTTGGAACTTGAAAAATCAAAGCCCTTGAAAGAAATTTTAGGTTTCACAAACGAGGAACCCGAAAAAGAAGAAGTTAAAAAAGAAGATCATGATAAAGAATTAAACAACAGGCTCGAAAAAATTGCTCGCACTTGGATTAAACAAATTCGAGAAGCTTTAATAGCTTTACCAATTCTTAAGATCGAATTAAGAGATATAAGGGATGAATTCGATTACTGGAATCATAAATGTATTTATTTTCTAGTATATTACATGAATATTTTATCTTATTATTAAATAATTCTCGTGATTAATACTCTCACTTTTAATTTACAGACGACAATCTGAGCTGTCTTTTGTTTCAAATTTCAAGTACAAATGTAACAAAGATTATAAAAAGACTTGAGAATTTGCATTCGACTAGCATAAAGCAATTTCATCAATTACTGGAAGAGATTAGAACAAAAAGGGAAGAGACTTCTGCAAATATAACTTATTTGAATGTTTTGTTGGAAGCTTGTAACGAAATTCAAGAACCTGGTGATGTAGAAAAACACGTTTCAAAAATAATACTTTTACTCAGATTTATACAAGTTGAATCTCCATTTTTTGCTGCTACGTACGAATTTTTTCTCACATTTAATATGGTTATCAAAAAATTTCTGATCATTTTTGTTATACTACATTCTAGCTTTTTAACTTAAATTTGTAAATGTTAAAGGAAAAACATTGAAACTCTCTATCAAGCACTGAGTGTTCGAATTATAAATTTCTGTAAAGAATATGTTGACTTGGAAAAAATATTTAAAGGCAAGGCTGCTCATACAAAGAAAATGATTGAAACGTGCATTACATCTTGCGAAAGCTACTCTAAAATCTACGATCAAGTAATTTTTTATTAAACCTTTTAAACTAAAAAAATATTGAAATTACTTTTGACTTATCTAGAGATAAATTTAATCGAATTGTTTTTGTAACAGATAGTAAACGAATGTATTGAGCAAGGTGAAAATTGGGATGTAAATAGAGAAAACGTTTTCAAAAACATCGATGCATTTATAAACAGATGTCAAAACATAGTCGAAATTTGCGACGCTACTGTAGTTTTTAGCGGGTATAAAAAATCAGTTCTTCTACCTTAAAAATGATAAATTTTCATAAAGTATAATAAAATTTTCATCTGATAGAGTCAGCACATCAATTATGTTTGGAGGCTCGAAAGGAAAAGTATATGACCTTTACTATCAGAAATTGGAAAATTCGTTTTTTTCAATTCTAGAGCAGATCAGAGAACCTTGTATTTTTGCATTAAATATCACAAATATTTCATGGTTTCAATATATGATGGAATTCAGACATGAAGTTTCAGAATTAGAAAATATGTTAATAAATATGATCGACGATATGTTTGAGGAAGTGGAAAATGTCGATGAAGGCATTGAGGTTTTATATTCTCTCCAAAAGTTTAAACAACGTTCACATTTAGAGAACTTGCTGAATGACAAATGGTTGGAGGTACAGAAATTACATTAAAAAATGTATTCTTCAAGAACTTTATCTTGGTTCTTTTAAAATTAAATTATTGTACAGGTGTGGACAATATTCAGTAAGGAAATAAAATACAGTTATTCTGCGGTTTTTGAAAATAATGATTCAGACAAACTGTACTCAAGTATTAACATCACGTACTTAACGAGGCAATATTTGATGATGATGAATGCTTCTGATTGGATTGGCGATTGCAATATTCAAACGTACGTCTTGCTATTAAAACTAAATTAAATTTTTGGACTTTTTATTGTCTCTAAATGGATTTTCATCAAATAATTTTACAGAGATATTTTAAAAACCTTTAAGGATGTTATTAGAGTTTTCTCCACAAGAGTGGAACAATAAGAACACTTTCGTTTTGATACATTAGAAATTTAAAAATTCAAGATTAATTCAGAGTTTTGGAAAAATCATTAATACTTATCTTTAAATTATAAATAAATGAAAACTTCAAGTTAGTCTATATTTATAATACTGCTTAAGTATTGTAAAACTTCGTGATCAAAACACATTGACTAATAGAATAAAATATTAATTATGTGCAATTACATATTTTTATTTATTTTACATCATTTAAAAAATATTTCAAACAATATTTTAAAATCCTAAGTGTAGTCGCATGACGCTTGCATTTTACAGACAGTTGCATTCATGCAACATTTGCGACGTGTGAGCAATAATTAATTTGTTTGTAAAGTCATTTCTAAAGAAATTAGTAAAAACCACAATTGTCAAACTATCAAAAATAAACTTTGCAAAACTTTTATCAGTAAAGTATGATTAGTATTGCAAAGAACAGTTTTATGTAGTATGTAAATTAAATATTTTGCATAATTAAAATTTTTGATGGGTCATTGCTAAAAAGTTGTGTAATTATGAATTTAAAAAAAAACTTTTCAAACACAGGAAAAATCTTTTTTTCAATTACTTCTAACTCTAAATAGAATGCAAATATCAATTTTAAGGATCATAAATGGTAAAAATCCAAACTTAAACAAGTTAGTACATTACTTACACGAATTAAAGAAATCCCAAAATGATAAATTTCAAAATTATTTTAAAAATATTAACAGTGGAATCTAAAATTTAATAAATGTACTTAATGTAAGTACAGATTCTCAGTATTACTTAAAAAATACATTAAAGATGTTGGGTCCATGTATTAAATTCAAAATTTGATCTCTTCGTTTTACACAATAAAAATTATAACCAGATATTTTTCCGCTCAACAGCGATACTGATTTTTCAAATAGAATGTGTTTGCAAAGTGAATACATTTATAGAATGAAAAATATCTAATTATAATTGTTAAATAAAGTGAAGAAATCGAATTTTTTTTATTAGAACTTTGATCCAAAAAAATTAATCAAAAAAGAGTAAAATGACAGGCTCTTATATTTTACAACTTTTTTGCAATGCCTCTAATAAAGATATAACGGCCTCATGGTTTTTGCTAAAAAACAGTAGAGATTTTTTAAAAAGATCATTTTGTAAAAATTAAAATACGTTGTTTTTACACATAAACCGCCATACTAGGAGTATTTTCCAAGATTCGCAGACATTGATTTACAATTGATGTTAATCTCTTCAGTCTTAAATCTTCATAAGCTGTATAGCGTGTGCAAATTCGTGAACATGTAACTACACATCGTTGTGCAGTTTTAAGTTCTACTCAGGGGTCGTTCAAGTATTACGTTAGCACTTCGAGAGGGGGATGATAGCTTACTAATATATCTTACATGGGGGGGGGGGCAGGTCAAATCTTATGTAAGATTTTACGTCTCCGAAAAAAATATGAGTTTTAAATATAGGCATCACTTCAATTTCATCAGTAATCTTACCACCATGAAAAATAATTGTTTTGCGTGCCATAGGGGAGAGGGAAAGGAAAAATTCCACGTAATAAATATGTAGAGGACTTACATAAAATCCTTACTGACATGACAAATGGTTACGTAATACTTTAACCACCCCTTACATTATGTACAGATTTACAGTGGAAATATCAAATGAAAAATTGCAACATATTGTTTCCATGTTTATCATCAATTGACTCATCTAATTGATTGAACTCATTAAAGATGTTAGATCAAGAATATAACTTCAAAATATCGTTTCTTTATTTTAACTTAAAAAAACTTAATAATTAGATATTTTTCCTCTCTGTAGCGGTACTCATTTTTTAAATAGAAGTATGTGTATAGAACGAAAAAATGTATAATTGTAATACTTTTTATGCAAAATTAAATATTCGAATTCTTCGTTTTACGCAATAATGATAAAAATTGAACATTTTCTTGTTCTATAGACACACTTCTTTTTTACAAAAGAATACCACTGTAGAGCAAAAAATGTCTATTTCTAAGATTTGTTGAGTAAAATGAGTAAAATGGAACAATCGAAATTTGAGGTTAGAAGTTGAATTTAACGCCCTTAAGAGAGATTGGTGCCTAATGTGGATCCAGTCCTACCTTGTTGAAGAAAATATATTCCTTGTACCACTTGCTGTCCGCTTCCTCACAAGCCGCGCTGCCACTGTAAATATATAAATTATAAATACTTTCAATATATAGTTTTAACTTTTAATCTTCAAATTCCTATTGTAATTTTAAGAATAAACGAACCAGTAGCATCTTGTGGAGTAAGTGGCTTATCAATAACCTTTTGAAACACATTCATCCATTGTATTCGATCATCTTCATTTTGAGCGGAAAGCAAGTAACTTCTGTCAGGAGTATCTAAAGTAAAGGAATACCTCTGATCTTTCGCACCTACTGGAACACCCATTTTCACTCCATAGCCTTCAGAAGTATGGCCCAAAAATATTTCACCTTTAGGATGTGCATCCTTTAATCATAAAAAGAAAAAAAATTCTGATAAGTAAATGAGAAGTTTCCACGTAAACTTATGGATGATTATTTATAAAATAAAAAAGTTACCATTGGATCGTCGTGATACATCAGTTTACGACCATCTAATGTAAACCACCTTTTCTTGTAAGCGTCAGAATGTCTTGGGCCTGTTTTCCACAAAAATCCTTCTTTAGGAAAATCTTTAGTAAGTTGAGAGATCAATTCAGATTCAGATGCTCCTGGGTATGCGACCTGCAGACGGTGAAGTTTAGCACACCTTATTGCCACATACCAGTTCGTTATTACTTCAGAATCTTCATGGTAAACGTAGATATGACGCGTTGTACCATCTTTCATGAAGGAAATTTGAAGACTGTTTTGATTACCAGTTTTTGCCGGAGCAAAGGCTACATTTAATTCTGATATCCTTAGTACTGCCTTCGCTTCCTTGAACCAATCAATTAGAATTATTAAGTAGAAAAAACGAACACAAAAACATTTATTTAAAAAAACATAATTTAAAAAAATAAAAAAAAATCGGAGGAATCTATTTCAAAAGCATTCTAATAGAGCATTTCACAAAATTCTACCTACTTTGTTTTCTTTTACATAATACTTAAGTGTATCATCCGCTTCAGAGAGGACAAATTTGCGAGGGTGATAACGTGAGTCTTCTTTTCCTCGTTTCATTAAAAATCCTTCCATAAACCCTGACACATAGTGACTTTGTCTTTCTGGATGGCAAAATTCTTCTCTTTCGTATTTTGCTCTAATCCATTGTTCAATCAACACCCTGTAAGTGAAATCAATTTGACATATTTGTTCAGTCAAATGAGGAATTGAATTTCGAGATATATGAAAGAAAAAAGAATCTGTAAAAGTATATTAAGATAAATGTAATTTACTGTGGAGCATCTTGATTTGGTCGACGATAACATGAAGGAACACGTTCTTCATATCGCATTTTAGCATTATTATTGCCAACCTCTCGTACTCGATTCACTTGTGAATCTTCCCACCTATCTAGTTTTAAATGTTTTACTTTGGAAATATGTGGTCCCATCAAACGATGAATACCTGCACACCTTGCACATACGAAGATACCTATATTGTAAGAAGCCCATTCTGGATCTGAAAGCGGAAATTTCCATTATTATATAGTATTGCGTTTTCTATATATTATTAACATAATCACGCACAATGGAAAAAAATTTACATATTTCTTGATACATTAACCGAGAACTTACAATTTTCAACCGATATAAACTTTTTTTCATTAAGGGTTAAACCCTAATTATAATCCTTGTTAAATAAAATGAAGAGATTGTATTTTAAAGTTAGAACATGGATCCAACACCCTTAAGTAAACTAAAGAGATCGATTTTTGAGGTTAGAAATTGACTCAACATTCTTAATCGTTTTAATTTCAACTTCTTAATCGTAAGACTTTTTATTTATGGCAATTAAAATCTATTCAAATTTTTTCATTGTCTACATATTTTACGTATTATATACTGGTTTGTAAATTGTACATTTATATCTCCAAAAATTCATCCCTGTTACAAAACAGTATAAGGTAAATGAAAAAGTGTATATTGTTGTTCGCCCGGCAGTCTGTTTTCGTCAAGAAAAGGTGGATGAGTAATATACCTATTTCTTTCCTCTTTACATTGAAATTTATAAGAATTATAACACGATATGAATAAAATGAAATGACTTCCTATTTTGAATGAAAAGTCCCCTAATTTTATAATTTTAAATCCTGAACTTTTTCTTTCCACAGAAAATTGTCAAAGTATTTCAACTTTCAGATGAAGAATAAGACGTTATTCGTATCTTACGAAACGTTACAAAGACTCTTAAATGTCGCCTGTAAGTCTCACTTAATTTGTCAAGATCTGTTTTTCAAAACATTTGTAAGCAAAACATCATTGGGAAAATATGTATAGGCATGTATAATTTCCATGTAAACATTAAACTTGTAAATGAACTAACATTATATTTTTTAAAAATGGCAACGGTAGTCATATTTTGAAGAAACAAACTCACTTTTTGCTCCACAATCAGCACAAGTATTATTTCCAGGCTTTTTTAACAGTTCAACTAACAACTTTTCATTTGAATCCTCCATCTTAAAACATACTACACATGACTACACACTACACGTCGTAGTACGTACACACTATATCATCTACTCACTCTACACCTGTGTGTTCAGATCTGATGCGCCGAGTTTCGCATACACCCAAAGAGCTTGTCCGTGTAAAGAGAAGGAGAGTCATCATCCATCCTCGTTCCTCTTATCCTTCTTACTCACTCAAGAGAGATTAGAGTGGGGATCGGAATACGCTCTCTCTGCAGCAAGCCAGGCAAGCCAGGTAGCCAGCAATGCTCCGCAAGTTTTCGAATTCAAATTTCGGACGGATTTCTTAGAGTTCTTAAATACTTAAGAATTTATGCTGAGCACTGAGCCAATGATAAGGAGAATATGATCAACATTTAAATTTATAAAGACATAAACATAAATTCAAACAGAGCATTTATGGAGCATTTTTACAAGAATTTAAACCATTTCATAGTTTAA
>JAUEJJ010000045.1:1005122-1019408 GCA_032164275.1 Synergus coniferae | reverse complement strand
GAATAAGTTGAGTTCAGTTGACTTTTGTCAGAAAAAGTAATAAAGATATGCAAATGCCTTTTAAATTTAAAAGTAAAGCACCGCAATTATGTCCCATAAAAGCAGGTAAATTTTCAAACTGCGACCTGCAGCAGTACCACCAGTCGTCAACACATGTTCCCAAATACACTGCAAAGTGAACCATTGAAGGTATGAACATGTGTCCTGGGCAGTAAACTCAAAAGTAATTTACATCTTCGTTTTTCGAACCTTTTTTCATGGTCACGAGAAAGAACTGCGCGCCTACGCAAACATTTTCAAAATGCTCCAACTTTTGAAATTTTTATCCAAAATGGCTGGCTAACGAACTTGAACTTAATTTTAGGACATCACTAAAAGAAGACCAATCTTCAGACACTGAAGACCAATCCGATTGGTCAATTTTTTCGAAAGTTATCGTGCTCATAAACTAAAAATCTACAGACACACAGACAGACACATTCTTAAAAAGATCGGAAGAAATTAAACGAAATTAAAGTTTATTTAGGACGATAGGAGGCGTAATCTTGTTACGTTATAGTAGCTGAAGACGAATGGCACACTCGCAATAACAATTCTTGCGAAGCGACTTGCTGTTGCGGCTGGTAGTAAAATAATTCATTCCCATGCACCTTACGCTTGCGAAGAAATCTGGTGAACACATGTCTCCTTATTATGTCCATTAAGAAACTATACGCCCTTTACTTCGAGTGACATTGGCCAATGTGTACAACTGAACATCGCACAAATATTAGCCACCATGCTAATTTCTCCCGTCACAAATAAATTAAACCAATTGCGTATATTCGCGCCAATCTGAAGGCTCATTAAGAAATTCCCAACTATCCGTGAATGAATTAGCGCTGAAAATATTCTCCTGATATGCTGTTTAAAGCAATTCCTTAATTAAAAAATTTAAGTTTTTAATTTATATTTTTATATATGTAATTTTATCCCTTTATTTATGTGGATTACAAAATCGGGTGCTTTTTCAAAATTAATCTTGAAAATACACTTTATTCTTTTTGTAAAAAAAAGCAAAAATTTTCATACAAGATGATGATTATAATTACGGGTGGTCTTTATTTGCAGAACTATATGATCAAAATGTTATTTTATCATGGAATATGAAGTTCTTTTCCTCTTAATTACATTTCTGCTATGGATTTCGCTTGGAATATAAATAAACCCTTCCGTTCTCAGTTTTTTGTTCAACTATCGTCCTTTTGTAAAGCCAGAGTTAAATTAAAGCGACGCGTTGGTCCCACAAGGCGATTCTTTGGAACAATAAACAATCGGTGTCAGCGGAAGTACAGAAAGCTACAACTCGGAAAACCACGATGTTTGTTTAATTAAGACTCCAAAGCGACATCACCGACAAAAAAATATAGCGCCGACTAAAGATTTACGCCATTTTTTAATGTATTTTTTGTAAAACAGTTATTTTCCGGTTAGCTTTTAATCTTCAGACAGGAAATAAATCAGATACGTTTATATTACTCACAATTTTTCTGTTTAATTAGCCAATTAATAAAAATAATTTATTTTGTTGGATGATTTATTATGTTTGGAAAAATTGTAAACGAAATTAGTCTAAGTGCTTTATATAACTTTGGACGTGCTTTGTCAAAAATAGGAAGAAGGGGAGGAGCTTTACTCTCGAGGTGATTATGGAATTTAGTGGTATTACGTTGGGGAACTACGTCTCCTAAATTCTATCCTTTTCGGATTACCAGGCTAATAAAAGTCTTTGTAGCCTGAAAATCTCTTAGAGACTCATTGGCAAGCTGCATGGTGGAGTACTTGTTCTGATGGTTCAGGTAGAAGTGCGGGTATGCCACCAGCAAATATCATCTAAGTTGCTGGTTTTCCCCAAGTTCTAAATTGTATATTGCCCCCTGAGAGGTTTGTGCAAATAAAAAAAAAAGTATCCGAATCTAGGAAAAAGGAAAAAATATGGTAGTTGGAAGAGTAAGATAGAAGAATATCAAAAGAAATTTCTAAACCCGAAAGGCCCATCAGAAAGACAACAAAATTTACAACTTTTAAAGAAATCATTAAACATAGTTTAGTTGTCATTTGACTGTTAAAAAATTCAACTTTTTGCACCTATTTTGAATTTGTTCATCTATTTCATCTGAAAAATTATTTACATTGATATTACAGGGCAAATTTTTTAGTATTTCCGTTCTCTGTTGATTTAAGTATAGATTCAGTTTAAAGAGATAATACTGCCTTCTATCATAAACGGATCCGAATTTCACAGATTCCGAAAAAGCCTCATCTGGAGAACATGTGGTGATTATTGCCGTAAAAGTATACTTGATAGGTCGACGTGACTTGAATCTCATTAAAGGTGCACGTTACGGTCATAGGTATGGACACGTGGTTCTCAAGATTTTCCTTTTTATATTGCTACTTGCTAACTTAAGTATGTCCAGACGTCGGACATATGTTTACCAAAAGTAAGCTCTTAAAATCGGCAAAAGGTTACTTCTACCGGATGGGTACCTTATACCTAAAGAGGAGTGTAAAACAGGTAGCACGTGCGACCATTAGAACCAGATGACGTCAAATCTTGGCACCGTGAGATTTTTTTAAAGCCAAGAAACTTTTGTTGGCTTAAAAAAGTGTTGGTCGAAACAAAACCAAAAGGTTGAATAAACAACAAAAAATTAGTTAGTTGATAGCAACCAAACATTATTTTGTTACCCTTGACCAACAGTTTTTAGTGAATAAAAATTTTAAAAAACCCAACAATGCTAGGCGCGAGGTATACGTAAATATTTAGTATTAAAATGTTTATTATATGCGAAAATTTCATGAGAGCCGCACTATTTGGCTTAGGAAGTTCAGCATTTTCAGTGAAAACAATGGGGCGTTTACTCTTGCTTCCGTTGAACTCAAATGTATCTGAATTTGCCGAGTCTTTCTGTTACGGCCCACCAACGGCACCAGCAACTATATACTTAAGGAGATTTTAAATGGATTACGTGTTTTCATAATATTATTTCGACTTTAATCCTTCGACTTTTCGAGTGTGCATCTTATCCATCCTGCAGGAGTCAAGAGACTTAACGTACATTTCTCGTGACTTTTCCTGTGTCATCATAATTGTAAAATATATGGCATTTTTGACTTCTTAAGCCTTAAGAATATTAAAACGAACTTCCGTTTTGTCTTATATAAATTCCAAATGCTGACTCTTCGATACATACATACATATATTAGCATCATAAAATATATCAACTTATTATAGTGTTTTTCATTTCTATATGAAGTTTATAGAATTTCCATATAATGTATCTTATTTTGAATGACGATTTGTTGAGATAAATAGGTGATTATGGAAAACGCTGTTTGTGTAGAGGAAAAAAAGTGTGCCAACACAACAGGTATAACTTTGACGGATTACAATGAAAACCTTGAAAACACAATGGTGAACACAGAAAGTGAGGCGGTTCACCTGCATAAAAGGCAAATAGAATCTGAACAAGTTGCCGTCAGTCGCCATTGTGAAGGCACTTGTCGCCATTCAAGAATCATAAAGAGGGTTTTCCCTCGGAGTCTATAATGTTGCGCGGTTATACTCTTCATTCATGATTTCTTCAAATTTACACAAGGTGCACGTGCCAGAAATTGTTGAGAAATATGTACCTCGAGAAACACTTAAAAATATTTTTCAATAGCTTACAAGACTCTTGTAATTACATAAGAAGATATATTCCACTTCCTTAATTGTTATTTAATTGTGAAATACATATAAAAATGGCGTATCAACGTGACATATACTATACATATTTCTGATGGTTATGGGTTTAAAATTTAGTATGTTGATGACAAGTAGCCAAATCCGTGACGTTCCAACTCTGGTGTAACCTGCACGTGCAGTAGCTATACAGAAGCCGTTAGCCGAGTCGGTACAAGTTGTTTATAAATGCTGATTTTACGATAAGCGTCGACAGATAGTTTGCACAAAGTTTGCCTTAGGCACCTTCAACATGTGCCAAACACAAGGCAGTCAGAAAGATAGACCTCTAAGGCTAAGTCGCTACAAGTCTATGAACTGAACAACTCAGAGCATAAGTGTACACTAAAACACACCCGAAGAGGTCCAGATGGCTCATAAATACATCTCAAAATAACATTTTTGAGACATTACCTGTATTGTTTTACAATGTATATTATTACACATAAATTCCTTAAAATTCCTTAAAATTATTAAAAATCCCATAAAATACTGCTAAATCCTTTCAAATACCAGAAAATTTCTTCAAATATTCAGAAATTGTATAACGTCGTTTGAAATGGCATGAAATCTCATTAAAATCCTTAAAAATTCTGAAAATTTTACAAAATTTGAAACATAATCAAATGTACTTGTCCTAAAATTTAAAAAATGTTTACTGGGGGTCTAAGATTGTTAAATTTTAAACTGGAATCATGTGATTTTGTATTTTAACATTATTAATTGTCTATGAAATGTTTTCCGCGCTCTATTAGCGCACGTAATATAATAATCCTAGTACCACATATAAATAATAAAGTAAATCGCCTATAATTATTGTTCAGACTGAAAAAAAGGGTCTTTTAGAAAATGACCTTCGCCGTGAGAACCTTCAAATTTGTTTTTCCTGTTGACCGGATAGCGAATTTGCATTTATGAGCAGTTGAAATCGACTAGCGAACATGTGTCCGCCATAGGAAAATGCGCGCGGTACCACATGTTTCTAATGACGGTAGAAGAGGTGAAAGTTTTCTCAAATCCCATAACCTCAGTAAAAGTCACAGATGTCCTTCAAACCCGGGTGCTTTACCGTTAAACCACTTTTTTTTTTTTCTCTTTTAACTCAAATTCCACAGTTTTATTAAAAACTGACTATAAATTTCTCGTAAATCGTTCTGAATTTAATTTTCAAAGTCTCTTATAATTACTTCATTAAAATCATTTGACCTTCTAATACGCGAGCTTTACAGTTTTAAAGCTTAAAGTTTACACTTAAAACTTGTAACTTTTGGGACAATATATTTGAAACCTGGGGAATTCCCCGGCATAAAATAAATTTACCTAAATATAATAAAGGTAGACTGCTAGGCGCACCGTACCTTTTACTGAGAGAGTAATCCTGACTGAGGGTAACAAGGAGGAGATAGATTGTTGGTGGCAGGTCTCAAGAATATACAGAATCGTGCTTACAAGGTGCTAATTGCTTTGCTGGTGGTCAATTGCCGGGCCTCGTATATAAATATAAAATCTCTAAATCTCCTTCGCCTCGCCCTGCCAGGTACAAATCCAGTCCCTTGAATTATATTAGAACTTCAAATCCAGGTCTGGGGAATTCCCCGGAATCTTTTGTATTCTCAAATTATTTTTCTGAGAAGACCCTTCCTCCCACAGAGCAACAGTTGCATTCAAATTATTTATATCAGTTTTCTTGAATAGTTTGAAATTTTCTTAATATGGTACTAGTGTGAAATTCTTTATATATGAACAAATTTCTAGCATTTCCCATAGTAATCATAATTTCTCTATAAATCTTAAGAAGCCTCTGTTATGCAATTCCACATGACATGTGCAACAACACCCACGCAACATTTGACGATATTAACATATATTAATGGGATTTTAATTGTGCATGCGAATTGCGCATGTTTTATACTATGCGTGTTTTGAGAACTTGAAAGAAAATGTTTTTTCAGTTATTAAGAATATTTACATTTTCTTCACTTATTTATAACAATTACAATACAATTTATAAGTGAGCCACTGGCACGTTTTTGGGACTTTGATTTTTTTTTAAATTGTAAAATTTCATGAAGTTCGTGCTTGTGTCGAAATATGGTTTCAGTTAAACGGTCAAACTCCCCGAAAATTCCAGTCTCGACTGAAATGACCAGTTCATCACACGTATGCGAGTCCTCCCCTGCTGAGTTTGGCAAAGTTCCAACGTAATATTGAATCGCCAATTCTAAGTCTGGTACGCGCGTAAAAATGATTGCGCGCGTATTCCAGATTCGCGTGCATTCAGATTACGCGTGTATATTCCAAATATGCGTGCAGTTCAGGTTGCGCGCGTAAAATATTTACGCGGGCAATCATTTTTCCGCGCGTAACCAGACTTGAGTCGATCTGTGGATTCAGCAAAGGAGGCCAATAAATAACTCGAGCCGCGCCAAAATAATTTTCTGTGGTGATCAAAGCGGAATAATACGAGCAGGATCCTATATCTTTCTTAAAATGATTGGCGCACGCTTCCAATTCGAAAGACTGCATTATTGCGAAAATAATCTCGAAAATTTATTTTCAAATCCTTATGACTCAAAAGTTTTACGGTATGATTTAAAACCATTCTTCACAGAGTGAAGATTAATCGAATTTTTTATTTTAATAAATAAACTCGAGCTTTGAAGGAAGAAAAATATGTAATTTGAACCTAAAAGAATGTATACATTTGTAAATTTCAGCATCCGTAAATTATAGATTTTATTAGTTTGATAGAGAATTGAACAATTTACAGCTGTTTTTGAAATTGTTAACTGTTTTTGTTTTGATAGATAGCATATGAGAGATTGTATAAAGACATGTTTGTTGTGACAGACCGAAAGCTTCGTCTTGAGTATCTATAAACTTGAAACTCCCCATTTCAAGCTTTCGAGAGTTTTATGCGTCCCGGCATCATGCTTGATTTACCTTTTCTTCGGCGGGGTGTATGCATATAAGATGCACGCGTCCATGCTTCAAGGGAGTCAGGAAAGTTAGAATAATATGCTATTCTTGTATTTAATGGTAACCCTCCCCAATAAAATATATCAAAATGCACCAGCAAATATCCAATTGTGTATATATTTATGTAAGGTCAAGAGCAATTAAGGAAAATAAATTTATCATCTTATATTTTTAAAACTGTCTGCGAAATACGCTTCATTTTACATTTTTCATTTTCCGTAATGATCCAGGCACATACACTGAGAAAAAAAGCATTTGAATCAAGAAATATTTCTTTGAGTAAAAGAAATTGTAGAGCAAAATATATGGCTGAAGAAATATTTTGTAAGGAACGCAATGATGAAGGCAAAGAAATATTTTTGATGCTGTGATATTTGAAAAAAATATTTTATTAATTGTAAGTAATAATTGTTTGATATAAAGAGTCATTACTTTAATTTGAATAAGTGGATTGATATCAGAAGTAAGTATACTGTAAGTGCAAAAAAATATTTCTTTGAAATAAAGAAATATATTTTTTACATGAATAAATTATATCTTTGAACAGTTGGGTTCTAAGATTCAGCCTACTGTTTTACATTGTTTTTATACCTATGTTTTATTATTTTTCGATTATTTATGCTTAAATTATATTTATTTATATTATCGTACGCTTTTTACCCTACGAAAATCGGAAGAAATTTTTGCGGCAGGCGGGATTCTAACTATAAACACGCATCGAGCGCAACTTATCCCTATTTTTTTTTTAAAAAACAATGTCTATTCATAATATTTACAATTGTTATGTACATTTGTAGCGATAGCAATTTATCCCTAACAACCCCCACGGATAATCTAACATGTGGAATATTTTGCAGAAATACCAGTAAAGTATCACATAAGCCAGGGCCGACGGACCAATGAAAAACTGAATAACCAACTCCATTGTATGAAAAACTTAAATAATATTCCCTACAGTTTTCTGAATGTTTCTTTGATTTAAATCATACTTCACTTTATTCATCAAGAGAAACATTTTTTTGAAGTAAATAAACTAATACTTAAGAAAACAAATTACTTCGATCACAGCCTCAAATCACGCCTCCCAAGTCCCCATATGCAGCAGTTATATATTCTTCTCTCTAAATCTGAATTAGTAAAAAGTTACTAATGAAATAGTGCTGATTCGTTTACTAATTCACAGTAAAAAACTACTCATTCATTCAGTGAGGCTTAATAATTATATTACTTACTAATTTATAGTTACTCTTACTAACTCAATTTGTAGTTTATAACTGTGAATTAGTAGTTTTTAACTATAATTGATAGTAAAAATGCTTACTAAAGTGAATTAGTAAACAAATCGACACTATCTCATTAGTAACTTCTTACTAATTCAGATTTAGAGAGTTTCCCATGGGAAAGAATAACTATTTATAACTATAATAACTCTATTTTTAGAATAGCAGTATTTAGTGTAAAATTTTGTTGGAACTCGATTTTTTACATAGGCATTACAAAGCATCTATGTGACCTATCACACAGATTACCTGTTTCGTGATACAGATTTGTTGGCGATTTTTACAAAGTCGCATTCCAGTCACCTTGCATTCTCCAGACACTAAAAGCGTAGGACAATTTTTCGTGGGCGATGAAGTTGCAGGAAGCTGCTGCTATTTCCCTTGCAGCTAAGTGTACTGCATTTCTCTGATTAGCGTCACCTTAAAAAAGAAAGAAGAAGAAATTTTTATTATCTAAGTTGTCGAAAAAAATTTATTTGGCTTTATATACTTGGATAAATTCAAAACTTCTTTTACAAAATGTGAAAAATCATTTGGGTCATTTTTATAATTCGCACACTTAAAATTTTTAGTTTTTTCCTTTTAGCAGAAAAGCAAACTGATATTTTTCGGTTATTGACTGAAAGATTATGTATACTTGAAATCTTACCCTCAAATTTGACTTAGGTCCATAAATTGTGAATGTTGGGTGTTTTTTATAGTTTGTTCGTGACCTCGTGCGATCCCTAAAAATGCACGTTTTAGATCTGAAAAATAGCGGTATGCTTTTTTACTAAAAGGAATCAAATTGTAAATGATATTTTATATTAAAAAGCAATTATATTTTTATATCTTGGACCAATCTTTGAAGGGACATGAATATTCCCCAAATTACCGTTTGTCATAATTTTCTCATCGAATTATAATTTGATATTATTTTGATAATAACGAATTACTATTGCAAATACTTTATTTCCGAAGTGCCATTTTTGTCATCATTTTCATTTATTCGAATGTTCATTTGACAAATCGTAACTCGAAAAAATAAAAATAAGAACAAAGTCATTCGGAAAAACGAAACTTAGGTAAATTGGCAATTGATGTGAATAATAATGAAAGCAAATTTTTTTCGGTGAAACGATTTGCGGTAAAATAAATATGTATAAGGGAAAATAGAATCTAAATATATTAGAAAATAGACAATAAAATCTCGATCTTTGCATGATTTGAAATTTGAACGTTTAAGTAACTTAAATATCCCAAACAGAATACTTTTTATCGAATAAAAAAATGAAAAAGGAAAATGGCTGAGGATATTTCCGTTTGCGAGATCTGACTTGAATACATCACAAAGTTAGTGTGTCTTCGGGTACTTCGCACTTTCGATATATTATCATCATTGAAATGAAATTACGATAACCATGTCGCCATTTCGAGCTTGCTTTACATGTACCGCGTCAACTGTTGACTGAGATATTGGGGATGATTTAACGAGGCGGCCCTGGCCCGGATTTACAACGACTCTCTTATATGGGATATGGATTCAACTTTAGTATACAGAAAAATGATAAAAAGCATTTCGTGAAAAAATTCGAAAGAAGAAGTCAATCTTTTTATGAATACAAATTTAACTATGTTCGTTAAATTTAATTCATGTTCGTGAGAGTATATATGGAGTCTTTTATTTCAAGATTCTCGAAAGCTTCAGTTTTGTTTGAATTTGAAGCGATAAAGGCCAAGAGAAGTAAAAAAAATAAGAAGAGTGAAGTCTGTTGAAAAAAAGTGGATTTAGATGCGGGTTGCAGAACTAAGCACTCGTGAAGTATAGATAAGAGTATAGCGGTTATGGGCCTGTTCAATCGTCGGTTCTTGGCTTCTAAATTACGAGAATCTACTTCGGGGGTCTCTTTAATTAAATAGACTTTAAACATGAGAGTCGGTCTTGTAAACAGGCCATATTTTCTTAAATCCTGAGTACATCTCCCAAGAGCTACTGTTTGCAACTGTTTATTCTTTCATAGCATTACAGAAAATTTTAAAGTTTATGTTATATATAATGTTATATATATAAATATAATTTATATATTTTGTTGTACTTTTGGGTAATTTAAATTGAAACTTTTGAGTCATATAAAAGCATATTAACCTATAGAAAATTGCTCGATTCCGACTATTTTCAAATGTTTATAACTGGAAATTGAACTCCTTTCAAATTTGAATAGTCTACATAAAATAAAAATAGACAAATGAGATAACAGATAATTACAGATTGAGTGAACAGACAAGATGCAACTCACCTTCTTCAGCGCCGTCCAACTTATCAAGTGGACACTGGAGAATCTGGACCAAGAAGTCGATGTACCTCGTCGCTAGCCTGAGAGTTTGGATCTTGCTCAGCTTATCACTCGGCATGGTCGGAATTTTTTTCCTAAGTGTAGTAAACGCTTCATTCAGGCTCTGGGTTCTCTGCCTCTCCCTCACGTTAGCGATAACTCTCTGATTCTGAATCTCCTCATAAGTAGCTCCGCTCTTCCGTCGCACCTTGAATCTCGACGAAGAAGATGACGCTGTGTCTCCATCGGAATCATTATCAATGCTGTACTTTCTCTTCCTCTTTCCGGTGGGAATTCTCCCCATCTCGAAATTCTTTGCTGAAGGTTGCTCCGTCCTCACTCGAATATTTTCCTTAAAATCCATCACTCCGTCTTTATAACTCGCTTCTTCCTTAAAGGTAATAATTTCCGGTTTGAATTCAACGATGTTGTTCATGTAAGTTTGTTCATGAACTTGTGAATTCATTTCCTCGCCGGATGAGTACATCTGAGGCGAAGGAGACAAGTACAAACTATTTTCCTGATCCCTGCTGTGATTCGAAAGAATTCCCGGGGAATTATCGTGCAGCCGTCGGTCATAGTCAACTTTGTCGAAACCGAGTTTTTCATTTTGATTATGCTGTTGATTGTGATTTTGATTATGACTTTGATTATGACTTTGATACAAGCGTTTGTTCTCCATGTTTTCATAGACGAGGTATGAAGGTGGAGGTTGATAGTGTGGATTGTGATGATGGTGATGATGATGAAGGTTTGGATGATTTCTTTGATCCTGAGGGCTACTGAGGTCCATCAGGTCACGGGTTGGTGGTGAAAACCTGTCGTAGTGATTTGGCGAATTGCTTGCGGAACTTCCGCCACTATGAGGAATTCCCGAACTGTCGTTCACCATAAGATACACACTCGGCACGCACGGCTGACTCATGGGTTGAGCCTGCATCATTTTTGCAGACGTGTTCAAAAATTCCCGCAAAAATAGACAAGAATGTTCCAAGTTTTAAGAAAATAAAGGCACGAGATGGTGGAAATCGAAGAGATGTAAGATTGGAAATAGACACAAGTTGTCAATTGAAGTTAAGATATTCTAAGTTGAACCGCACTACGCGAAGTGTCAGAGGTGAGACTTGTTTGAAGGAATGACCCTGTCCTGTCGTCTCTGGGATGTCAGTTGAGGAACCCCGCCTCTTAGAGATGAGTTCCTCCTCTACCCCCACTCAAACACCCCCACTACGGAGACTTCTTTTATCCAAACTGTCAGTTAATCCCCACCCACGCTAGTCGAGTTTTTGCTTGCTGGTCGTTGTTGGTCTTCACTGGTCTTCTGATCAGAGGATTCGGAGGAAGAAGGGATGTTTGACGAGGGATGAGCGTTGAGGGATGCGAGAGGAAAGGAGAAGAAATGATGGATGGAAGAAGAAAAAGAGAGAGGGAAGTGAGGTAAAATAAGAGGATTAGAGTGAGAGGGATGAGCAATGAGTGTAAGAGAGAGAGAGAGAGAAAGAGAGAGAGAATTTAGAATATTGTGGATTCGTATATTACGTAGACTTCCAATTGCTCCATAAAACTAAAGAGTATCAAGAAAATATACATCTTTTTGAAAAAAAAGAGTATTCTCCAAAATAAAAAAAAAAGTTTTGAAAATCAGCGTTTTTTAAAGCAGATAAAAATGAGCTTTTTAAATCAATATCCCTGGTGAAAGTTTCGGATTGAAATTTATCAATTTTTCACATGTGACAGTTAAAAGTGACCTATTATCCAAAAATAGTTTTTTTACTGTTTATTTAATTAAAAATAGCGTACTTTTTTCTATCAGAATCGACAAAAATTTGAAAATCGATTTTTTCGAACGATAGATCCTTTTTAACTTTCCTAGTCTGCACATATGTTGTGTGTGTGTGTCATCATTACCCGTCTGATAATAACTCATAAACAAGTTGAGCTGGAGTCATGAAATTTGGAAGGATCCCTGTAAAAAGGATAGCAGTGAAGTGGACTATGTGGCATTGAAAAAATTGTACACTTTAATACCTATAAATCGAAACAAATTCCGTTTTTGTCGGAGTTAAATTCAACGGCATTCAAATGCATTGATTGTATTCGATATATCTGGTTGGAAAAAGCATTGAATGGCATGACATTGATTTCATTTCATCTCTGATCATAGAAGGCATATAATATTGTATGGCATTCAACTAATATGGTCATTCTCGGGTCATTCAATATGGCATGATAAAGAAGCCACTTTAATGCCGTATTTTTTTGTGGATTCAAAATAACACAAACGGAAACAGTCGAATGCCAAGAAGCACATTCGGACAAGAACGGAATTTGTTTGGATTTATAGGCATTAAATTAAAGTGTACAATTTTTTCAATACCATAATCTACAATGCTCTCCTTTTTACAGGGATAAGGGATTTTAGTCTCAATACTTCCAATTGGTTGAGTATTGTGTAATAAGAAGAGGAGTCCCGTTGGAAATATAAGATCCCAGAAGATAGAAGAAGTCCTGGCGTGGGATTGGGAAAATCCTCAGGAACAGGTTTGATGAGTCTCAGAGCTCGCGGGATATAGGTATAGAGGAAGTTCTTATGAAATAATAGGGGGAGTTCCGTTGGAGAGATTAAGTTCCACAAGGAATAAGAGGTCCCGTATGATTGGAGGATCCTTGGAATAGGGTAGTCCTATGAGATAAAGGACATCCGAGAAATAATAAGGGATTGATATGATCCTTAATTATGGTCAAGGAGCAATACCCATACAAACCCTCAATAAATTGTTACCGGTAAAGCATATATGCAGTACTGCATGTTTCACGTGCGTAAATAAAACATGGAATCGTTTCGTGGTGGGTCTATGTTTAGTTTAGGTGGTTTCTTGGATTTCTGGGAGCAAACACTGCAGGGATAGACCAAGACAGGTCCTCTGACTATTTTACATTTTACGATGGCTGGGTGAAACGGCAGCTCTCATTTTCCCGCATTCAATGCAATTTAGGTGACTGCTTCAGTCTGCGCATAAGGAGAAAACAGAATCGCATAGACATCGGAAAAGACATGTTTATTGTTTCAAGTTACTTTTGTTCGTACATACTTGCTACACTGAAACATAAGTTTACTGATGGAATTCCAATTTTAGTATACAAAGCTCGTATATACTTCAAATGATTTTGTTACTTATCTTGTTCATAATTTTCTAAATGTGGCCTGGCTTTAAACATTTTTCCCGCTTCCATCTTAATCTAATAAAAATATTTCAGGATATTATTTTTTTCATTTTCAACCCGTCAAAAGACTTCTGAAGTATTTTTACCAGAAAGATCAATATTTGTTATCAGGTTTTCATTTCTTTTTGAAGCATCCTCTCCTCGTTTTTTATGAGCCGTCTGTATTTCTTGAGATGGTTTTTTGAGTCAGGATCAGTAGCTCATTAAGTGTCGTAATGAGATCGTTCCCAGAGTTAATTATGCTGGCGGTGTCGGTGTGACTTGTACAATGTAAAATGTAACACGATCTGGGGGCGTAGGTTTAGGGGTGGCTCTGCATTGTAATAATCGTCATCAACGTCACATATATATATAACGTGATCGTTCCACGTCAGGAAATTGAACATAAAATGATTCCTCGAAAAGCCGAACTATATATGCTATTGATGGCTCTTTAAATTGCTCTCACGAAGCTTTGCTGTTTGGACTAGCTGTAGCCATTTCCGGTTTATCGAGAGATGCTTCATAAGAACTCTTTGATCTTCAAGTGACATAATTAAAAACCCTTGGTTTATTTCAATATAAAAAGATTATAATTAATAATACGAGATATAACCGGTTTTAATGAATCCAAAAACATTTTTTATATTTTGAAATTGCTTCAAAAGTTTTAAACTTTTTTGAATTTTTTGAGATTTCTTAAAATCAGTAAAATATATAAGATCTGACTCGATATTCAATGGGA
>JAUEJJ010000045.1:988768-1005022 GCA_032164275.1 Synergus coniferae | reverse complement strand
ATTGCAGCTAAATTTTACGATTTTCGGAAACATCTTATTTTCGAATATTTTCTAAAAGGGAAGGAATTCTGATGTCATTGTGCATCGTAAATTCGATGCCGACATCCTGTAGGAGGACATGTGGATCTTATTTGCCTAAGATTTGGTCCGAGACGATGGTATCCTGGCGCCCGGTTGATGATTTACAAGAAGAAGGCGTGCTAGAAATGAAAGAGGTGGGCAAAGAGGGTGTACTATAACTCGTAAAGATTGACACAAGGAGAGCAAAGGAACAGGAGAAAAGACGAGAAGGATCATCTTGAGAGGGGAGATAACTTCCTTGTTATTTCGTGGTCGAATAAATTACTGTTTGCTTCTTTTGCGGGATGTTTTCGCAGATTAAGGTGGTTCCTGAATCACCATATCCGATTCCATATTCTTCCCTCTTCGATTTTTCGAGAACTACCAGATGCGGTGCGTTCCTCTTGCACGGGGAAGAGATTATCTTGGCACTAAAATGATCAACAGGACCAAGAGGCTGTGCGTTTAATTACTGTATGTTGATTTTAAAAAATGCTGAAAAAACTTTCCTTTTCGAGACTCATCTGTTGAAAGTAATCTTAAATTTAGATTTTAGATTTGAATTTTATAAAATATTAAGGGAATATAAAGGAGCCGCGAAAAAAAAAAAAATAAAAGCATCTCTGCGAACTAAGAACGAACGAAAGAACGGAATTAATATAAGATTATTGTATTATGTAATAGTTTTAAGATATCTAATCACATTTGAACACACCAGAACAAATTGATGCAGATAAGAGAGAATTAAGTCTCCGGAAACAATCTTTATGTTTAAGTTTATTCTACAATCGATTCTACGTCGTTAAAATATACAAAGTGTAGAGAATTTAAACTTTAGATTAGAATGAAGGAGGAAGAAAAAGAAGCTCGACTCGAATCACAGGATGCAACCTTCCTCGTGAACGAACTTGGACAACGGAGCATTCAGAACAAATTCTAACAGTTTATCTCGTGCATTACGTCTCAAGAATAGTCAACATTTTTTACACTCTTTGAACTGACTCAATGAAATTCCGAAAAAAGGTCTTCTATTTAAATATAAAATAAAATAAAATATTAGAATAAATTATTAGTATATTCTAAGCAAATAAATGTATTTTGCAAGTTTACTGCAGTAACGTATACACCTCCTATTTACATTCGCACATCAGTAAATTAAAACGTATTTATATATAATTGTATACGCATTTTCCATACTTGATAAAATTATCAAAGCATAATTTTCCAAAACGTTCGATTCAAGAATTTTTCTATGCTACGACATTTCTACATTTATTGAAAAGTCGAGTTGAAAATTTACAAATTTGAAGTAAATGCCGAGGTATAAAAAGGATTAAGATACATTCATCCTGTCTTAAATATTTACATTCATAAAAAAAATATTTTGACAATGTTTGTTGTTGATTTAATAAAGATTTAGAACCAGATAAATGTACCTTTTAGTAGATTCCCTTCCATTTGAAAAATTTTCAATTTGATTTCAATCCATGAAAAATTGGATTTAAATATTGCGCGTATTTTAGAACTTCCGATTCCGGTTATATAGCACGCAATTTTACACATGCAAATTAAATGAAATTATTATTATTAAGTTATTCAATTATTAGGCGACTATATTTTTAAATTGGCTCTCTTCTGGCGATTTTTGAATTTCTAAAGTTGTCGATAATCTGACGATTTCCAATGTTGCCATTGGTCAATATTTGGCTAAATTACAGCCAATGGTAACATTTCTCCAGCGGGTAGTCAACGTGCACTGCGCGCGCAGACAGCCAACTTCAGCCTGCTTCAGCCAACTTTAACATGTGGCAAGTGGCAACCCTGGCGGCGTCGTCCATTAAATTTGTGCGGCGCTTTGTCGTTTCTATACATTTGTAATATTTTAAGAATTTAAGTAATGCAAAAAGCAGTACATTTCTTTGGGTAAAATGAAAAATTTCGTCAAAAATGTAAGTTATCTATCTAATAATACAGTAAAGTGTATTGGTGCAATAGTTTTGTTAGCATTTTGCCCATTTCCAACATTTTCACTTCATACAACCGGGACGCATGTACTCCAGTGAATGGAAGCTCTGCAAAATCAGAATGCGATTTTAATCGCTTTCAAACTTCAAACAGAATGAGTACATGTAAATTAATCCAGCGGAGATGTTACGATCTACTTTCGCACAAGTACTCACTCCTCATCATTGTGATTGCGTTCACGTGCGTATTTATTGGCGTCATCCACTTCGGCGAGGTTAGGAAATTTTTCAATCCTATATGAAAAAAGTTTTAAAACTATACTTTTTGTATTTGATCCAAATTCTAAATTCAAAATTGTATTTTCCATTTTATTCAATTATTAGAACTTAATATCTTTTCGCTCTTTATTTTGTTTTAATAATGAAATGTGCCTATAAAATGTGCCTTCCCAGTAGGTACACGATATTAGAAACATTTTTAGAACGTTTTAGGAATCTCCCTATGTCCGATGCCCTAAAAACATTCTAAGGACTTTTTTGAAACCTCTTTCTTGCATTCTGCTTGCATCAACCATAGGGATGTTTCTAATATCGTGTGCCCACTGGGTTTTTACCGTTTTTACATAAAACGAGGAATTCAAACTTAAGCTAAAAGTACACTATAAAATTTCACTAGGCATAATAAATAATAACGTACCAATGATTCCTAGGAAAAATTTACACGACTTAACGAAATTTTCACTAATGTAATTATCAATTAATTCTTGATAACACTCAAACAAAGCGAAAAAAAAAACTATTGTATTCTAGTATTTTTGAGTAAAATTGCAAGCAGAGCAAATATTCCTAATATGTCAAACGATTCCTGTTGATTACTTTCAGGTGTGGATAGAGTGGAGCAAAGAGAAGTATGAGGCAGTTTTTCACTCTTTCAATGACAATATACTTGGAATATCCTTTCAAAAAAAATTATGCCAACACGTTCCGATCGATGTTGTATATACTTGGGTAAACGGATCAGATCCCGTTTTCCTCCAAAATCTTCAAGAAAATGTTCCAATATTAGACGTAAATGCAGCTGTTTCTAGATTTAGTGACAAAGATGAGCTAAGATATTCTCTCAGATCATTGGAGATGTATGCGCCTTGGGTTAGACACGTTTATATTGTAACGAATGGACAAATTCCAAGTTGGTTAGACATGGACAATTCACGTGTGACTCTTGTTACTCATGAAGATATTTTCATCGATAAAAGTGATTTACCTACCTTTTCTAGCCCTGCCATAGAAAGTCACATTCATAGGTAAGTTTTTAAAAACTTTTCATGTATTAAGAAAAATCAGTTTAAAATCAGGAGGAAATTTCCGCTTGCCATGTAAATTAAATATTTGTTTTATTATACAGAATTTCAGGTCTTTCTGACAAATTTTTGTACTTTAATGACGACGTTATGCTGGGCGCTGAAGTTTGGCCCGAAGATTTTATAACGCATGCAGAAGGTCAAAAAGTCTATTTAGCCTGGTGGGTGCCAGATTGCTCGGATGTTTGTCCCTGGGCTTGGGTTAATGATGGAGCTTGCGATCCTACTTGTAACACTACGTTGTGTGAATTTGATGGTAAATAATATATTCCTTTTTCTTCGTTAAGTTTGAAAACAAATTTTTTAATAGGTCCAAATTTCCCATAATTGTTATGAAAACGATATAATGTAAATGATGTATGTAAATGATACTGTATTAAAATGCCTGATTTTGTAATAGGAGGAGATTGTGATCCATTGCCAATTTCAACGGATAGTGAGGGAATCGAAGACGAAAGTGATTACCCGTATAAATTTTTGCGAGAATCTCAACTAAAAGCTAGAGAAGCAGAGAGTTTATTAAAAGCTTTAAAAACATCCACTTCTCCATCTACCATGGACAACACCACAAATTTAATTCTGTTACGAGCCTTGCAATCCTACAAAAAACAAATTGAAAGCAAAGTACAAAACAGCGTGAGAATTAATCGAACATACAATACAAAAGATCATACAAATTTTTTGAACCTGAAACAAATTTCAAACGAGAGTGAAGTTGCAACTCTTAGAAAGCAAAGATTGATGCTTCCAAAAATTCTAAAGTCTGAAAATGTAGCTGGTGTTAATGTCACTGAGCGTCCTATGCAATTAAAACGTTTCCTAAACGACGATATTATTAATTTAGTGCAAGTTAATAATACAGCGAAATCTTCTAAACTCAAATACGCTGATCAGTGGAAACGAAAACCAAGACAGCTTGATACATATGCAGAATCGTTATTATACGTAAATAGGATATATAACTTTGCTTATGGTTTTCAGAGGCGGCGAGTTCCCGCTCATATGCCTCATTTGCTAGATAAATGGATTATTAATGATATGCAAAAAAAGTTTGAAAATGAATTCACGAAAACTTCTAGTCACAAAGTTAGAAGCGCAGAAGATATGCAATTTGCCTTCTCTTATTTTTATTTCCTAGCCAGCGAAAAACGTAGTTTGCCTGCCACAGAAATATTCAACAAATTCGATACTGATAAATCTCAGTAAGTTACTAATTAGAAATTCAAACAGTAATGTTTCTTTATTTTATATTTGTTCGGAAAGATAAAAACTGACTATTTTTTTGTTTTTTCAGAACGTGGTCAGATAGAGAAATTCGAACATTATTGTCAAGAATGCATCCTCTACCACTAGATTATGGCTTGGTTATGGATTTTGAAAATACTATCACGAATTGCTCGCGAAAAGTACAAATTGAAGAAATGCCGTCACCTCCTCCTGGAGAGAGATATTTAGACTCAACACTCGTAAGTACATTTATTCAAGCGTAAAAATTTGTTTTTACATTTTTTATATAATAAATGTCTATGCTTATTTCGCTTTAGTACATTTTAATACATTTTAATACATTTTTTAGCCTGTTGTGTCGAAAGAATTAATTCTAAAATGTGATTCAATCATTCAAAAGCTTCGGGCTAAATTTGGTGAGCAGAAACGGTACAAACACGAAGTCGTAAGAGCAGGAAAAAACGAAATTTTCGAAATGCTCACAAGCAATATATCAATGACTGTTCAAATTTTAGATGAAATAAGACGGGAGCCAAAGTTAGTGTAAAAATTTAATTTATTGTATTTTACTATTTTTTTTTAAGTTCAATTTTTTATTTGTTTTTCATATTTTGTTCCAGGAAATTCATATGTCTAAACGACGATATGGACCCAATGCGTAGATCAGAGAACGAAGTCGTGAGAGCATTACTGAATGACTTCTACCGATCGCTCTATCCCATGAAAAGCAGTTTCGAATTACCAGCTCAATACAGAAATCGCTTCTCCCATCGTCACGAACTTCTTGATTGGAGAGCGAGTAGAGCTAAAGCCAGAAATTTGCTTCTGGCTCTTGTTACCGTGTTGTTGATGTTAACATTCTATCATCTTTTTCATCACCAAATAAGAAGACTGGTAAAATTTCGAACACTTCCTACACTTCTTGTTTGACAAGGTTAGTGCGCTGCAAGGGTCAGATAAGTTTAAGTATATTTTTTTTATTATTATAATAAGTTAAACTAATTTGACACAGAACCAAGTCAATTTATTTATTATGTATTTATGCAGTTGATAACAGCTGTGGAAATATGAAAAAAAAAACATGAAAAAAATATGAAAAAACAGATTAAACATCATCTGAACCCATGAAATATCTTCCATTACCAATTGCAATGAATTCCTTGTCTTCTGGAACTTCATTATGTCCATCAAAAATGTCAGAAACTTTTTCCAACATACTTTTCCTATCTTCAACTTATAGTCATCTTTCCTCACTCTTTCAATGAGACTTGAATTGAATCGCACGTAGATGTTGATCAGTTCAGCTAAAGTGGGTGCAGTCGAGAGGTTCAAATTCTTCTCTCCCATGTTTGTGTCCAGCTTCTTGTCAATTGATCTTATTGATTGACCACTGAAGCAGGGTTGGGATTATATCTGTTGTTGATTGGAAGCCAAATACTTACTTCGGTTGGCTTGTGTCATTTTAGCAAACCGTTTCTGCTTAACAGGAGAAAATCTAACCATGGTTGTGCTTGAACCCATTTGCTGGAATCTATTCCCTAATTAACGCCGTGTCTTCCATGTTGATTGGTTGGTGATGGATGACAGTACACAAAAATCTTCTTTGTATGCCCGAATGTTGAATGATGCACGATTTGTGCTGCTTCTTCTGTAAAATCCCCAGTTAAGCTACACACTCGCAAGGCATTACAATTATAAGACACTGTAATGCCTTCCTAATTTGCTTCTTATCTACATATTAAGATGAATCATATTCAATTTGCTGAAATAATTGATTAAACACATTAAATCATATAATTCTTGAAGATATAAAATTTATTTTTTATACTTTAACATTTTTTCTCCACTTTTAACATGAAATGAAAAAAGTTGGTGCGAAATTAGGATGGTAAATCAATTTCCTCATGGTCACTTTACAAGCAACCACCCCATGTCCTCCATTCAGCTTTTTCCGGCCATATATCACCAATTTTGTTCAAGGCATGGACCTTATTTCCTTTCATTTGATCTTTAGGAATGTTTTGAAGTTTCTACTTATTTGAATAAATGTAATGGTATTTTAAAGAATTTAACAAAATTTTATGGAATTGTTGATAGTTTTCCACAAAATTCTGTTTTATTATAATAGTTTTAAACATCTTTTATAATCGGAGTTCGCAGCAATATTTTTAATAATAATTTTTTTACAATATTTTATCTGCCAAGGATTTACAGTGTTAAACTCAAACATTTACCTTGCACATTAAATGTAAATAGGTATTAAATTCTGTCAACAGATGTACCAAGAGTTAACGATGCTTTTCTTAATGTCAGTCATTAACAGGCGTTGTGTTACACTTATGCACTAAAATTATAATGTTCGTCTACAAAACACACCAGTTCATCTTTGGCAGAATGGCTGTATAGCCGAGGTAACAAGAAGGCACTTGAGCATTAATTTATAATCACTTCTACCTTCTTTTTTCTTTACAAACTGACTAAATTGGACCATAATGATAAAAATAATTTTATCTTTCTTTTAATTTAACAATTCGTTCGCTCGTTCAATATCTGTGTTTTTTTTTTTTAACAATCATTCAGATTATTGTTCTAATTTCAAAAAATTCTTATTTCAAAATGTATATATGAAAATAATTGATCACAAAATTAGTTTTATTTTTAGATTTGTTAATTTTAAAATATTTGAATTCATAATTAGAGGAGTCGTGAATCCTCAGCCGAATTGGCCTTGGTTTCTTTTAACGATCCCTTGTCTAGGCCCCCACGAAGTAATGCAGCTGTCACGTTTATTTTGACATTTTTCTTTCGTTGTGACTGCCACACGCAGTATTTTCTTTGTAAGGCGTGCTCAGAACTTAATTAGTTAAAAATTGATCAATTCACCAATTTGAAAGATTATAAATAAAAGCCAGTACTTTTTCTAAATAATACATACCAATAGTTCCCTTTTTTATAAAGAAAAAGAGACTTACATTTTTTTAAGTAAAAACATATTTCTCATCTCAAAAAAAGGGTCGTTTCCCTGTCAAAAATTAGACTTGATGAGCGTGAGAATACGATGAGCAGGTTTCTGTTTATAATACCCGAAGGCAATATTGTCACAAGTGTTCGGAGTCATTTTCCGAAAAATTGAAAGAGCGATCGTTCCTCAAAAACAAAAAAGAAAGAAAAATATTGAAGGTATCTTGTGTTGAGAAAGATATTAAATTTATTTTTCTAGGCTCCCGCCGTTTTGAAAACATAAACTCGCTGGTTTAGTGTTCTCATCAAAATTATAAAATTCTTTTAAATATTACTCAAAACATGGGAATTATTTTGAGACTCGGATATGATTAATTTCGATATTCTCTTTCAACTTTGGATATGTGTTTCGGATGCCTTTTTCTCTCACGATTTGAATTTGCCGCAACTAACGGAGAAAGCTGTGTGGCGGTACATTCGAAATAGAAAAAAAGAGGCCGCCTTGGGGAGGAGATCGAGTGTGTTTTTTCCCGAAGATTCACTACCGCAATAAAGACAGTCCAGATTTTAACGCAGCGTGTCTTCGTTAAGCGAGTACACGGAGTTTGCTTTGCCTGGATTAAAATAGCTAACGCCATTCGAAATATTCACACGCTCACTTTCGACCGGTTACTGCATAAATGTATATGTAAACCCATATCTCTGAAAGCTTTTTGAATTTTTAATAATAATAAAGTATCAATTCTGTCTTTTCTCTATTTCCATTTTATCATTAATTAGTTCAATTGATAATCTTTATTAATGGAAGAAGAAAAACTTGACTGTTTGAGGAAGAATAAATTGATTGCCTGAAAATAAAAATAAATAAATAATAAATTTCCCTGAAATCAACCGGTAAGGGTCTGGGCAATAAACGGTCAAAAGCTGCATTGTGAGAGGAAATCAAATTCTGTTGGTACTGCCTTAGCACATGCTATATAAGCTCAAATAATAAATTTAATTTTAAGGGGTCTTAGAGGAGTCCATATATTTTTGCATCATCAAGTGTGATCTTGATAACCCCATTGGTGTCGTCAGTGAAACAGACAGTAGATCCAAACTGTATATTAAAAAGGCTTGACATTGTCTCTATACATAGTGTGTCTTTGCATATGAGTCCATTTGATTTCATATAGAATGTCTCATCACATGCATTAGCTTCACTGTTCAAAAAGACACTTGTAGCAAGACCAGTCAAAACAGTAGATGACATAGATAAGGTTCTTTTTCTTGGAGCTGGTATTGGCTTAGCTCTTTTCATCTCATAGTTCTCAATTAGATCTTGAATTCCCTCGATCAATTGTTTCTCGTCGTCTATAGAGTCGATCCTTCTCGAAAGAATCCATCTTCCTCCATGGAATCCATTGTCCTTCATAGAATTCACAGTTATCTTTGTAGAATTCCACGTTGTCTTCATAGAATCCCACGTTGTCCTCATAGAATCTCCCGTTGTCCTTGTAGAATCCTTCGTTGTGCTCGTAGATTCCACCGTTGTCCTCGCAGAATACACTGCAAGGCATTCTCGTTCGTTATTCTCGCCTGGAAGCCTGCGAATTGACGTAAAGCAGTTTCTCCATGTAGCTTAATTAACAATTCCTTCGCTACGTAACCTACTGCTTTATACAGGGTTGACCTAACAGCAGTTAGGTCACGATTGAACCCAAAATAAGCATTGTTCGCAATCACATTTGCCGCTGCTATCTAGTTTGTCAACTTTCCGTCTGTCAAAAGATAGACACGAGCTCAATCAAAGTCGTTGTATCGATGAAGTGCATCACGGACCATGCAAAAGATTACCGGTCCCAATCCTTTTGTATGCTGCCTCTAATAATGACAAATAGTTTTTCTGCTTTCTAAAATCGGGAAAAATCATGAAGCAAAACATAATGGCGTCTACATTTTAAAAACTGTTTTACCTGATATTCCTTATATTAATTCTCCCTAATTTATTATTTCTCATATATTAATATGATAAATAATTTTCCTGCTCTCGAAGATCGGGAGAAATTGTGAACAAAGCATAATGGCGAATGCGTTTTTCAACCGTTTTACCTATTATTCCTTCTAAATTAACTCTTCCTAATTTATTATTTTTCGTATATATTAATATGACAAATAATGCTCCTGCTCCCTAAAATCGCGAAGCAAAACATGATGACTAAACATTTGCCAAACTATTTTTCCTTCTTTATTATCTCTTCCTAATTTATTATTTCTCATATATTAATATGTCAGAAACAAATACTTTTCCGCTCTCGAAGATTGGGAGACATTGTGAAGCAAAACATAATGGCGTATCAATTTTACAACCATCTTACCTATTATTCCTTGTGTATTAACTTTTCCTAATTTGCTATTTCTCACATTTTGATTTTCATATAATTAATGACAAATTGTGCTCATGCAATCTAAGATCGGAAAAAATCGTGAAGCAAAACATAATGGCGTCTAATATACGAAATCATTTATGGTAATTGTACCTATTATTTCTTTTTAGAGGTATGTTGATATATAATTTTAATCTTCTTATGAGATATTCCTTCTCCCAACTTGATATTTTCATGGGACTTGTGGAAGTTCCTCCATTTGGCGTACAGAGTGGTTGCCATTAGCTTTGGATCATATCCCTGGAACTGCATTGTGGCTCTTTTCTTCCAAGGTGGCAATCAGCTGAGCAGAAGCTTCTGCTGTAAAGAGCTTGAAGACATCTTCCAGGTCTTCATTCGCAATTCTCATGGATCCATCATAATCTGAAAAGCAGACTTTAATATATTTAGAAATTATAATATTAAGGTTAATATTGTATGTTTATTTATTTATATTAATAATACATTTTAATTATATATTATTATTATTTTTATTAATTGTTGTTTGTGAGGGAATTTTAGGATTAAGATTATTAATTATTTTTATTCGTTTTAAAGGAATAGATAAATTAAATTTAATTAATTTAATTTTATGATAATAGTCTCGCGAAGTCTTGGCCATCGTAGGGGTAGTTTCAACTTTGCATTTGGCATCTAGTTCCAGACAAACCAACTTCTTTATTTGTGGAATGAACGATAATATCAATGATATCTCTACTGAAAAGGAGATTCTTTAATTAATTATTCAATATTGCTATATTAACTCTTCCTAATTTATTATTTTTCATATACATGAAAAATAATACTCCTGTTCTCTAAGTTCTAGAGAAATTATGAAGCAAAACATAATGGCGGAATCATTTATTAACCGCTTTACCTATTATTCCTTCTATATTAACTCTTCCTAATTTATTATTTTTCATATATATTAATATGACAAATAATCCTCCTGCTCCCTAAAATCGGGAAAATCATGAAGCAAAATATAATGACGTCCACAATTTAAATATTTTTTACCTAGTATTCCTCCTGTATTAACTCTTTCTAATTTGTTATTTCTCATATGGTATATTAATTCTCATATAATTAATAACAAATAATGCTCCTGCACTCTAAGATAGAGAAAAATTGCGATGCAGAACATAATTGCGTCTAATATACAAACTTGTTTAATTGTACCTATTATTCTTTTCTTCATTCCTTCATTTCCTCCTAAGATTGGGGGAAATCGTGAAGCAAAACATAATGGCGTTTATGAATTAAAAACTATTTTATTTATTATATAATTCTTCCTCTATTCATTTATGTTCATTTGAAAATGTTTCCTGGTTCTCTAGGTGTCTTAAAATACATCGGATATATGTCTCGAAATTATTCTCATTATATGAAATTATTTGGGTATCATTGGCTTTTAAAGCCGTTGATTGTTGTGTGGATCACTTTGTCATCTAAAGCAAAATTGCCACCTGTATCTTGGTTCTGTGTCAAATTATTGTAATCTGAAAATGATAAAGAAAGTCCCTTGTTTTAAGTTTTATGCCGTCGTAACACTTCTGTGATATACAAACAACGTCTGATTTTTTTATACATAATTGGAAAAATAATGTTAAATCATACCTTTCTCTTAACCCCTAGAGGGCAAGCGTTCAGCTTTTTGGAAACCCGAAAAAAGCGACTTTTTGAACATATTTCTTCTGAAATCTCTGGTTCTTTAAAGGTTAATCATTAAGATAGATTTATATTAACTTGTTAATAGTTCAATTGATGAAAAATATGGTTTTCGGATGGTTGCACAACTTAAAAAAGAAACGAAATTCTATATTTTTTAATAGAAAAACATTTTGTGGACAAAAAAAATTTGAAAATAAAAAAACATGCAAGAATTTGTTTCTGAGGATTGAGTAGCCATCCTGAACTGTGTAAATAAATTGTACCTACGTTTATAAAATGAAACATTGTACGTTTTAGATGCTCTCTGAAAAACTTGACTCAAAAATCTCAGGTTTATAGAATTTTCGTTATAAAATTCCTATTTAAAGAACAATTTTTATATATAAATCTCTTTAAATATACATATATTACTTATACATAAAACATAGGTTCTCCCTTACGTCATATTAACTATATTGAAAATGCTAGTCAGTTTATGAATTTCAATATTAAAAAATCATTTCGGTTTTAAAATCCTTAAATATTGAAGATGATTTAAACCAATTTATTTTCGTATATTGTACAAATTACTGTATAAATTGTTACAAAGATCTTTATGAACTGAAAAGTGAAATAAAATGTGTCTGTCGAAATAATTAAATCTAGTCTTGTTTACTTAATCATCTGAAATATAATATTCTGATAATATTAAATCAATTTTAGAGCATAGAACATTTGAAATCTTATTATAATTTTCTAGTTGTATTATGAATAAATCCATCTATATTATTTAAGTACAGAATTACATTATAGCATAAATAAATTGACAATCTTTGCATAACGTTCTTTTTTAAAACTCTAGAAGAACTAACAATGCAAGTTTGCATCGTCAACGACACAAATACATATACATCGTGACGTAACAATCATTATTAAGGAAGTACGTCGACATTTTTAATGACAATTTTAATCATTGAAACAAGAACAGATTTTTGATTATAGAACTACTGAATTTGTTGTCTGTCTAGAGGAGGACATTGAAAGTGTCGAAGATTTCGTGGACCAACCATGCCTTCTTGACTTCTGGCACATTCACTCATCCATATTGCAACACAGGCAACTTCTTCAGCTAATAAACGAGGTCCTATCCCTAAATGAAAAAACATAATCCATAATTTTAATGCATTTAAGCGATGAAAACTTTAGAACTCATAAGTTGGTTCTATTTTCTTTAAACATCTGGATTCTTTATTATGATTGTTTGATATATTCACCTGGTACATTCGGATAATTTTTAAAGAGGGTCGAATCATGAATTTTCATTTTTACTTTTTCCTCATTGGACTCAGTTATTTGCTGATCATTTGTATTTCGAGATTCTGGACCGCTTTCTTCAGAGGTTTTATCTTGAAGATCTTCAGTTTTTCGAGAACTTCCATTGCTAGACTTGTTTAATTTGATACTCTCATGGTCTTCAGTTTTTGAAAATTCAATTCCTTCAGTTTTTAAACTTTGGCTTTTAGACAGTTTCCCTTCGCGTTCTCTTGCAGATACAGATTTTTCCTCCATTGTTTCCATGATTTTATCTTTATCATCTAAATAGTTATAACAGTTTTCATAATGAAAAAATGTAATTTAATTAATTTTAATTTAAATAGAAAAAAGATTATCAAGAAATACTATTTACTTTTTGTCGTGGACTCATCACCTTCTTTTGAAATAGATTCCAGCTCAAGATTAATGTCAGTTTCAGTATCTTGACTCGTTAGGGATACGTTGCTTTCTTTCAGTTTGTTATTATTTTCTTTAGAATCGTGATTTGTTGGATGTAAATCTGCTTGTTCTGATTCGTCAAAGAGAGTACAAGTCACAGGATCTTCATCAGGCTCTCTTTTAGTTCCATCACAACGAAGTCCAGCTAGAAATCTAAAATTTGAAGAAGCCAATTTGTCATATTTAATTATATTATGCCAGGTATGTTTCAATTTTTTATAAAAATTATTTTTTTTTAATTTTATAAATTTTGTTTTTAATTTCAAAGGAAACTTTTCTTACAGACTTAATTTTGTTACTACAGAAGGAAGATACAAACCCATATAATTCCATGAATAATGAAACTGGAATCATTGCAGAACCACCCTCTGGTTCATGTGTGAACAATTCACAAATCATAATCATCGTTTCGAAAATACTAGAAGCCAATAGACCGACAGCAATGGCCAAAAATTTTTTCACCTGACACTTGCGTCGAAATTTGCCAATCATCATTATTAAATTCGAATCCTTACGGTCAAGACATAAACCATCCCATCTGCGTAGAAGGGCATCCACCGGCACAACTTTATTATAATCTGAAAAAACAAGATTTTAATTAATTAAATTTAGATTTGAAATGTTAGTTGATATCACATTCAAGTTCGATTTACGATTTTTTACAACTATTATGATTTTTTTAATTGTGCAGTTTTAAGCACTTTATAATTTCTAAATGGGGAGAAAAAAAAATATAAATAATTTTTAAATTCATTTCTTTCTATGTATAAATACAACCTCCTAGTTGTCGTAGAAGAACTTTCAAGAACCCTAATGTTAAGCCGGAAGCGGTGCTAGGTGGTGGATATTCCAATCTAATTTTTGTTGGCGGTTCTTCACCTTCCGCTAAAGCCTGGAAGTAAGCACTGGACCACTTAAGAAGATCATAAGGTTGCGTTCTAATTGCAGCTTTGCAAAATTGTTTCAGAATCATGGGCAATCTTGGTGGGACGTTGATTTGTTGACTACAATAATTCGATTGTTCTACCAGTGGCATGATTTTCTAGATAGCTTGTAATTACGATACTTCCAATTAACACAATTTTTTTTTGTCAAGAAGAGTAAAAATTTTATAGAAGATTTGCTTGTATAATCTTTTACAGTTAACAATAACAAGTACTAAAAATACGAGAACCAGCGACAATTTATATTAGACTTGTTGTCATTCGTCTAAGTTCTTTGTTGCCTTGGATACCATATCGATGAGGAAGGATTACGTGTTCTTATTGTACGATTTTAAAGCAATAGAAGAACTCAGCTAATAAATACTTACTTAATTTAAAAATTGTTCAAAAAGCTATCATTGTCATTTATAATTGTTTTAAAAACATTTTTAATTTACAATTTAATTCATAGAGTACTCAAACATAAATATCGAAACATTTTATAAACGAAAAAATATATTTGAAAAATGAATTTTATATAATACTTTTAGGCCTTTGTTTGGCTGATTTTTTGATTGACTGAGCCGTAAGTTTATCAATTGAATATTTGTATAAAGGTTAATAAATACAAATAAGTAAAATATGTAAATGGTTTTATTTTATTTCTGAATAGGACAAAACAACGATTTTCAAAAAGCCCGCGTTAAAATCTCAGCCAATAGAGAGCGAAATGTCTCACAAACAATAGGGCCGCCTGGCATACGCTCCCTCTACGACGCTATAACACAGGGCGCCAAAATGCATGTATTCGGTGATGTGAAGCAATGTGAAGCATTCAAAATGGCGACAATCTTTGTTATTAATTTGTGAGTGAGAAAACGCCGGGCAGTTTTAGGTAGTTTGTTCAACAAAAATAATAAAATAACAAGAATTTTATATTCCAAGTGCATCTGAAAGTGTCATTGCATCGAATGTGACCTTGTGGTGAGTTCACGCTTCAATTAGACGAAAGTGAAGAATAAGAGTGCAAAATGTCTAAAACTGACGAAAACGTGTCCCCGGGCGACACTGGAGAAAACTCCAATGATTCTTCGGCGGAAACAACGTCTTCAAGAGGCGGAGGTGACTTCGAAACAAAGATTGAAACCGACCGTAGCAAGCGTTTTGATTATTTGCTGAAGCAGACCGAGATTTTCTCTCATTTTATGACAAATAATCAGAAGGACAAAAGTCCTTTGAAAGTTAAAGCAGGTAGACCCAGGAAGCAACCAGCACCTGAGGCCACTAGCTCTGTTTCAAAGGCGGTTGGATCGGCGGCTGCAGCTGCAGCAGCAAAAGATGCTGCAGATCACAGGCACAGTAAAACTGAAGAGGAGGAAGATGAAGAATTGCTTGCTGAAAGCAATGTCCCCGTCGCTCCTACGACTCGTTTTGAATCTTCTCCAAATTATATCAAGTCTGGAGAATTACGCGATTATCAAATTCGAGGATTGAATTGGATGATTTCTCTTTATGAAAATGGAATTAACGGTATCCTGGCTGATGAGATGGGTCTGGGAAAAACACTTCAGACTATTTCTTTACTTGGGTATGCCAATTTTTAATTTGAGTAATTCGCCACTTTCTGTATATGCATGTAGTGTTTGGGAATGACGCGTTACTATTTGGAAAACATAATGTTAACGATTTACTTTATTTTGGTAATTTCTAACGAAAGATCACTTTTTCGTCCGTTACTTTAACTTTACATTACAAAATATTATTTTTTAGAGTTTAAAAAAAGTTAAGGGTGTTGGATTCAAATTTTAATTTAAAAATTAAATTACCCATTTTACTCAACAATCATTAAAATTAACTATGTTTTCATTCTGTAGGTATATTCTGTTTTAAAATAGAAATGTGTCTTTATATTATATATTGTAATATATAA
>JAUEJJ010000045.1:975662-988668 GCA_032164275.1 Synergus coniferae | reverse complement strand
TATATAATATTGTAATACCAGAGTAATACTTTTTTCAGATACATGAAGCATTTCCGCAACGTGTCTGGTCCTCACTTAGTCGTCGTTCCGAAAACCACTCTCGCCAATTGGATGAATGAATTCAAAAAATGGTGTCCATCCTTAAGAACTGTCTTTCTTATCGGAGACATCGACACAAGAAACACTTTCATCCGAGACGTTATGCTGCCAGGAGAATGGGACGTATGTGTAACATCCTACGAAATGGTTCTTCGTGAAAAATGGGTATTCAAGAAATTTAACTGGCGCTACATGGTAGTTGATGAAGCTCACAGACTTAAGAACGAAAAATCGAAGCTTTCTGAGATTCTCAGAGAATGCAAAACTGCAAATCGTCTTCTCCTAACTGGAACACCTCTTCAAAATAATCTCCACGAATTATGGTCTCTCCTCAATTTCCTTTTACCCGACGTATTCAATAGTTCAGACGACTTTGACTCTTGGTTTAACACTAATAGTTTCTTAGGAGATAACTCTCTTGTTGAAAGATTGCACGCCGTCCTTAGACCTTTCCTTCTCCGGCGTTTGAAATCAGAGGTAGAAAAAGGTCTGAAGCCTAAGAAAGAGATTAAGGTCTACATTGGTCTCAGTAAAATGCAGAGAGAATGGTACACGAAAGTCCTGATGAAAGATATCGATATTGTGAATGGCGCTGGTAAAATCGAGAAAATGAGGCTTCAAAATATCCTCATGCAGTTGCGAAAATGCTGTAATCATCCGTATCTTTTTGAGGGTGCTGAACCCGGACCTCCGTATACTACTGACGAACATTTGGTTTACAATTGCGGTAAACTAGTGATTCTGGATAAGCTTTTGCCGAAGTTGCAAGAACAGCAATCGAGAGTCTTGATTTTTAGTCAAATGACAAGAATGCTTGATATTTTGGAAGATTATTGTCACTGGAGAGGCTTCCAGTATTGCCGTTTGGATGGTAATACAGCTCACGAAGATCGGCAACGTCAGATCAATGAATATAATGCTCCTAACAGCGAGAAATTCCTTTTCATGCTCTCAACTCGAGCTGGTGGCTTGGGTATCAATTTGGCCACTGCTGACGTTGTTATTATTTATGACTCTGATTGGAATCCACAAATGGATTTACAGGTACTTACTACTTTTAGAAACACACACTTTATGCTACATTTATGTTTCAGAATTGAATAACATTAATTTAAACTAAATTTTATTCAATTTACAGGCGATGGATCGAGCTCATCGTATCGGTCAACAGAAGCAAGTTCGCGTCTTCAGGTTCATCACTGAAAACACAGTAGAAGAAAAGATCGTGGAACGAGCTGAAGTTAAGCTTCGGTTAGATAAACTCGTTATTCAACAAGGCAGATTAGTCGATGCAAAACAGACGGCATTGAACAAGGACGAGATGCTCAACATAATCAGACACGGTGCTAACGAAGTTTTTGCTTCGAAGGACAGCGCCATAACAGATGAAGATATTGACACAATTCTTCAGAAGGGTGAGACTAAAACAGAAGAGATGAAGCAGAAGCTCGAAAGCTTGGGAGAATCATCTCTTCGTAATTTTACTGTTGACGCTCCGACTGATTCCGTCTATCAATTCGAGGGCCAGGACTACAGAGAGAAACAAAAAATTTTGGGTGTTGGTAACTGGATCGAACCACCCAAACGAGAACGTAAAGCAAACTATGCGGTAGATGCTTATTTCAGGGAAGCACTGAGAGTTTCTGAGCCAAAAGCTCCAAAAGCACCACGACCTCCTAAACAACCTATTGTTCAAGATTTCCAGTTCTTCCCACCGAGACTTTTTGAACTTCTGGATCAAGAAATTTACTATTTTAGACAGACAGTTGGATACAAGGTTTGTTTTTTCATAATTGATAAGGTTTAAAAAAAAAATTAATTAAATAACGTTTCCTCTCTGTATAGGTTCCAAAAAATCCAGAATTAGGTTCTGACGCAGCGAGAATTCAAAAAGAGGAACAGCGCAAGATAGACGACGCTCAACCACTTTCAGATGAGGAAATCGCAGAGAAGGAAAGTCTACTTACACAAGGTTTCACCAACTGGACCAAAAGAGATTTCAATCAATTCATAAAAGCAAATGAAAAATATGGTCGCGATGACATCGAAAACATTGCAAAGGAAGTCGAAGGCAAAACACCGGAAGAGGTGATGGAGTACTCGGCTGTATTCTGGGAACGTTGTCACGAACTTCAGGATATTGATAGGCAAGAATTAATATTATATTTCTTGTTTACGAAAATCTTTTACAGAAAGAAAAAATTTAAGTTAATTAACCTTTTATAATTAATTTCAATAGAGTTATGGCGCAAATCGAGAGAGGTGAGGCAAAAATACAAAGGCGTGCTGGCATTAAAAAGGCCCTCGACGCTAAAATGGCGAGATACCGAGCTCCCTTCCACCAACTGAGGATTGCTTATGGAACCAACAAAGGTAAAAATTACACCGAAGAGGAGGACAGATTCTTGGTTTGTATGCTACACAAACTCGGCTTTGATAAAGAGAATGTCTACGAAGAATTGAGAGCAACTGTGAGATCAGCTCCTCAATTCCGTTTTGATTGGTTTGTAAAATCCAGAACAGCTCTAGAATTGCAGAGAAGATGCAACACGCTTATTACACTAATTGAACGAGAAAATCAGGAACTGGAGGAAAGAGAGAGACAGGAAAGAAGGAAAAAAGGAGGCAATACCGGTACTAAACCAACATCGAAACGTAAAAGTGAGAACTTACCCGCGCCTCAGCCAAGAAAGAAGAAGAAGTAGATATAGATTTTCATTAATTTCGTGCACTCATTTAAATGGAACGAAAGAGTAATTTATGTATTCGGTATGAAAACATAAGCACGTAGTTTTAAAGTTGAAAATATTTAGCTGTGTGGGTGAAACTGAAAGGTTTTTAACACACGCATTATTTTCTTTCTGTTCAAACTTGTAACGTTCATTTAATTCCTTACGAGTTTATTCAGTTTCTGTTTTAAAAAACTGAAATTAAATTGATCCAACTTTAAAATTACGTTTATTTCTTTTTTTCTTTTTTATTTTTCACGTTTATTTAATGTACTTCCGTATGAGTGCAAAATGAAAGAGTAAATACAGAACGATTTGCATCTTACTCTACTACATTTATTTATCTTCAAAATCCTGAATCCTCTGACATGAGACAAAAAATAAAAATACAAAATCGAGATACTGGTTCTTAAACGTACCTTAAGTTAATTTACAAAGAGTCTAGTTCTCGGGCGCATTTTCTCACTCTACCCAGGTTACGAACATTATCTCGCTTAATCAGAACTGAGCTCGAAAATTCTTTTGAAAAAAAAAACAAGAAATATACACAACTTTCGATTTTCTAAAAGCATAATGTGTAAAAAATAAAAGTATATATTTTAAAATATAAGCGTCAGCGTAGTTTGCTGTGTAATAAAAGTAGATAACCATTACTCTCACTAGTCAATTTCATTTTTAAATAGTGATAACAAGGATTTATTCATTGATACAAGATTGAATATTTTTCAGGTAGTTTTTCAAGTTTAATCTTCCCTTGAATATTTTCAATCTAATGTCTTACAATCGAAGAGACAACTTTTTTCATTGTGAACAGTTCTAAGGTTTATGAAGCCCCAAAAAAAAAGTCCACAGCTTTTCTTTAGATTTATGTTACATTGCTTTTATCTATGCATTTCCATTATTTGAAAGTTGGCTAAATTATGCCCCTGGGTTTTTAAAAATAGTTCGTCAAATTTAATCATTTGAGTTAGAAATTTCACTGTAAGTAATAAAAATTAAATTTAATTAAACCATTTTAAACATATTGGAAAATGTAACGACTACAAAGCTTCTTCTATGAGGAAGCAAAAATCTGTAAAAGTACGTATAGTATTATACGTATAGCATTTGACGAATCTTCTACACAGTGACAATATGGTAAGTATACAGTGTTTTCATATTCTACTTTTTTCTAGTTTCGATAGTTCAATATACCTAACTATCACTTATTATTAATATTTATTAAACTGGGTACGAATTCACGCGATACAAAGCGTGGAATAAGTTAATTTCTGGTGAATCAATGCACTTCTTCATTCTCTGGTTTTCGAGACAATCATCTCAAACAATGAGCATATTTAATATTTAATAACATTTTTAATATTACATTAGTCTTAATCGACTTTTATTAAATTCGTAGGTCGCGAAGCGCTCTCGATTCACCAAAAAGACGTTTTTAATGAAATATTTTTATTACCAGAGGCTATTCATTATAAACACTTTTTTTGTTCAATCAAAGTTTAGAGTGAATAACATCTCGGCATGTTTGATACTTAAATCCACAATTCAGTTGAACCTAACAAACTATGGCAAGGACCGGCCCATCGCGAACTTTAAATTCCCTTATGGGTATTTTTAAATTTCTAAAACTCATTCGACTCTCCTAAATCCTCATTAAAATGTCTAATTCTACACAGTACAAGGACAATTTTTAAGTTTATGTAAATCTATTATTCTGAAGACGAAAATTGATTCATTAGAATAAGAATTCTACTCACAGTACGGCTTAACCATCTTTAAGAGATTACACCGTCAATAATAATAATAATAATAATAATAATAATAATAATAATAATAATAATAATAACAATAATAATAAATAAATAAAAAAATGTCGGTTCTGCTTTTTGAAAAAGCCGATTTTTATAAAGTATAAAAAATAATATATTCGTTTTTTATCAAAAAAAATATAAAAGCAAAAAATGTAAGGAACCTTGAATTAAAGGTGTTTCAGTCGCACTGTGCAGTGGGAAAGAGAAAATAAATTTTACAATAAAAAATAACAATTTCATTTCTTAGAATTTAAATTTTCTCTCCCAGTAATGGAAATCTCCCTATCTAGAATATTATTCGCAATCAATTCCCATCAAAGTAAAGTCGACAGAGGACGCAATTAGTGAAAAAATGCATCAAAGTCGTCGATGCGTCTTCTGACGGCTTTAATTTGAAATTAGTGAGCGACGGTGCAATTAGAATAGATACTAATTAGACAAAAAGACGCTGTCGATCGCAAAAGCTTATACAACCTAAGAAAGTAACAATAAGATCGTGAAAAATACAAATATCATATCTTACATCTCAGTCCATCACAAATAAGAACACGATAATATTAATCGTAGTTACTATAAGATAGAGAAAGTGGCAGAAGGAAATCGAAAATCTTTTTCTGTTTTCATTTCATTTTCTCAAGATATGCAGTCTGAATGAGCTTCTACCACTTAATATGATTACATCATGCGTGTTCTATTTAATGCTCATAATAATTCGAAGTTAAGATATCAATAGTAATACTGGTAAATAATATGGCGTGGTAAACGAATCTTATATCTTAACATTTTTATGCCTTGGTTTTTTTTTACTTTTTTTTTGTTTTGATTTGAAAGTCAAGCGGTGCACTACTTTATGTCTTTCGATTGCTATCTTGATATTACTTGACTTTAAGGTTTTGTACAAAATACTAAAAAAACAGTGAACAAATTGGGTATATATTTCGCAAACTTTATCCTGCAGAAAACTCTTGGTATAAAAAATTGCTATGAAAATTCGGTGGGTTCCAGTGCACATGATTTCTCAAACCCTTCTTTTTTTCGTTTACCTTGGTGCATTTTCCACAAAACTGATTTTGTCGTTAACTAACAAAGATCATTTTATCGCAGTGTAAGCACGTAGTAGTTAGGTAATTAAGTATATCGGAACCAATTTACCTAATGATGCAATATTTTCATACTCGATACAAATCGGTATGAGATGTTAAATTTTTTTATCTTCCACTATCAAAAGATAGTGAAAATGTCTTTTTTGATTTGTATAAATTTATTTTTAAAATTAATATTTTTGTTTCGATATTGCATCACTGATTGTACCCCATTAAAAAAAAGTATTTATTTTACACGTCCATTGGAGCCAAATCGGATTTCTATTTTCCAATTTGCCTCCACCGTCTAACAAAGTATCTAAATTTAAATACTTTTTTTTATACAGGGTTGGTTCGATATAATAATATATTTAAAGCGTGTTTAGCTATTGACTAAACTAAATAAATGCGCGCGAGGCAAAAAGCGATAAACTGTAAAAAAAAATCTAACAAGTCTTGCTCGGATTGATAAATAAAAGTGCAGTTTTGCGATAACTTAAATATAAGTAAAATAAAGTAGCCGAGGTTACAATAGCCAACTGACTTACGTATCACTCGCATTTATGTGAAATATGGTTACATAGAAAATTGATGACAGTTTGTACTGAGTTTTAACTTCTTTATCTCGCGACATCCAATATATACAGTTTTCGTATATCGTATAGACGATGTTTTTTTCCATCGCAAACTTGAAAGCCCAAAAATACGCGACTTCATTGTAACGCTTATTTTTCTTCAAAATGCTTTAGTTTTAAAAGCAACTTCTAATTTTCAAAACCAGTTCCGGTTTCGAAATGAAATTTTACTTCGACTCTAAAGAAAGTCAAGAGGTGGAACGTATTAAATTTGACAAAGCGTCACTCAATTCTCTATATTCTCTTTTCTTTCTCTGTACAGTAGCGTATCGAAATACTGGCTAGATCAAAGTGGATCTTGTTAAGATAACTATCCAAAACAAGATAAATCACGCGTGGCCATTGTACGCTCGATGGTAAGAATTATTTACACATCAAGCTTTGGATATCAAAAGTCGAAGGTCAACTTGACACTAACTACGTAATTAACGCCTTACGTAACATAAATAATTTGCCTTAATTTGAAAAATAGAATAACTTTTACAAAGTTAAATTCAATTTCAGTTTGAAAAAATTCGAAACAGATTCTTTTGAGATCGAGAAAGACAATTCTATGAATGTCTTATAATAAATAATAAAAAGAAATAATTCTAATTTAGTTTGAAGATCGATTTGACAACTGGATGACGATTAGTTTGATATCCAATGCTTTTTGTCGATATTCCTAGCTCTGACCGCGAAGGGAAAAATCTAAGAAATTATTCAAACTGTAATCATATGCCTCCAAGGGGGTGGATCAGGGGGTGGAGGCAAGGGGACTGGTTACGGGCGGCAGTGGCCTCTCTTTCTTGCACCTTCGTTACCATCTTCCTCTTCTCCACGTTTAATTTCAGTGAAACGTTCACCCTTCACACTTACGATCTTGTTGTCAAGATACCGTACCAGCTTTTTTGGTTCTGTCTTCGGAGCCACTGGTCGGTGTTCTCGAGAATCGTCATCTCTATCTACGTAACTGTAACGAGCGATTATACGGGATTTCAATTCTTCGTCGTTCACACGGGCTTTATTTCGAGCATTGGGCTGTCAACAAAAAAAGATAAACCGAGTAAATATTCTGCTAGCATTAATGTAAATGTAGATTTATCTGGAATTAATACTCTTACTTAGTTCTTCATTACTTACAGTGAGGAACGTAAGGTTGCTAACGATACTTTGGCCAGCTTCTTGTCTATGCAGTGCAAGTTGAGCTGCTTTTGCTATGTCACCACCAGCAACCGCCAAACAATGACGTGCTTCAGCCGGGCTGGCACCCGGAAACATTTCTTGCAAAAGTGCCACTTGATGCCAAGATGACTCCTATCGATATTAAAATAAGAACATCAAAATGAATTTAAAGTAAAATCATAGATGATGCTCTATATATAAGAATCTTATATAAGTTCAAGCTAAAATCCTGTAGGTAGACTTTACTTAGGGCAGATTTTACCTCCGCAAAGTATTCGCCACTGGAATCACTACCAGCGTCGCTCGTTTCTGAAAGGTGATGAACCCTCATTCTCTGAGTATCCGGAGGCAAAAGTGCAGCTAGACTAATGTGACTCAGAGGATCAAAAGGTTGACCATTTTCATTGTCCTTGCTTTCTTGACGCAAGTTGCTTTCAACATCAAGTAGCCACTTGGAGACAGCTTCTTTTTCAATTGTAGAAAATTCAGGAAGACAAGCAGATACCATTTCGCACAATCCATCGACGTCCAAATCTTCCTCAAGAGCACTTTCCTCTACCATACTCACTACGTAACTGAGCACAATATCATCAATCAAGCTGAAAGAATTTAAACAATTTTCATAACCAGAACCTTATTCGTTGTTGAATTAAGGATGTTGAAACCCATTTTAAATTTCAAAATTCGATTTCCTCATTTTACTTAAGAAATATGATAAGTAGATATTTTTCGATCTATACCGGTACTCATTTTTTGAATAAAATTGTGTGTACAGAGCGAAAAGGTATCTAATTCTAATATTAGTTGAGTTAAATTAAGAAATTGAATTTTAAAGTTAAAACTTAGATCCAACGCCCTTAATGTTTTATTTATTTAATTACAAATGTCGTTACCTCAACTGGGCTGTGGGGACTTGTTTTCTAACGAAGTTGATCAATGATTTCTTAACAAGTTCTTCTTTCTCGTTTGTGGTTCGGCTCATTCTAATCACAGAGAATTGTAAAAAGCTTAATAAAAACTTTAAAACTTTAAAATCTTGGTTATACCTATTTCAATTTCATTTTAATACAAATACAAAACCTTTGTGCAATTAAACAATAAATGGGAAATAAATATAAGACAATATTTTATGGGATATTAAGTAATTTTAAGGACTTTTAAAGGATTTCAGAGGATTTCATTAGTTACACAACTTCCCATAGTCAAAATCCGAAATATAGCATTATTAAATAAATTTAAGCCGACATCAAACTTGTTATTATTTAACAAAATCACGAAGATTCTATTAAGGAATTCACTCAAACGTATAGATCAATAATAGAATTTTATTTTATAAAAAAAAGTGAACCGCCACTGAATATATAATTATAAAATGATATTGAGTTGTTAGGTTAAGAGACGCAAAATCGCAAGGGAGATCACTTGTCGAAAAACAATGAACAAAATAAATATTAGAAAATTGCAAACTACAATTGATGATTCAAAATGAATGGCACTTGTCACTTCTTTCATTTCGAGCTCAAATAGTCAAAATGAAAATTCAAAAGAAGCCAAGGGCTAAAAAAAATGACAGCTCTATAAAGGAGTAGCGCCGGTGTCGTAGAAGTTTTCCATGTAAAGCCTTCGAGTTTACTTTTCCCAGGGTTGGAATGCATTTTTTCGAGAAGTAAGATGCGTACTAACTTGTGGCTGTCAGAGAAATGAGAAAAACACATTCACTCGAGTCTTTGCAACAAAAAACGAGCCGATAACGATCTCGTATACAAACAAGTTTAGGCGATTTGACAGCTCGGTGAATATCTCGTCCTCGTCTCGACTCGGGGATGTCGTTGGATGTCGTGGATGGTGTCGCCACCTGGCGAAGTGCGAATTCCGCAAGGGATGCTGGGTGATTTCTCGATTGTCATCGATTGTTTCTCGACGAATTATGTTATCAAAATGTTACGGTATGTACATATGACTGAGGCTGATACAAATATGAAACATTTCTTAAATAATCGATTCCTTTATCAATATATTACCTTTCCTCACAGAGAACTTTTCTGAATCGCAGAAGGAAAATCAATAACACAGAATGTGCGGTTATTTTGCTCGATTCACCCCCAGGACCCCCAGCACGACCCAGCAGTATGATATCGCGTGATATTTTCAACTCTGGCACTCTGACTGATACGAAATCGCGCGCAACTCATGCAACCTACTTTTGTTGATATTTCACCGAGGGTGGGTGCTTGTAGGGCGGTTTTTGACCTTCCCCTACTCTCTCTGAATAAAAGTGATCGACCGCAAGTTGATGTCTTTCCCCAGCTGATATATGTATTGAGAAATTAGAAATTACCTTTCAATTCTTGTGGGTGTTAAAGGTAATTACTACAGAAGCAAATTTAGTTTTGTCAATTTTAACTGCTCAATATAATAAATATTTTTCTCTAAAACTGGGCCTTATTACTGCAAATGTAAACGGATGTAAAGTTGGTGAAATTAATAAATAGATCTTATGACAAAGAATCCCATACCCTTAAGGGCTAGTTCTAAATTTATTGAGATATCAATTGCACAAAAGTTAGAACTTTATTCTATAAACAAAATTTGTTTTAAATCAAACAGGACTGTTAAAAAAAAAGTGGATAAAACCTTTCACAATAAAAATAGAACAAAAAGTGAATCCTTAAGATATGCCAATACGATTACTATGATTGGTTCTCCTTGTTCCTTCTTTGCTATGAGAACTGAGAACTCTTTCGTACCATTCTGGAAAATTGTTATCTCACTTTTATACAACCGAAATATTTTTCTAACCGCTAAAATTAATCTCAATTAATTTTATCTATAATCTTCTTGGAATAAAATACATGGGATTCCCCTCATGAGGTCTCAAAATGAGAGTGGACACTAATTTCATTTCTGCTTGAGTCCTCGCACTTTGGACCCTCCATTTTCTTAGAATTGCTGTGAGAACAATTTTTTCTTCTGCCACTGCAAATTTTTGTCCTACACAATTTCTGGGTCCAGCACTGAAGGGAACGTAAGCGTAAGGATGTCGTCCTTTACAGTTTTCTGGCAAAAATCTATCTGGATCAAATGTCAGAGGATCAGGCCATAGTTCTGGATCTCGGTGTAAAGTAAAGATACCCAATGTTACATTGCATCCCTTAGGAATTAAGCATCCATCTAAAAAGTTTTCAATATTTAATTAGCTAAACCTGCTTTATTAGACAAATCTTTACGCATGCAGTATACGGATTGTTGTCAAAAGTTGTGTACCTAATTCAATGTCTTGAGTCAATCTTCTTCCAATTTCAGGAACCGAGGGATTCAATCTGAGGTTTTCTTTAATAACGCGGTCGAGATATTTCAACTCTGCAATTTGTTTCATTGTTGCTGGTTCTGTTGAATCACCAAAAACCTCATCCAATTCTTCATGAACTTTCCTTTGAATTTCAGGGTTGTTCCCGAGATTAAAAATTGTCCAATTTATTGCAGCACCCGTTGTATCATGGCCCTTTTTATAATGAAAAAGAAACAAGTATGAGACACGACAATTAACTAATTAATAAGAAAATAAATAACAAATTAAGTAAATGAATAACAAAATGAAGCTATCATCCAGCCATTAAAGGCAGGATCAGATGATGATGATGATAATCACTTCCTTTCATTTCCGTAATTGATCCTCGCAGCTTAATTTTTGTGAAACTTACTGCAAACATAAATGTGTCTACTTGTTCTCTCAATTCAGTTTCAGTCAGCGGAATTGTTTCTTTCTCGTTTAGATCTAATAGAAGATTCAAGAAGGCTTTCTTTGTTCGTTTTCCTAGGATAGATAAGTTGTTATCCAGTTAAAATATTTGCACAAATTTTTAAAAATATAATTAGCTTAATAACATTTTAATTTACCAATTACATCATACTCTTCGTCCTTAAAGTTTTCTAATGAGAGTTTTCGACTTCGCTGTTTTTCCTTGATTATCTGTTTCGAAAAAAATTGAATACATATATGTATTTCAAATTTGAAAGCAGATAGTTGTTATAATTATTCTAATATCCTTCGATACCTTCATAGTAAAATTACTCATGGTGTCAACCGCAGATTGAAACTCTTTGCCGCTTTTGGTTTTCCAAAATATCCAATCCCATTTAAGCCAAGGATAATTAATTCTGTTGAGAGATATTGTGGCAGCTCTGAAAAATAGTAAGCAGAATTGCAATTAAGCAATAAGGTTACATAATATGATAATAAGATCAATGATAATTTTACTAAAGTAATAACATGTACAATGAAATAAATAAAATGTCCACGATAAATTACGTACTTCTGAAGAGCGGTTATATACTCAGAGTTATAATTTCTTTGTACATTCATATCTACTCCCATTGCCGTTTCTAAAATATAACAATTAATTAATATTTTAATAGAAATTGATATTGATAATACTTTGATAACAGTTATTTGAAACTTTTGAATAAAAATTATTTTATATTTTATTTGAAATACCGCAAATAATATCAAATGCACATCTAATAGCGAGCTCAAAGAAGTCTACTGGTTTATCCGGATTTTCTTTAATTCTTTCCTCGATTATCTGATTCAGAACTTCAGCCTTTTCTGACATTGTTGAAGTAAATAAATCTACGACACCAAAATGAAAAGCTGGTGTGATCATTTTTCTCTGGTGAAACCATTTTTTTCCTGCATGATTTAATTTACACTTATTAAATTTTATTTTATTTTATTTTTTATTTTACCAATTTTAATGAATTACCTGATGACGTTAAAAGAGCTTGACCTAACCAGGAATCAAGCTTGTCATACATAAACGACTTTTGAATATTTTCTGTACTCGGAAAAATTACCTGTATAAGGAAAATAAACAATTATTGTTATCAAGATCCAACTCTTTACTTTTTTAATGAAAAACAAACTTTAAACGTCCTGAATTACCCCAAACAATTTTATATGTATTGAAAACACAAAAAGTATGGATTAGTTATTTTGATAAAATATATAAATTCAGGGGTAAAACTTTTAGCAAAAAAAAATATTTAGTTTCTAAATGGGCATAGCCTACTGTCGATCGTATCGAAGTCTGTGTATTTTACCTCTAAATGACGTGGCTTCCAGATAATAACTGTAGCTTCATTGGCTATTGGTACCATCATCATTCCATGATTGTCATATTTCCTTCTCAAGCCAGTAATCCATTGTAATTTATCTAAGAAAAAAATATTTTTAAAACGAAATTACCAGTGTAACTAATAATACAATTATTATTATATTATAATTATAATACCTTCAGGTTTCAGTTTCAATATTTCAAAAATTAGAGTTGGAAATGGATATGGTGAAGGTCCTGGAATCTTATTCATAACGAGACAGAATTTTATAAATTCGTATAAACGTATTAAAAATTTCCACAAAATTATTACAATCACTGTTGCTGTGAGAATTGCGAATAGATTCATTTTTATCATTTTCACAATAATTC
>JAUEJJ010000045.1:932860-960785 GCA_032164275.1 Synergus coniferae | reverse complement strand
CGGAGGTAAATTGCCTAGTTTTAGCAAAAAATATTTATTATTGCGAGCGTAAAATTGAGGAAAATAAATTGCTCTTATGGTAAAGTAACACATGCCCTTAAGGATGTTGGAAGACTTACCTCAAAATTCGATTTGTTCAGAACGAAAATATATCCAATTCTAATAATTATTGAGTAAAATGCGGAATTTAATTTTGAGTTGGCCTAACACCCTTAAAAGTATTACAGAATATTCCGTAGAAACAATGGAAGAATAAACAGCGATTACACAATTGTAAAAAAATATCGTACTCGATGCTTAGTGTATTATTTTCTAAACAAATTACATAAAATACATATCTCGAACGTCACATCAAGGCGATAATTTTAACATTCTGAAATCTTGGAATTAATTGTCACGTCATAGGATTAAGAAATAACTTCATCTGGAAGATTCTATACACAAATCAATTTTATATCTTTAATAGAGTTAAAGATAACATTTGAACAAAGCAAACAAGTTTTACAGGATCATATACCTTAGGAACTCTTTGCACTTTATTTTCTATAAAAATTATCGTATCACTGAACTTCATCCACTTTAATCTCTTAAGATTAATGTAAGTATGTTCATCGCACAAAGATAAGCTTTAAAATTCTATTCATTGGAATACTTCACAAATTGGCATTTTTTGTTTCCTTTTTTAAAATGTACAATTGTACATACATTCTAAATAATTTTCTAACTAGAAGAAATCTATATAGAATACTTTCGAGTTAAGACTATTTGTTAGATTGTATAACTATTTAACTATGGAATCTATATAAATACAGATAAATATATATTCTACCTAAAAGAAAGATTAGTTTTAATTGCGAGCAGTCACTTCTCAGTCTAATAATTATGAAAGTAAAGACTCTGTTTTTAACAATTTCCATAATTTTTTGCCAAACATTCCATTTTTTTTGGACGATTAAGTTTTACTTTTGAATATGTGGACTTGGCTGTTTTATATGATTTGTCTGTACTATAAACATATATAGATTTTTCTCATATCACCCTCTTTTTTGACAGCATTACGTATTTGTATATGTTTTTTTTTTTATTTTGAGTAAGAGCTAGGTTTGCAATCATAAATCAAAGTTGTAACAGACAAATATATAGAGATGATTGAACATTGAGTACGAGAGTCTTCAAACCCCTTTTTAAAAGTAGAATTATTTGTTCTGAAGGGTATGAATCAGTTATCCGATCTTTCCTTTACCGACATTTTTTCCCAGTAATGCTATTTCTACATTTATTGAGATTCGAGTTGAAAATTTCTAAAATTAATGAAAATATACTAAGCTAGTGGGTGGTCCAAAAAAAGACACTTTAGAATTTTTTACGTAGGAGTTGACCATATTGTAGGTCTTGTAAAAATAGAAGACACGTATTTTTTTGTTTTTTAAAAAAATAATTTATAGGACTACGCAAACCACTTTTCTCTCTTATGAACTTTAACATGTAAAATGACACTACTTTTTTCATCTGCAATTTCGCAATAGAAGTTATAATTGAATTTATTTCTAATTTGAAGTATTTATTTAGATAAGAATGAAAATGCATTTTACTATAATTTGATGTTTTAAAAATGTTATGTAAGGATTTAACAACATCTTAAACTTTCATAAAATCGTAATATTTGGAACCCTATAAAAGGCTTTCTATATATTTTTATAAACAGAAATTTTTACACACAACTTGTTATTTAATTAATAATAAGTTTCTAAAGAAGAAAATGAAAGCAGATAATAATTTATACGAAAAAAAGACTATTAAAAGCATGAAAAATCATGAAATTTTCAGTGTGGGGACGCCTTTGGTTTAGGCAGAGTTTAGGTAAAAAGCAATAAAAAGCGTCAAATCGAAAATTTTTGCCTTCTAATGCAATTACAAGGGTCATCCTAATTTATGACTTCTAATACCTGAGACTTCTTCACACAGCATAAACTGGAGAGTTGGATATAGAAATAAAATTTTAAACAGAAAGTGAAAGTTAAGTAAACTCATTTGTATAATTTATTATAAACTTTTTAAATTTAATTAATGAATTAAAAATTAATTTAATGATCAACTTTTTAAAATTTAAAGATATTGTTTACTGATAAAAAGTAATTTACAAAAGAAGGTAAATATTTATTGTTGTTTTATTTATACAATTAAATATAATTATTTATGTACAATCACAATAGCTGACGAAAAATGTAGTCTTCCACAAACTTTGTGAATAACTCTTTATCAGAATTTGGAATTGTTAAATTAATAATCTTCTTATGATTCACAGGTTTCTAGATCAAAGTTTAAAAATTCAACAAGAATGATTACTTTTAAATAATTTAATTGAAAACAGAGTACTGCTGAGGCAATTTTCTACAGAAATAGAAACCGCAGGAAGAACCAAGTTTCCAACATTGCAATTAAAGTATAATACTAAAGTTAAAACGTGATACTATGATACTAAAATATGATTCATTGAAAACAGTTTGCTCTCTATTCTTACTGTCGCACCTGATACACGAATGACTAAGCCATAAGCGGCACCAAGAATTTTCTGTTTTCAGTATTAAATTGGTAAAAAACTTTGCAACAAATGCGTAGCCCTATTAATTAACTTATTTAAAAATGAAAAAATACGTGTCTTCTAATTTCATGTGATCTATAATATGGTCAACTCCTACGTAGAAAATTCTAAAGTGTCTTATTTTGGATGTGCTACACTTATCTGGTTCTAAATTTTTTCTAAAATAAGAGAAAATATTTTAAATAATTTTTTTATAAATTTTAAATATTTAGGGCCAGGTAAACTTACCTTAGTGCATTTACTTTAATTTTAGAAATATTCAACTCGATATCTCAATAAATGTAGAAATGTCATTGCAGGAAAAAATGGCGGTCTGGTAGAGATTGGATAACTGATACATGGCCTTAATGAAAAATAAGAAGTACTATAACAACTGAAAACAATATAGAATTATTCTATATTTTGATTTACTTTCTTGCGTGGTTCATCGCTTTTAAAAAGTGGGAAAAGACTTATGTACAAATCTAAAAAATCTGTGTTGACTAGTAGATTATTTAAATCTTAAGGGTGTTAAGTCCAAGTATTACCTCAAAAATATTGATATTAGAACTTGGATCTAACACTCTTAAAGAGTAATCATTAATATAAAATAATCGTTACTTTTTCGGTAAGCACCTTTACGATTTAAGAATAACAATATATCTGAAAATTGCAGATACAGAAAAGTTAAAATTTGTACTTGTATGTGTACAAATGAAATATAAATGCATCTTTCTTTTACTGGGAAGATCTGATATACATATAACTTAACATATATTACTGCAGATATTATCACATAATTCACACTGGAATGTTGCAATTGTGAATTGAGATTCATCATTTTAAATGAGATTTTAAAATATATTTTTCTGTAAAATTATAAGTGATCTTATTTCTCGTATTACAAAAAAAACTAAATTTTAATTTACTATAAAAAAATGATTGGACTCAAAGATTGGAGAATTTCTTCACTTTGCAAATTTAAAATTGAGTAACTCAAAATTTTCAGGTCCTTTGTTATGCTAAATATTAATAAAACAAAATTAGATAAACCCTCGATTCAATTCTGCAATATTCTAACAATATATCATCTTTTATGCTTCTTCTACTTTTTTATCTATAGAAAATAATTCAACAATTGTATAAATATACTCTGATCAGATGAGAAGTTTCTCTGAAGAAATATCATTCTGATAGTAATATACAATAGTAGGTAATAATGCCTTATTACAAAATGAAGTCTTCTTTGTATGTCTAGTAAGGAAATTTTTCGTGTAATCTTTCCCATTAGGTACTATAAATTTCACTGGCGTATTTGTGATGCATTCATTTTGTAACAATGCAGACAATTTTTTCTGCTGCGATGGTGCAGCATTTGGTATAACTACTTTAGGAACTGTTAATAATAAATAAATAATATTCCTGGAGATATCCTAAAATTCTAAGGTACTCTACAGAATTACTTACGTTATGTCATCTAGATAAGAACACCATTTTGGCACATCAATGCTTAGAATAAAATAGATTTTTGGTACCTGGAAGAGAGCTTGTTTCATCTATTCTATTGCAATATTCATCTTAACGCAGTTACCAAGTGTTCCTGACTGGATATCACTGCAAAAACAGGAACTTCATGATCCTGGTAATCGAGAAGCTCGCTGTCGGAGCTGCTAACTGAATCTGAGTTTGTAGAGATGTTTTCCAGTTTTCGTGCTGGTGGCATTAAAAATAGAAGGGAAAGTGCTATCAACATGTGCCACGCACTGTGGACGTACTGTAAGTCAATATTTTGTGATTAGTAATCTATTTTCATTGCAAAATTAACAAAAGTTTAAATATATATTAATTTAATTAGTTATTTTTTTGGAAACTTACGCAATAATTTTCTTCAGTTTCTACCAGAGCAAAAAGAAGAACTCCAATGCAAGCTAATAAAAGGCCCACGAAAAATTTCCAAGTATTTTTGGGTTTTTTGAACTTTCTAGATTTTACGCAGCGATGAACATAAGACCCCAACTAAAAAGAAAAATAGATTTATTGTATATACAATTCTAATTTCAAAGTTGTACTATCTTTTTTATATTTTCTAGAAATTTTTTAGATAATTATTATTCAATGAAAATTGACTAAATATCAGACTTTTTTTTCAAACTTACAGGAAGCAGAATTCCCATTCCTAGTGGTATTAAAATACTGATAAGTCCAGTTCTGTTCGATTCTACACTAAATGCAATGATGAGAGCTCCAAACATGTGGCAGACAGAGAGGAATCGAGTCGGTAATTGAGCCATAGAGACTAGAGTCACCCAAAAAGAAAGAATGCTTGAGAAAAAGTCACTATACTGTAGAACCTGAAATTTAAAATTCAAATTTAGAACCAATTTCTAAAAATATAGCCTTTAAAATATACATAGTAAATTTTTAGGAACTAAATTTTAAATATAACAAATTAATGACCTCATATTTGGCAATGCAGTATGTTAAAAATTGTTGATCACAGGCGTGGTAAAAAGCCGAAAAAATCATTGTGGCCAAATAAACAAGACCTTCTGTGTACAATTTTCTCTTCAGGGCTAAAATTATAGCTGGCAAGAAAAATGTGTTGCTCAGGGTCAGTAATAAAGTCATTAACAAAACTGAAGATTCTAACTTCACGTCTGCCGCATCAGTACAACCCCATCCTTTATATCCTAAATTACAGAAATAAATTTTAAATAAAAAATAGTTTTTTGAAATAATAATTAGAAATTAACCAATACAAAACTATAATTTTACCTCCAAAGCAGCTGCATGCTGCATAAGCCAAGAGTCCTTTGTGGATCTCTTGACAAATTCCATGTTCACCACAAGGATGATCATTAACAGGAAAACATTGAGTCGTTTTCACATTTAACCATACCAAGATTTCCTCCATTTCACATTTGACTGATTTTCTAAATTCAAAATAAAATTTTCACATAAAAACTTTTATATTATGCGAAAGAATATATATGCTTTATAAATTTATTTTTTTTTTAACTCTTACCCTTTGAAAGTACACTTTGCATGCAAAGCAATATACCAGGTATCCGGCATTGGATATGGAATTATAATGCTTCCATTGTGTTTCCCATGAGAAGACAAATTCATAGAAAATTGTTCATCTCGACAAATAATCTCTCCTTTTATTCGCTCTGGTTTTCTAGCTCGTCTTAGGCAAATTGATAACTCTACTAATTGTTCTGTCATTAACTGGAAAAGATGAAAAAGTATAAAATATTAAAAACTACTATTTATAAACCATATCTTCAAAATTAATATTAAAGAACTTACTTTTTCAACTTCAAGATGAACATTGAGTATTAAAGTCCCTCCAATATCGATGTAAGGTAAAATATCAAACTGAGTAATGACTGGATATTCATCTGTTAATATAATCCACGACGTTAACCATTCGTGTCCCTGAAAATTACAATTCTTTTAATTCACTGTTCACGTTTAAATAAATCTCTAGTAAAATAATTCTAGTTTCACTTCACAATTCAATTTTTGTACCTGCAATAAATAAGCTGCAGAAAAAGACTGAGGGTGTTTTACTCTAGCAAGTTGAAATCTTGGAATGCAGGAATCGTCTGGTTCAATATCCTCATCGTTGTGCAAATTCAAAATTAAAGACTCCAAACGATTTTTTTCATTGTTATTCGTAAACGAATGAGTTCCATTCCCTTTCGATTTTATTAGATACAATTCTGACAAAGATTCTTTAGGCAAATAAGAAGCACTTAAGAGAGTTTTAACACCTGACTTTTCTATTATCTTCACTGGACAATCTGAAATATTTTAAATCATTAGGTATTTTTTTATTTTGTAGTATTTCCATTGAAATTTAAATTTTAATATCTCATTTATCAATATTTTTACCTGTGGTTGTAACTTCAACATTGAAAGTAATCGTGGTATTTGATATGACTAGTAAATAATAATAACTGTCCTCATAGGGTGAAAGTTCTGTGAATGTATATGAATCTGAAATTGTAAGATTTCCAATGGGACTAAGGTGAGTGTGATTAAAAATGGGTAAAACTCTAGGTTCCAAAGCTAAACCAAGGATACAAGGACTTTGAATATTTTTGGGGGGTTTTAGAGTGAAATTGCAGCCCCAAATTTGAACTTGAAAATGCCAAGTTCCGGAAGGGATGAAGATCCTGTAGTGAAAACAAAAAATTTTAGTTAGGGGAATCAGGAAGTACGTTATTAAATTCCTATTAAATTGATCAACTTTATTTGAATCTTACTTGTAGTAAGAAGTAGTTTCACTCGTTTTCATAGTTTTCTGATAGCCCAAGGGTATATTTTGAATTCCACCCATTTGACTCCAGAGTGCTACTGAACCTATACTGTAGCGACACTTATGACCCAGACCCTGAAAATTGAAATTGAAGAAAAGATTCACCCACCACTGTCTGCTGCTTTGATGGAATATATATGGGTTACTAATACTAGTTGTTTAACATATACATAAATTTGATTGAGTAAGTTTCTTCACCTGCTGTTGAACTTTTTCATCCCAATGCGATAAGTACGCACCCACAAACCAATCACCAGATGGTGGGCCATAAACGGGAATAATTGTTACAATCTTTGGTTCAAAAGTCGTCCACGTAGACACTGAAAATGTGTAATTTCTTTCAGAAATTAAATATGGAGGAAAGGTTGCATTTCCCTCTGAAATTATTGGATAGCTGCCCCATTGTAAATATCTGAAATGTAAATAGATAAAAATGTAAAAATGTAATCCTATTCTAAAGAATTAAAAATAGATCTTTCATTTTTCACTTTTGAAATTTACAATATTTATCGAATGAACTTACATATGTACTTTTCTCGATGGGCATTCTTTACCATCCATGAATGCAGCAAATTGCCAAGTGGCTCTAAGCACTTCCTTAGGTACATAATAATGAAACATGGCTACATCTGCATAGTTTTTGAAAGAGTGTAAAGACCCTTCTTGGCTTGCTTGTGGTTCAATTGACTCACCATCTAAAAAAAATCGCAACTTTTTTATATAATTATCTTTCTCTGTACAATTGAGTCTATAATTCTTTCTTTTTTTTTTTTAGTCGAAAAGGGTGCAGCAAAAGGGTTACAACTACTTAGTGGGCACTATGGTGGTCCAAAGAACATCAAGTATGGAATTTTCGAAATTTTTTTGCACTATTGTGTTACTCTCGCGAAAATAGTATACCCGCATTTTTTTTAGGGATTTTAATTAATATTCAGAACTGGCGTAAAGCTGCTAAAGTTTGATGATTCTAAATCATAAATCAAGCACTTCGTCTCAAGTTTTTCTTCTTGACATTTATTCTAATCCTGCCCTTCAATAAAGTTGAGGTCTAAAGTCGCCAGCAGATTTATTACTATACTGGCGTAGGCCAGTATAGTAATAAATTATTAGTATTAAATTATATAGTATTAAATTATACTATACTGGCCTACGCCAGTATAGTATAATGTCCTACGCCAGCTCTAAATATTAATTTAAAAAAAAAAATACGGGTATATTTTTTAAGCGATGGTAACACAATGGTGCAAAAAAATTTCGAAAATTCCAAACTTGATGTTCTTTTGGACCACCCTAGTGGGCACTAGGGTGGTTCAAAAAACATTAAGTTTGAAATTTTTAAAATGTTTTTGCACCATTGTGTTCCTTTCGACAAAATAATATACCCGTATTTTTTTTAGGTTTTTAAATTAATATTTAGAGCTTGCGAAAAGCTGCTAAAATTTGGTATTTCTAAATCAGAAATCAAGCACTTCTTTCCAAACGAATTCTAATCCTCTCCTAATGTTACCCTTCAATAAATAAAACCGTCCGAAACCTTTTCTTCCTTTGGTAAGTAATTAAGTATCATTTTCCTTTTCATGAGGCAAAAGGAAGGGCGATGGCAACCCCAAAAGTGTATGTAAATCAATAAATCAAAATTTTAAGAAAGTAACCGACTGTCACCACAGGGGTTACATTTGGGTCTCGTCCTAGATACAACTTTACTTCTAAGTAGGTTCACAGACCTCATTAATAGCTCATTATGCGGGTACTGTTGGCTATAAACCAAGGCGACTCTCAGTAATTATTGTAAGGAAAGACATTTAATCCTTGGGGATTTTAGCATTTAGTTTTACTATATGGTTAAATACAGAGGACTTTTACGGTTTAGAAACCAATCCTCTTAAGCACATATATATCTAACACTGTATATCTTAATAGACTTTCATTTCTTCTTAGAATTCAAAATTGTCTAAATATTACAAAAGAAAAACTATATTAATCATTCTTATAATTCTTGCAAATAGTGCAAAAATTGCAGAAAATATCAAAATTTGTTGTACCGGCCTATATTCAATTATTCATTTAATACAAAATACTAAAAAATAAAGCACTACTAATATTAACAAAAATATTTGACTAAATAATCAACAATCACATAGTTTTATAGACAAAATTGTGTTTCAAAATTCTTTTTCTGCATCATAATAAAATCTGTAAAAAGAAAGACTTACATTTTAATAGTAATATCACAATAAGAGCAGGAAAACATTCATTGAAGGAAGTACGTCTTGAAAGAGAAAGCATTTTTTTCCTTATTAGACACAAAAATTAACGTAAACATTAAACGTTGACAAATAGAAGTTTTTTTTACAGTCAAAAAAGAAACAAAGAGTAGAAACAATTTGATCACTGTTCACAAAATCCCTAGATTGTGTTTTTTTCTTTAAACCTTCAAATTCAGCGTCCTCTGTCTTGTTCTCAATTAATTAATGTTGAATTCGTTTTTTTAGTCAATAAAATGTGTAAGAGGGAAAGTGTCCTTTACTGGAAATTTAATAATAGAAATAAAAAAAACTTTCCAATTACAAAAAAGAATTCTCTTTTTTTCACACAAAAGTGTTTATTTGGTAAATATTGGCGTCTGCCAGGATTGCGTAATATACGTAATATACCTTAGGTAATTTACGTCAGAGTTCACGTAGTGTTTTACATGTGAATTACGTCCATACGTAATTTACGTTCCTAGTTTTTTTACAAGTAATTTACGTTTTCAAGATAGCGATTGGGCTTATTATATAGAAAATTGCCACACTCCTTTCAAGTTCGCCATTCATTACATTTTTTACGAATAATTTGTAAAATAAGTACATATTTTACGTATAAAAGTTTCGAATGACGAATTACGTATAAAGGTTCGTGTACCCTACAACCCTGGTGGCGTCTGGTGGGGGTGGCCAGTGCGCGCGCAGCGCGCGTTGGTTTCTATGGAGAAATTCTGTCATTGGCTGTAATTTAAATTTTGACCAATGACAGCATTTCTCCCCTCTTACTTACCATTACGTCCCTCCCTCTTCATCATGAGCTATATAAATTCACAGCATTCCAAACTGGCATACAGTCTTTGACTAAACGCCTTAGTGAGCAAGTGAGCGTTCGTGAGTTTTCACTCTACAAAAGTTTACAATTCGTGATTTGAAGTTCGGTGTTTATGATAGAACTTGTGCAAAGTGTGGAACAGTTTTAAGTATAAATTATTTAGTGATTAACTCATTTAGATAATTTATTTGTTTTTTACTTTGCAAGGGCACTTTATGAGTTTCCAGTGTGTGTGATTTCTAAAAAGTGTGGAAGAATTTCAATTATGGTAGTAATTTGCTAGTGAGTTCTTCGAGGACAAAATAGGCTTGTTCATCCTTTGATCTCTTTTGGCTTTCTCCAAATTTGTTTATGAGTTATTTATTCTCTCTTGTGAAAAACCCAGTGCCTAGAGATTCACGATTAATAACCAAAGTGCCGAAAAAAGTTCTGGAGCTGACGCAAAATCCAATGTTTTGGTAGCACGTTTACTTTTATAACCTGGCAAGATTTAAGAGGTGAGTTTTATTCCATAGTTTTTCTGTTTTGTAAACGTGTAAAGAATAATCTTGCAGTTTTTCATTGAGTTTAATTATGTTTTTAATTAAAGTTGAGTCAAAACGGACGGCTATCAAGTTTTGACATTTTTGGATGGAGTTGTTTGTTATTTCAATTAGGATCATTATATATATGTATTTATTTATATATATATATATATATATATAATATAGATAATATAGATATATAAGTTGAAATAATTATAGATTAAGTCTACTGCAATTTTCCAAGTGACTCTTGTTGCATTTAGCTTTCTTGACTTTTTCAGCAAAGTTTGTTTCTCCTTTGTTTTTTTATTTTGTGGCAGGAATAACATTTTTGTGTTGCATTTTAAATGTTTTATTTTTGATGTTGCTTGAATTAATTTGCAAGATGCCCTAAAGTTTTTTTAGTCAAGACATTTTTGTTTTTAATTCAACAAAAGATGGAGCAACTCAAACATTTGGAGCTCATTTGAAATTCGGATGGAATTTTCGCTGGATATTTCATAGAATTTTAAATTTAAAAAATGTTTACCTCCAGTTAAAGGCTAGACTAATTTATATTTTATCATTTTAATTACAACTATTTTAGTTTTCAAATGGCTCGCAACGTTGACTCAAACAGCGGCCTCGTAAAATTTTGGATATACATATTAGATTTTAGAACATGATAAAGATTTTTAATTATTTGCATAATTTTTTTTTCCAGTTTTTACGCTTAGATCATCAAGATGTGGACGTCACAGAGCACTAATGCTTCAACAGCACCAAATGCAACCAGTAATGCTTCAAATGCTCAAAATTTACGTACTTTAGGCATGACATCTGCGATTAGTGTAGCAGAGCCAAAGCCTGTTGATATTGCTAGAACAATCGAGCTAAAAGAAGCTCTTAAACCTTACAATGTCTTCGAATCTGACGAAGAATTAAACCATAGGATGGAAATTTTAAGGTATGTTTAGTCAATATTTCCAGAATAATTGAATACATAATGTATTCAATTTTAAATACAATAAGGATTTTTAATTAAACAAAGATGTTTTAATAAATTGATTTGTAACTTTTCTTTTTCAGTAAATTGAATTCCCTAGTAAAGCAGTGGATAAAGGATGTATGCATTGCTCGAAATATGCCAGCGAATTACGCTGAACAAGTGGGAGGAAAAATTTACACTTTCGGGTCCTATAGATTAGGGGTTCATCACAAAGGAGCCGATATCGATGCACTTTGTGTAGTTCCTCGTCATGTAAACAGGAGCGATTACTTCACATCCTTTTTTGATTTACTTAAAAGTCAGCCAGAAGTTACAGAACTACGAGCCGTTGAAGAAGCTTTTGTACCAGTTATAAAAATGAACTTTGATGGAATAGAAATTGATATGCTCTTTGCTAAACTGGGTTTAAAAGAGATCCCCGATACTATGGTAAATTTCTTGATTTTCTAATATGTAAAATTTAAATTCTAATTATTAACTCTTAGGATTTTCTTTAAAACATAAATATTAAAATTTTCTTTTCTCTTTTCAGGATCTCAGAGACGATACTCTTTTAAAAAATCTAGACCAGAAATGTGTAAGGAGTTTAAACGGATGCAGGGTGACGGACGAAATACTTCGTTTGGTACCTAACATAGAAAATTTCCGTTTGGCGCTAAGAGCTATTAAGCTTTGGGCCAAAAGTAAGTCTTTTTCATTCTATTAATAGGGGGGTTTCTTTATTCTTCATTTATTGAAAAAATATAATTAATAACAATAAAAATCTTGATATTTCAGAACACGGAATCTACAGTAACGTATTAGGTTACCTCGGAGGTGTTTCTTGGGCAATGTTGGTCGCTCGTACTTGTCAACTTTATCCAAACGCTGTGGCAGCCACCTTAATAGAAAAATTTTTCCTCGTCTTTTCTCAATGGAAATGGCCACAGCCAGTTCTTTTAAAGCAACCCGATAACGTGAATCTAGGATTCGCAGTATGGGATCCTCGTGTCAATGTTGGTGATAGGTATCACTTAATGCCAATAATAACTCCTGCATATCCTCAGCAAAACTCGACTTTCAATGTTTCGAATTCCACGAGAACGATAATGCAAGAGGCTTTTGAGAGCGGACTGGCGCTTACTGAGGAAATCATTATGGGCAAAGCGCCATGGGACAAATTATTTGAACCCCCAAATTTTTTCAGCAAGTACAAACACTACGTCATATTGCTCGCTAGTAGTTCACAGGCTGAAGATCAGCTCGAGTGGTGTGGGCTTATCGAATCCAAAATACGACACTTAATAGGCCAACTGGAAAGAAATCCGGCTATCACGTTAGCACATATTAATCCTGAAGCGTATCCGCCTCTTGAACCAGAACCAGGAAAGATTGTCTCTATGTGGTTCATCGGACTGCTCTTTTCCAGGACCGAAAACTTGAATGTGGATCTCACGTATGACATCAAGAACTTTGCTGATACGGGTAAGTGTTTTTTCACTTGCAAAATTTGAATGTGAATTAACTAAAATTTTGAAAGATACAAAGTATTTAACACTTATTTCGCATCTATTTTTCTATAATACAATTTCATTTCAGTTTGTCGGCAAGCGGAGCAAAATAATTTAATGAAGGAAGGGACGGCCATAGAAGCTAAGCATGTTAAAAGGAAGGATTTAAATAAATACGTGTCAGCGAGCCTAATCAAAAGAGAAAGAAAGGTTCGTAAACATGTGAGTGCGATAGAGCAAGAAAAAAAGGTTTGTAATTAGATTTAACTTTTATTACACTCCCACGCAAAAAAATCGGAGTTTTCCATCCTAATATTTCCTAAGAAGAAAAATCATTTTTGTAACTATTAAAGTGAAATTCTGTGTGCTTTTAATTGCAATAATTTAATTTTTATATAGATTTTTAAACCTAATTTTTAATATCTTTTCCAGGCTTCTGTCGGTGTGCATCGAAATGGGGTCACGGGAGGAAATGGAAGCACAGGGAGAATCTCTCCAAAAAACCAGGATCTTAAAAGAAAATCATCGGATCAAAATACTGTCGATTCTGGGAAGAAAAAGAAAATACGCGATAGTGAACAGAAAATTACACAGGTAACCTAAATTAACATTTTTTTTCTCGAATTTAATTTTAATAATTTATATCTAATTTTTTTCTTTATTTATTTACTTGTTTATTGACTTGGAATGCATATGCTTCTAGGGAGAAGATGGATCGTTGGTTGTTCAGTGTGGAGAAGATAGCAATTCCGGATTCAGTTTGGATGAATACAAACAAAATTTAACTCCTGCGAAGGACGTTAGTGACACAGATTCTTTAAACAGACAAACATTACCCTGTATTTGAATTTTTTTATTTAAATTGACGTGATATAATAGGAGGGACCTGCTGCGGGTGCTGCTGTAGCACAAGAAGGATTTGTGTGTACTTGACCGCTTTAAAATCTACCTCACGACGAACCAACTATACTCTGCTTGGCTGCTTGGAACGCAACGGTTTCTCGAACAACCATCCACTGCCATTTGTGTAAGTTCAGCGATAAAATAACTCAATTTGTGGCGAGGAAAGTCAGTTATAGTTATTATTAAATATTAACTAGCAGCCTCAAGTCAACAAAGAATACTTAAGCGAATGGGGTTTGATACATCCAAACCGATAAACTTTTATTTGGACTTCAGAATCCAATTCACAAACTCTGTATCGTTCAGAGACGTTTACAATTTTTAAATTATAATTTCCAATTCGAAATGGGAATGAATAAAGATAGAGAGCAAGGGAAAATTGAAAATATGAAAAAAATTGAGTAGAAAATTTATGAATGTTTCGAATCTAGTTTAATGTTTCCATCTTTCATTTAGAGGTGAGGAACTTGCATATTTGTTATCTTAAGGGAGCATCTTTAGATGGAATGATTTCGTGTATGTTTTAGTTATTTTTCCGTTCCAAAACTTCTCGCGAGTAGATTTTTCATGTGGTGTTCTTCGATAAAGTTGAAACAGACTTCTGTCATTACTTTTTAGAGTAAGAAACTTTAGATCCCATATCTATCAAACACGCTGAATCTTTATCATCCGAGATCTGCGAAATTACACGTTAGGAAAACGTGGTTCTTCATTATATGCATTTTTTTATGAAATGTCTGTATATAGATAATGAAAATTATTTAATTAATTAAAGTTTAAGTTATCATGCATTTTTTGGAACTGTTTCCCACAAGATTCAGGGTTTTTGTGAGATACAATTCAATTTTGCTAATGATAAATCATATTTGTTATGATATAAGGTGAAGTTTGTTTTATCGTAGGGAAAGACTTTTTTTTAAACATTGACAACGAACGTATTAAGCATAATTCGATTATTTGAATTAAAATGTGCGGATGATTCTATGATTTATTAATCGGACGAAAATGAATTCGTTAGCCATAATCGATGGTAACTCCTAAGCAATTTTTGTTCATTCAAACTTGGACATAATGAATGATACAAATTTAAATTATATTCTACGTTTTCAGAAATTCATTTTTCAATTGTGGGGATGAATTTCTAGAGTATTATTGGGTCAGCTATTATCATCTATTGGGATGATAATCAATCGACTCGAAAGATTAGAGCATGAGTGCGAAAGAATCGTTCGGTTCGATAGTTAGTGTAAATTAAAAAAAAAAACAAAAAAATGAATATGTTATATTGTAAGGCACTAAGAAACAAGTGATCGTATATTGCAGGCCATCGTTTAATGGCGCAATATTCGTAGGAGTCGAATTGGGTATTAATCGTGAATTTTTTCTCGTTTGATCAAGATCAGTGTGTGTAGATAAAGATGACTGAATGCGTGATTGAACTTGTGATGCACGAGAAATCTTTATTTATCAGTTAGCTAGATCATATGATATAATAATAATCTGTATTGCCTGTATACTATGTATCTTTCTTCAATAAAAAACAATAAATTTTCTTTTACCACCTTCAAATTGGCGATTATTTCTGTTTGACTTTCGACCTTTTTCTTTAGATTTAAGGTACTAGTTGTAATGATAAAAATTGATATTTTAAAAACAAATTAAGTTTTAATTATTTAATTCTACAGAGGATATATTAGAAATTCTAAGAATTGTAGCCAGGTAATTCAAATTGTCGTAAAGGACTTTTATGATTTAAAAACTTGCAAGCTAGGATGACGAAGAGCGCCTGTGCAAAGCCTGGAGCTTGCAGAGAAGACTTGAATGCAACCAGTGTCGAAACAGTTTGTGCAGAGATCTAGCCAGGACACGTGGATCGTTTTTCCCTAACAATGAAAAATACCTTCACAAAGTAATACAATAACATTTTTGTTAATTCAAAAGAAAACAAAATAGTACGAAAATGAGATACAAGCACATCATAATTGTCGGAGTCACTCTGATAATCATTGTTTTCCTCCTTTCTGGTGTGATGTATTATTTTAATCAAGGTAGGACTATTTTATTTAAATTTTCAACGTCAACACAGTTTTTCTTTTCAAATGATTCAATTATCGATATTTAACAAATATGGATTGGATTTTCGATTGAAAAAGAGTTGAAATCTACGAATTAAGATATTTTATTAATATAGAATTGATTACTTAAAATGCAATAATGTAAGAACATGAAAAAAATCATAAATTATTAAGCTCTAAAGCTTCTTTTTAAACTTAAATTTCTCATGTCATTTTACCTTTTAAAATAAGTAAACAGAAATGGTCACGTGTAATGAATTGATTAGAAATTGCAAAATAATTTACATTTCTCTACAACTCGAGAAAGAAAAACAAATTAAATTAAAATTACGTCTGCCCTTGAGTAGAAACAAGCACGTGTTTCGAAAAGAGAAAAAAAATACTCGTGAATTGCGATGAATATGAATTGAGAAAATGAATTAATTAAATAATTAACGAATCGAATTAAAAGATTTTTTTAAATTAATTGTCATGATTTTTATCCGACACTCAGGAGTATACACGATTGAATTAGACTTCGTCAAATAATCAAGGATAATCAAGATCAGTTGACTTCGTGAAGTGAAGTATCTACGTCTCTAAGAATTGTTACTGAAGATTTGTTACTCGAATGCATGATTATACTTATAACAAACGAGCGAAATTAAAGATTTATTGTGGGCGGTATCAAAATATACACTGTCATTTCCTTTTTCCAATAAAAACGTTTTTTTTTTTATTTTGTATGATTTTAAAGTATTTTAAGATATTTTTTTTTGATCTTATGAAATTTCAAGGAATTTTAAAGGTTTTCAAAATATTTTAATTTATTTCAAGGAGAAAAGATTTAAAATTGTTTCAAAGAATATCAAAATATTTTAAGTAATTTTAAGAAATTTCAAGAGATTTAAAAAAAATTCATGGATTTTTTTAGGGGTTTCAAGATACTTTAAGAGATTTAAAAAATTTCAAGATATTTAAGGGATTTTAAGGATTTCAAGATATTTTGAAGATTTTAAAAAACTTTCGAGACAATCTTTAAATCAATTTGCAGATGAGTGTCCTGTGGGAACATTTCACTGTCGAAATAGCCCCCTTTGCGTCGCTCAACGGAATTGGTGCAATAATAACAGGGATTGTCCCGAAGGTGATGATGAATTAGAAACAGAATGTTGTAAGTTCTAAATTATTATTAAATAAATATAATTATAAGAGTTGATTACTGTTTTACAGAAAGTGTGCGGTAAGTCGTAATAAACCGAAAAGAAAATATGTTTTAAAAGTTATTTCATGAAAGATTTTTACATTTTTGAAAATCCGTCTCGAATTTAATTGATTACCGGCTTAGGAATAAAAATAAAGAATTACTTTCTCTTTATGCAGTCGATTCACATGGAAATTGGGATTATTTCTTGAAACCTCAGAAACCACAGAAGCCTCTACCTTCTTGTGGCAATGGTAATTTCGAAATTATCCTCTACTTATTTAAGTTCATTTTTTTGACCAGCAAATTTATTATCCTCGAATTGAAATGAATATACTGTACCTTTTTTGCAGAATCTTTGGAATTTCTTCCACGATGCGAGCAGATGGAATGTACCGTGACATGTACTGACACTGACTATAGAGAAATACCTAAAATGTTCAGTGTAAATATTACTAAGATGTGGGTATCCATTTTTTTAAATTTATATTTAAATATCATTTAAAAATTATTATTAATTGTCGACTCTATTGATTTCAGAACTATGACTAACAATTTTTTAACAAATTTGCCTGCAGATGCTTTTTCAAATTATCCTGAATTAAGACTATTGTAAGTTAGTAATTTAAGCTGTAAATACATTTTTCTAAATATGTATAAAAAATATAATATTTGGTATTTTCAGATATCTCAAGAATAATTCAATCACAAAATTGGAAAAAGGTGTTTTTAGATTCCAAAATGAATTGGGATATCTGTAAGTTCTAACCCACATTTTTGAAACTTTAATCTTAATTTTAATTAATTATTCCATACTTATCAATTTCTATTTTAAATATTCAATTGCAGAATTCTGTCCATAAATTACGTAAAAGAGATTCGACAAGGACATTTTTTTGGGTTGAAATCTCTGGTCAGTTTAATTATAGAAGAAAATGAAATTTGGACCGCTGATTTTTCAGATTTTGAAAACAGCACTTCACTTGAATGGTTGTAAGTAATAAAACTTTCAATCTAAATTTTTATAATAAAATAAAGTAATATCAAAATCACAATTAATTTATTTAAAGTTAAAAACATTTTAATTTAAAATTGTTTGCTTGAAAATGACCGCACCAGAGTCAATTCGCAATGGATTAGAAACGAAAGTGAATTCATTCTTAGACGATCAGGAGAAAACTTGGAATCTTAATGTAATCAGTCAAAGTGAAGTGTAACTAAAGTTTAATTTCGAGTCTTTCCATTCCCATTGGTTACTTTATTTAAATAAAAAAATTTTAAACCTAAAACTAATCAAATCCATTTTTAAATTGCTTTTTATAATAATGTATACATTTCTCTAGAAATTTAAATAAAAATTTGCTGACGTCTGAGAATTTAACTCTTCCCTATTTGCCAGTACTAGAAGAATTGTAAGTATAATAAAATTTCCAGAGATGAATTCATAATTATTCATTTTTTAGTCTAAAAAACATTTCCCTTTTCCAGATTTTTGGATGAAAATCGTCTGGGGTATATACCTGAACATTTGTTTACTGGATTACCAAAGCTAAAGACGTTGTGAGTTTATTTTTATTTTCTAATTAATTGGATACATATGTAGTTTAAAAAAATTTCCTATAAAAAAGCTTTTCCATTTACAGAAGTCTAGAAGGAAATCACATACAAACTATTGCTGAGAATGCTTTTAAGAATTTAAAGTTACTCAAAGAACTGTAAGTAAATCTGTTCTAAAAAAATAATCCAAAAGTTTTGACGCAAATAATTATGTTTAATTTTTTTGTAGCAATTTGGCTTACAATGATATTGTAATTATACCAGCAAATATTTTTCGACCGCTACGAAAGCTTCAAAAACTGTAAGTTGAAAAAATTTAGTTTGAAAAAAAAAAATATAGATTGAAATTATCTTTTTCCCTTGACTTGGAATTTTTGAGTTTACGGGGCCATAAATCAAATTTTATACTGGAAATTTGGTATAATACGGAAATGATAGAATTAAACACGTACGTGCTAATAAGGTGTTTCTGAATATTTACTCATCACCACTCATACCGATTAAATATCACGTACCGTTTGCAAATCATCTCTGCGGTTATTTTTACATCAATTCGCGGTTTTATTTAAACTTTATTCATAATTTCAGGTCAATAGGATTTAACCCTATCGAAAATTTACCAGTAACTCTCTTCGATCCACTTCGAAATTTACGATCACTGTAAGTTTAAATATGAATCAAATTGAATTACAAATTAATATTTATTTTAAAAAATCAAAATTCAAAATAATTTAAAATTCACAGAGGTGTGGAGGATATTGACATGGATTCTGTGAAGAAAGACGTATTCGAATTGTTTCCAAATTTGGATTTCATGTAAGTGAAAACCATAAAAACTAATTCAATAAAAATTACACAAAACTAACACTGGTATCTAATGATTTTTTACAGATATTTTAAAAAATTCCACTACTGTCCAATGTACGCTCCAAAGGTAAAAAAGTGCCGTCCAATTAGTGATGGTAAGCCAATTCTTTTACTTTAATTGCTTTAATACACAGTCGTTTATTAATTAATACTAATATCGATTAGTAAAAAATGTTTTGTAGTGATTTTGAATAGTTTTGAATAGTGATTTCTCTACTTTCTGCTAAATGAAATAGTAAGTCATCTCTTAATTATTTATTATAGGAGTTTCTTCTTTATCACATTTGCTGGGAAAACCACTATTAAGAGCAGCAGTTTGGGGAATATCTTGTGTAACTTGTTTGGGAAATGCTCTCGTCCTTTGGGGCAGATTCACTGCTAAAGACGAAAATCGAGTTTTGAGCATTGTTATTAGAAACCTTGCAGGTATTTAGTTCTTCTTTAAATAATTAATTCTGCTAAGTAACTGATTTTTTGAACTCCAAAGAATTCTATAAAAGAAAATATAAATTACATTATACAATTTTTATTTTGCATTATACAATTTTCATTTTGCTTTTGATTTTGATGATCGCAAGAACGTTTCTTGTGGAAAAATGTGAAAACCGTTTATAAAAATGTTAAATTAGTGACATTGTAGTTCAAGTGCCGTTAGTATCCGCGTTCTTTTGATTCCGTTATCAAAAGAAAGACATATACCCCGAATTCCTATAAGCCAGAAAGATCTTTTCAATCCTTCCTTGGAAGAAAATTCACATAAGTGACCCGCTAATTGTAGAGCAAATCGTCGCTTACCGTACGAGCTTCTGCTTCTTGGTAAAACTTGAATTGGTGCGACGTATAGTACACTCACTATCGGAATGTGCGGTACAATTAAGATAATTAAGATAAATCGTCCAGGTCATCGTTGAACTGTATGTCCGTATCAAAAAATTATATTACGGAACCACTCGTTTCTAAAAATCAAGACTTTTAGAACTGATCAGAGAACTCTGAATAATTAAAAAGATTGTAATCTTTAATTAAAAGTATTTATGAATCTACTTTTAAACAATCTACATACATAAAACTCAATGTCTGTGTGCATGTTCCGAATAGGCGTTCACACATTTGAAGATATCGAAACCAGATTTTACAGGACGCCATAAAGTTCTTTGGATTTTTTAAAGATATTTGAAAATCCATTAAATCCTTGAAATCGTTTTAAGACGCTTTATACCCCTTAAAATTTCAGTTTCAGATATGTTGATGGGAATTTATCTATTCATAATTGCGGTGGAAGATATTCGGTTTCGAGATAATTATAGCAAAGAAGCAAGTTCCTGGATGGCTTCGTGGTCTTGCACCTTTGTTGGAATTTTGGCAATGACGTCTTCAGAAGTAAATAAACTCCATTAAATGGAACACACTAAATAATCTATTCTAAGTCCTGGTTTGCAAATAATATCAATTAAGAATAACTCTAAAATTAATTATTTTCTTTATTTCGCCTTTCAACTATTCACTAATTGACAATAATTACTCCTACAATCTGTTAAGCATATTTCACTTATTTTTCTCGTTACTAGAACTAGAAAGCACGACAATTAGAAAAGAATTTATGGTGGCATTACTTTGAAATGTTTTAATAACTATATTCGACTCAGTTGTTTTATTGTGTAATCAATTTGCATACTAATTATCCTGGATTAGAGATAAGTGTAGAGTAATTTTAAAAATTTGTATCTTACGTTTCAAGTATTTGAAGGTATTTATTAATTTTTTGAGTATCTAAACGAACTGAGGTAATACTTGAAATTGTTTTAGGATAATTAGTTGAAGGAATTGCATTGTGTTAAGGAGTAAACTAACTCTAAGAAGTGGTTGCTGCAGTTATGTTTATGGATTTACTAGTAAATCATTTTCAAATTCGTATTAACGGATTATTATTCAAGGTTTCGGTGCTGATCCTGTCGTTCATGTCTGTGGAAAGATTTATGCTGATCGCTGCACCTTTAAAAAGTCATCGCGCCTTGACACCACAAACTGCTGCGTCTTCAATGATTGTTGTTTGGATTATTGGCTTTACTCTTGCCCTCATTCCTGGTAAATACATCTTTTAGAAGATAATTATTGATTTCTATAATAAAAATGATTTTTTTTCTCATTTTTTGTAGTCATTCACTGGAGAAGCAGTACCAAATTTTATGGCGTAAATGGAATGTGCTTTCCTCTGCATATAGACGATCCTTTCCTTATTGGATGGGAATACTCTGCTTTTATTTTTCTCGGACTGAATCTTTTAGGGTAAGTTTAAATTTCCCCGTTTCTGATGGCTTTCCTATAGTGGGTCACTTATAAATGTGATAAAAATTAATTCCCGGTTTAAACGGACGACATGAGGGTGTGTCCTGGAATTGTCTCATTGTTAAGCATAACGTTTCTTCCTGTACTTTCAGACTCGTCACGATTGGTTACGTTTATACCGGAATGTTTGCCAGTATTTGGAGAACGCGACATGCCACTCCTTTGTCAGTTGGTGATTCTGAGTTTGCCTTAAGGTTCTTCCTGATCGTGCTGACAGATGCAGCGTGCTGGGCACCAATAATCATTCTCAAAGCTCTCGCATTGATGAAGTACCCTGTTCCACGTAAGGTTCAACCTCCGATTTTTTATCTTAATTAATGGCATCCACACTTTCTCGCTTCTCCATATTTCTCCTCTCCCAACCGTTAATTAAAGAATATCCAAATTAATAACTTTGTATACTCCGAATACATAAATCCTGCCATCAGGAACGTAACTTTCTTGCAGTTTGTTCAATGTCTTACTTTGTGGCCAATTCGCTGACACATTGGACACTTGATAAATTAACACACTGAATAAATTTTCCCCAAATGTGCCACAAAATGCAACATAAAATGTGCTCAGTCCTACTCTATCCTAGCATAAAAAAAAAAAAGATTACGATTATATCGAAAATCTCGCAATTTCGTACTCTAAAGTCACATTCTCTCTTTACCTATTGTGTTTTTTTTTTTACTAAGCCCTATCTTTTTCTTTCAGCTGATTTGCACTCTTGGGTGGTGGTTTTCATTCTTCCGGTCAATAGTGCCGTCAACCCTTTGTTGTATACATTTACAACCCCTAAGTTCAGAGAACGACTGAATGAAGGATGGTTTGTAAAAATTCGTTTGAATTTTACGAGAAGACCTAGACAAGGTAGCATATGGCAACAAATCAAGCTATTTTTTCAAGTTATGATAGAATGAAGTCAAGGAACCAATAAAAAAATTCTACTTTTTCTAAAAGATCTTGAATTATCGGTTTTAATGACTCTTTATTACTGTTCTAGATTCTCAGATATCAAACACATTAAACAACAGAAGCATAAAACTCTGCAATTCAGTAAAGTATCCTCCAGAAAAAAAATTACCTCCATTCTCCCAAGATGGACTCGTCGGAGGTCTACATGATCACGTCCTATGACTTGATAAACCTAAATCTAACAAAAATTTTAAACTCTACATCTAAATATTTTATACTTGTACCTATATCTACAATTTAACTGCGAATGGTCGTACATCGTCCGAATTTGTGTTTCTAATCCTTCTAATGCAATTATGAAAAAATCTGGAACAAGCTTAACTGTATATTCTAAAAATCACGAAAAAATCATGAGATCAATTTTATTTTGTTTAAATAAGATTAAAGACATCTCGATCTAGAAATGAACTTGATCTCATGTTACTCGTGTGATGCAAACCAAAAAGCTTAATAATGTTGCTTTCAATTATTATAGATCATTAATGTAGATTAATAATTGACCGTCTATTCACGGCATAATTTTTTAATACTCAGGTTTTAAAATCGACAGAATTTTTTCTAGTTTTTTAAATCTAGTTTTAATTACATGGAAATAACATTTTCTAGGTAACTAGATATAAATTAATTTTATTTATGCTAAATCTAAGTTTTATCAGGTTTTATGCAAGAATTTTTAAGTGTACCATTTCGTCTATGTGAAGTGGAAAACGGACTTTTAATATCGAAAGTATTTTAACTATTAAATAAATTTTATACTTTTATTTCCCGATGCAAAACCTTTGCTATGTAACCCTGTATGTTTAGAAGTTTAGAATAAAAATCTTTGTAATATTTACGAATATATCTTTTACTGTGAAATTCTAAATGGGATTTGAGTTGAACGCCGGATTTGGATTTTGAATTTATTGTTAGAAGAATAATTTTATCGTTAGGAGTCGGACAGTAATTTCGCGGATAGAACTTTACTTATCTACTTGGTTTGCAAATCAATCATTCTACGTCCTTCCCTCAGTTTGTGGTGTCACAAATGATTTATGTATTTGTATGAATTACATAACTTATTTTTCTTTTCTCTTCACCTTCGGGACATTTTGAACGTGGCAAAATGTTTAAATAACTTCCAATGTGAAGAGGTCCATTTTTATTGATAACAAGTAGAAATTTCAAAAAATTATTTATCCAACCTTTTTCCTTGATTGAAAGCTGAAAAGTATTTTCAAGAAAACTACTCTCTATAGAATAAAGCTACTTTCATGAAATGTGAAACTGAGCCAAAAGAAGTTGGATTGGATCCAAATTTTTTCCACTCGTCTGAGTTTCTATGAAACTATATTGGTTGATATTTTGCTGATATCATTTGCAATATAAAATTTTCTGGAAATTGATGTTTATTTACACACACACACATAAGAGAGAGGAGCCTTTGTCACGATCTTTTACTCTATACGTATTTTATATGCATGGATGTAATCTCGATCCATATTCCATATTGAACGAAGGCATTCAGAGGGCCCGGGGTCCGGACTTTGGAGGCAGAGGAGAACTTAACGGGACCCCCCTGTTGGGTGTCCACCATAAATTATACATTATATCGCATAGCCAGACATACTCGGAAATGATTGTAACGTATTTTCGCGAAAGATGATTTATGGCCTGATATGGCGCACCTCAGAAATCATCTTGCGTCCAATTGATACCCTTGATATTGGGTTGAAACCAAATGCTACTTATTTTAAAACAATATCCAATATCCAATCCAATACTCATAATTTGATCTGAAGAAGATTCGAATACACCACAATACTGATTAACTGAAGAAAATGAGAATACCAATCTCAGAAATTTTTGCAGATCACTTTGAAGAAATTTTACACGATTTCAAAGATTTCAAGATAAGAATAGGTGATGACCTCTGATCACCTTCTATTGATCACCTTCTATTGATCACCATCTGATGATCACAATGGTCACCTTCTGGTCAGTTTCCTTGAAAAAAAAGATCGTGAGGGCCATGGGAGAGGGACTCCCTACGACGAGTACTAAAAATATCACTCTTCTACCCTTGTCTTGCTGAACTCAAATTTTTTCTGTGAACCTGGAATTCACTTTCCACTTAGTCTCACCTCCCCACTATCGGGAGTACAACACCTTTCTTGGTCATCGCAACGGCTGTACTCTCTTTGCAATGCTTTGAGGACGAAAGAATCTTGTTTAAGGGCAAAGTGCAATCTGCATATATGTGCAGCAAGGAATCGGATCGACGCGACGGTATAGTGAATGCTGGTGATAAATCCGCGGAATCACCCAGGTGTGCTCGTATTCCGGTTCATAAATATTATTAATCGTTACAAATCCAGAACCCGCTGTAAAGGGGAAAATTGTGCGCCTTGAATCCATCGCACGGCTAATATCTTGCATTGCTTTGCCTCAAATATAGGGGGCTTTTAATCTCTTGTATATAGTATGGGAAACTCTCTAGATTTTAAAAGACCTTACCCACTAACAATATTCTATTCACCTGTCTTATATATTAAAAGATTTCATAGTATTTTAATATTTTTAACCCGATATTTTATAATAACTGAAGAAATGTCGAAATGGTATTGTAAGGAAAAAATTTACTAAATGACTTAATTACTTCCTTTTTCTAAAGGAATATTGAAAATATTTTCAAACTGCAATAAAAATGTAAATTAATTTTTTTTTCCTTTTTTCCGAAGTAAGTTTATGAAGACATTTAAGGTTAAACTCGGGGTGAATGGCTGACTCGAAGTTAATTATGTACTAGTGGATCAAGGACGGAGTTTTGCACATTCACCCACGGAACTGCATAATAATAATACTCGTTCACTAGGCCACTGTCAATTTTTTTCAACAATGCAAATAAATATCTCCCAAGAAACGATATTATTACTGTGGTCTAGTAGAAACGTAAATTTTATGTAACTCGAGTCTAATGACACAGTTTCTTCTTTCCAAGCTAGAATCTCTCTGGACTCTGGGAACTTTCTTACATTGTCATGAATCACTTTTAAGTCAAATAGGTGAAATTTATTGTCTCACGACTCTACTCAAATTTTATCGTCAAATTATTTCCTTCTTATTATGGAAAAGGAGAGGAAGTAAAATGGGATTACTTTCCCTTTTAAATATAATAGAATTAAAACATTAAGGTAGTTTAGTTCATTTAGAAAGGGTGTCTGCTGAAGTTTGCCTACGAGATTCCACGACTTGGGCCCTAGTACAATTTCTACCCGTGATCTAAATACATATAACAGCAATTTATATTTGTAAAAAAAATCTAAATTCACTAAATGCACACGCCCACGACTCTGGACCGTGACTGAGGCTCGACATTTAGAGCACGGTCGCAAAGTAATTGATTGTTTGCAACTAGAATCGATCCTCAACATTAACGACCGTCTGCTTTACTCTCGCCGATATCGAGTTCGTTTCCTGGTTCAAGATCAGCATTTATGCGGTGTCTCCACCAAATAAAATAAATCAGTATAAAGTCCAATGAGACTGTTTATTATAAGATAAAAAGAATTCTGGTATTATATAATTCAACTTGAACGGTTGGTGACTGCAGTTTAGTTATTTCCTTTATTGGAAGGAAGCAAGATATCTCTGTCAGATTGAAGGATGCAAATTACTTTCATTATATTCATCGATTATCTCCCTTTGATAAATCAGTTTACTGTATGCAATTTACTTTATGATTGTTAGAGTAATGGTACTGCTTGTTTATTGTTTAAACTAATTAAACGGTTTTAGTGCCGCCCAACCTATTTTGAAGTCGTTAAATTAATATAAATCATCAATAAATTCTGCGAGTAATTTTGTAAATATTCTAGTACCGATATACTTTTCTAGGAGGGTTTATATATGTATATGAACCGCTGATTTTACGATAATGTCCTTTGCTTCTGATAGCACTTTAAGCACAGAAATTAATTCTCCATGTTGTTTCTAAGAGGTACATAAGACGTCAAATTAATTAACATCGCGATTGAAATCAAATAAGGTTGCAATCAAGACCTGAATCTGTTTCTGCACTGCGGGTGTGGTTCGGATGTCACATTGGAAGATTTAAGAGATTTGAATTTCCCGACAGGGTGCACGCAATATATTTTTATATTATTCGAATTACATCTCAGTACAATGTAAGAACGATGTATCATTTTTTTGCGAGCAATGCAATTATTATGGTTTATTGAGTGACTAATAATAACTATCTCCTTTGGGTGGCCAATAAATTTTTTGACTTCTAAGTGTCGAGTTAAAAAAATGAATCCAGGTTAAGAGTCTAAAATATATATAAGAGGTATGAAATTATAAAATAAGAGAAAGCAACTGAAAAATTTCAATTTTTGGTTATCATAGATTTTTTTAGAAGATATAAGAGGAATGTTTCATGTAAATTATTACAGAAGGAATTTTGTAACGACTTTTTAAGTGAATGACAATTTTATATTTAATCTGAAAAGAACGATATGTAAAGAGAGCTTATCGTGTATCACTGTGTATCACCTACTTAGATGCAAGATGATTTATCGAGAGGACATTGGTCTTTAGCTGCTTCACTATAAATTAACTCTTCCGGTAAATTAAAATTGTTAATGGCATGTGGTAATTATCATAAGAGGAAATATATTCTTGCCAATTTCACATTTGCAATAATAAATATTTTTTACTAAAACTAGGCAGTTTACCTATGTATCATTACAGTAAGCTCAATTTTAAAAATCTTATAGTTGATGATAAACATCAAACTGTATCACTTGGAAAATAAATCCAATGGTAAAAAAAATAGTATGCCTGCTGGTAATTGAAAGTTAAAGCAAAGCTATTGACTTTAATTGTTCGACATTAAGCAAACTAGAGTCAAGCCTCAACTACAGTTTCAACAAGCCATTAATCCACGTCGACATGATTTATTCGACAGTTTCGTCAGGCAAGCAAAACTATCTTTGTTCAAGTCAACTAACTGGAGATGAACTCAAAGATGTATTAATTAGAATTATGGAGTAATAACAAGAAATT
>JAUEJJ010000045.1:912973-927404 GCA_032164275.1 Synergus coniferae | reverse complement strand
TGAGATAAAGAAGAATTTATAATTTTATATATAACTGTAAATTCTAAACGTGGAACCATATGATCTTGATTTCACAAAAAGTGTCTGCGTCTCATATTTTTGTCTGAAATACTTTCATCCATCATCTCGAGAGCGATGATGTATGCCAGAAATAACATCTAAACATACGTACTTCCAAAGTATTAAATTTCACGAAGAACATTAGTACCGTTCTTGCGCCGATTACCATTACAATAATTGTGCTTATGTAGGAATGTGGGACAAATGATTCAAGCAAACTGATCGTTTTGAGTATATGCATTTTAACACTGAGCATATCCTATAGTAGTTCAAATAGGCATATCTCTTGACTCTTGTAATGCAGGTCTCTGCACTGCCTCTATACTATTTGTAATGTCTGTTTATGGCAAACGTGGCTTATAATTACTTTGCTCCCTAAGGATAATCGTTTAGAGCCACTTGGCTTTCAGCTAACTCTCTATATCATAAAAGGCGAAATTGTTAACTCACATGCGATTTTATGCTTATGCGTTTGTGCTACCAATTTACGGAATATGGACTCTTCTTATCGATCCTGAACATCCGAAGGCCAAACTTATTCGGTACTAACTTTCTACAATATACATTGTAGAAAGTAGACTGAAGGACAGACACTAAGAAAATTGAAGACGATTAATTTGACTAATAATTATGCGACGTTAGCCCGAGGAGGCTGCACTTATGCTGCCAGTTAAGATGTTATGATGCGGGTAGATAAATGAATACTTATATACAGTGTAAGTCGATACTTCCTACTTCGATTTCAAATGTTTCTTCCTCCAGTTATTGTTTTCCTACTTTAGAGTGAAGGATCTGATTTTTCTTTGTCATATAAATTTATTTTGTTTAAATTCCTATCAATCGCGAATTGGCCTAAATGGAACGAAAGGGCGTCCAAAGTCCAAGACCTTGAACCTATATTGAAATAGATGAATCATTATTTTGAAAAAAGAGATTCTATAGATGAAGGAAATACCATCTTGCTTTATAAATTTGATAAATCCAAAATAGTTCAAATTTACTGATTCGTTAATTAAAATTTCTTACTTGGAAGAGAAAACGGTTCAGTTGTAGTTCAACAGGAGCATACCTGAAACAAAAGGATATATTTTTTACAATTTATTGCATATACTTCACGCAATTTTGAAATATAAAAGCGTTTGAATAATACAAAATTTATTTATAGAATAAAATCTCATAATCGTCCTTGACACCGGATCGCATAAACACGCCTCTGTATCGATACTATGGGTGCGTAAACGCGTACACTAGTTCTCCATTGGGTTCAGTGACATTGACATGTACTTATAGTACAAAAAATACCATTGTCATGCTTAACGCAGGCCAGACCAGTTCACTTATACGCCATCAAAGCGAGTTTAGAATTTTCGCCGAGCCTGTAATAGTCCCAGTGAAAGCAATAAACAACTCGCGAACAGGTAAAATGTAAAAAGGTTTACTTTTAAACAATTTCTTGTATTTTTTTTAAGCTTTACAGTTTTCCAATTTAGCTGTCAGAAACACGTTCTGAAGAGTGCATCTTTAAAAGATGCTTAAGTTAACGTTGCTTACGCAGCGTTAACTTGACTTTCATTCATTTTATCCCTCTGATATTAATTTCAAGGATGCTTGAAACGTTGACATTAAAGACATCCCTGCACATGGAGTGCTCTCTACAGACATTTCACGCTGTTAATAACGGAAGTTAACGATCGATCGCAATAGGTCTATTTTATTTACAATTTATATCGTTGTTCACAGCATGTCGCTCGCTAACACCAATGCTCGATAATCTAGTGTCAAGGCTAAATCATACAATGTCTTCTACGTATCGCAAAACATGCGTGTGTACCACCCGATGGTACAGAAATATCCTGAATGTCAGTAACCACTGTGCATTTGTGCAATGATAACAAACAATATGAGGCGTGGCTGCAAGCAAGCTGAACAGACCACTTGGAACCACTTCGCAATCACCCTTCTTAAAAGATCATTCTGATGAGTCAGCATCCACTGGGGCTGAGACGAGAAACTACCTTTGCAAACGACTTGCTGTGCAACGCATTTTTCAATGTTCTTCAAGAGGAGAGAAACAATGTACAGCTTTCAACTTCTTCCTATCACTTAGGATGAGTTTTCCATGCTAAAAGAAAAAATAAGTGAGAATAGATGATTTATACTATCATTCTGTAGCGAAACGAAGTCATTTTTTGCACGAATTGAAGTTCCTCATATAACTTAATTTCAAAAGATTCTGCGGGAAAAATTTTTATGTGAAGGGTCTAAAATTGTTGAATTTCATATTGGAATCATGAAGTTTTCTATCTGTTTTGTATTTGAATATTATTAATTTTCTATGCAATGTTTCCCGCTAGTCTTAAATATACTTTGCGTTGTCCAATTCGCAAAATACAAGTCATTGAATTTAAGCTCATTGATCCTCGGGAGATGATACATGAATTATTGAAGAGTCGACATCCCGTGACTTCTCATGACTATGAAGATGAAGAAGACCATGAACGCGTATGGTGTTAACGACCAGCAACTGAATGTATATTATTGTTCCCTCAGTGAATGAAATAAAAATATGAATTCTCAACATGCATTGTTCTGTCATTGTAAATAATATTTTTCAAACTTTGATTTCAACCTTGTAAAGGTCCCTAAGTTTTTTTATTACGATTGCTAATTTCAGATTTGGAATTCATGAAAAATAAAGGGGTCTTCTAACCAATAGAGAAATGCGTAGTTTTAGGTGTATCTTCTATTTGTAATCCTACAACTTCCTTTAATTCGAGGTCACAAGGTGAGGAGGACCAGAGGGCTCTCTGGTGAAGATATATGCAGAAGCACAAGGTCGCGCGAATCACAGCTGCGAGACTGTCGGAAGACCGGATCTTTTGATGAAGAGAATAAACGGCAATGAGGAGGACTGAAGAGAAATTAACAACCACTATTTTGTAGTAAACAAACTCGAAAGACCTTAATGATGTTTTTCCGATGTATGCATTAATTCAAATCCGATGGACAATTAATAATATTCAAATATACAAAAAAGAGACATCCTATTTATATAAATAAAACTTGAAAACAGTATATTTTATGACATTCTAACGATAAAATGTAAAGAAGATTCGTTCTGTAATGCTGGTTATTTACGCCTGCTTTTTGCCAGATATTATCGTTTCAATGGCGAAGATTGTTATTGTTGCTTGAGTCTAATATTAGATAAAAATTTGTGGAGCGCTACTTTCATCTTAAGAACTCGTCTTCGTCTTTCAATTCTCACAGCAGCTTCTTTTTCTGTCGGCAGATAACGGTTTCACAATGGAATACCGTCCAACTGTAACTTGAAATGTTATTGCAGAGTAAGTTTTCCTATTCAGGGACGTACTGAACCCGTCTTCAAAACAATTTATTGCTTCCTTATATTTATAATAGTATATTAATTGTTGAAATATTATTATAGCACCTTTACGGAATTGTTGGTTTATTTTTAGATGAACTTAAATTGATCTAAGCGGCATTACTGGAGTCTTAAACACGCCCCTATTGCTATCAAGAAGTCGACAGAAAAGGTTAATTTCCTACAAATGCGACAAGCCATAATTTTAGGTACCATCATTACCCCTATCACCAGATGAACGACCTGCACTATCGTGTCCATAATATATAGAATTTAGAATCACTTCTTAGAACCGGAAATAGAACAACAAAACGACATTAAGATGTATAAAGTTATTTTTCTCCTTTTTTCGTCCATATTTTATTCCTTATTTTATTCTTCATCGCACATTACGAGGAGACGAGATTATTGGCGACTTATAAATGTTATATAATTACAAGGTGTGTTACGCTTACCGAGTCTCTCCTTATTTCCTGATTCCATATTGAAAATATATTGTTATGGTCTCAATTGCTGTGCCAGAAAATCGTTTCTATATAAGCAGCTATAATAACGAAAGTTGTAAATGACGAGTCCGGCACCTTGAGAATCCTGGATGTGACTCTCGTTATAGTAATGTCTTTATTGGCAATAAAGATCAGTAATTCCGCGGTATCAAATCTAAAAAATTATTTTCTCGTAAAATTTTCTGAGAATGTCAAGAAAAATTCTAATGTTCCAATATTTTAATCGTCAATTGTATTATACAAAGTACCTTGCTTAATGCTGAGGTATGTAAACTGTTCTACATTAAAGTTGTAAGGTTGTAAAATGGAATCAATCAAGAAATTCTAATAATGTAACTGCGATTGAGTAGACGATTAAAATAGAGTATAGAAAATGAACACAATAAAATTAATTCTGCACTACAGGAACCCACCTAGTCAATTTATGTAACACACACCCTGCAGCCAATCAGTGATCACATAATCGCCTCAGTAATTATTACATCGAATTCTCCTTCCTGAATGTTTGGTCGGTGACTCAAAGCTTATAAACACAGTTTAAGATTAAGCATTGAATTAAATCTCGTTCTCATTTCTTCTTTGTTTTTCTCATTCATTTGCGGGTCTTAACTACCTATTTTGCTTCATTGTTTCTCGACAGGAAACGCACGAGAAAGTCTTTCGATTCTATCGAGGAATCGACACGCTCCTAAAACGTAACGAATTCACGCAGTCAGGTAGCCCTGCCACTTTCGCTCATTTCACTCACACGAAAATACTTGTTCTGTCATTTAAGTTAATGGCTTTTTTATAATTTGGTAATGTAATGTGACGAGAATACTATCAACGTCAAAAGCGTCTTCATCAATCATTCGCATTTGATATTCACGAGACGACACCCTCTTCGTTTTACAAGATACAAGATACTTAATTTGGTTAATGTCAGAGATTATTCTTCATCAAGGTCATTTGCATTTTTATCTGAAATAAATTCCACAGAATCTTTCAAATCAGCTTCATTTCATAAAGTAGAATTAAAAGATGCTTTTAAAGTGGAATGTACAATTATACGTACTTCCAAATTTATGTACGTAGGAGGAAGTCAATTTTTATACCCTGCACGATATAAAATAAAGTGTCAAATTTTACAAAGACGTGTAACGGAATCAAGAGAAAATATGAGTCGGTATCACTCTTTAATATTTGAAATTCTTGTCTCATTAAGCCTCCTTTAACATGAGCGAAAATTTTACGTGAGTTCAGTGCTTATGACCTCAACATGTTTCTCTGAGTGAAATATTACTTAAAGAGGAAAGAACGATACAGACGAGCAGATAACGAAAGATATGTAAAGAAAAAAAAGTGCGAAAGGAGAAGGGAAGAGGAATTCCACCCACATGGACATCTTGGTACAAGAAAGTGTTCTGAGTCTGAGATTACATCAATTTATACGTAGACTCCCAATTTTTCAAAATTCGTTATTGTAATTCATGTATTGTATATATAAACAACTGAATGTCTTTATTTGTTTTATTTATTATTACTTATTTGTTTCAAATAACGACCACACCCTTGAATCTATCGGAACCAAGTTTTGCAGGGCAACATAAATTAGTCTTGAGGTGTTTTAAAAGATATTTTGAAAGTTTAAAGTCTCCTATAAATCCTCGTAATTCCTTGAAATCATTTAAAATCTTTTTTCAATATCATATCTCTTTAAATTCTGCTTGTGTTAATAATAATACTTAGTTATAATTTTAAATAAATCTATTATTGCAAAATTTCCTTATACTCTACACTCCCCTATACGTACTTGGTACCATGCCAAGCCATAACTCGAAGTACGATGCGTGGGTGTTGACAGGATTTGAACAAATATTAAAATAAGAGCATCATTCCCTTCGCGATGATCGTTTAAGTGACGATGTCGGAGGGTAAAACGTTAAACGATCGTAAAGTTTGAGCGAACACCCAAGTGGAATGTTGTTGATTTTATTATGATATTTGTAATTTAAAGATATTTAAGAAATCTTGTCATACTTTGAAACGTAAGCAATTTTCCAATTTGATAGGCGCGATATAAGAAATAATAGCCAATCAATAGTCTTGATACTCTGATTTAAAAAATATTTCGGTCAGAGAAATCTTGCTTATCAAGCAAGGTTATTATGAAAAACTGTTTAAAACAAAATGAGGAGAAACTTGGCAGAGAAGATGTGTTACAAAAATGTATTTCAAGAAAAACACAGTATGAAGTATGGTGAACCACAAAAGTTCGTGAGCACCTCGTTGCTGAATTCTCACGCTATTTAAGGAGCATGATAGCATGAAGCATGATCTTTTGCGGGTAACCATGCGCAGCTTGTCAATTTCCTGCAATTCTTGCTATTAATTTCTTCATTTGTAAAAAATTTTATTGCTTTCACGATGGTTACGCATTTAATCCCCACATCGAGAAAGGAAGGTTTTGTAAGAAAGTAATTTAAAGTTAATCGCAGTAGTTTCTCCAGAATTACAAATTAGACAACTGTCATCAAAGTTTGAATGAATGTCTTTTGTTTCTAAGTTGTAGTGCTATCGTAACAGAAGGTTTGAGAAGGGATGTACTGGAAATATGAAACTTCTTTGCTGGATTTTTGCAAAAACTTGAAAGCATTAAAAGCATAAGAAAATTGTACATGCAGAGAAGTTTCTAAATCAATTTGAAAGAAATTTCACCTAAATCGGTAAATTATATATTTTCTCTAAGTTTGAAAGGACCTTGTTTCCTAAGTAGGAATGATACCCTATGTTGTTGCTGTAATCGTGTTCTTCTTGCAGCACCCACGTAACGTAAATATTACTTTTCTCAGTCGCCATTAGTTGCGAGATCAGTGCACATTATTCGCAGCTTGCTGTTCGTTTGCCTCTCGTAATGCGTATGGCAGACCAGGCTGAATAGACAGAGAGATAAATAGATAGTGGGCGCGGATAGCACCTACGTCATACAGATAGCTTAAGATGAAAGAAGGTTGCTGCGAGATCACGTATACTTATATATGGCTAGGTGCGTTTCCCTGTTATCGTCAAACAGCCGCGATTCACTGATATTCAAAATGATAACCACATGATTGCATACCACAGCTTCCTGATGGACCTTTACCACGAACAACATTTTCGAAACTGAGTGTTAGACATTCACGACAGTCAGCAAAGGAGAAAACTCATATTAAATGAGAGTCATCGAGGAAGAACACAACAATTGCAGAAGAGAACGGAATAAATAATTGTATTACAATTTTCTTTTGCAATCCTAATTACTTCTTGAAATTTTAGAATTTCAAGAGATTTCTAGAAATTTTTAAGAATTTTGAGGAATTAGTAAGATTTAGCTAATTCAGAATTAGAGAGTACGTTCTAATGAAAATCAGCTGAAAGTGCCATTCTTGAGGAATTCGCTTGTCACAAAAGTATCGATGGAGCTCATGGCCTCGTAAAGTTGTGATCAGTCACGACCGAGGAAAGAGTACCTATATGTATGAGCGCACCAGCAAAAGTGTTGCTTGCGATTGGCTCATTAGGTCTAAACGCACACGTGCATGGATATCTATCCTTACATCCCGAGGCTATGTCATTTTGCTCCTGGAACTAATTTATCGCATCTCTCTGAAACCCGGTATATTAAAATATATACAACATCCATAAAGTGACTCGCCAATTGCTGTACTTCACACTTCATGTCAAACTGACAAGTTTGAAACTTGCCCTCATATTATTGTTAATAGTCTTTAGATGTATCACATTTCGATTAATTTTCAATAAAAATTTTTTTCGAAAAAGATGTTATTTTAATAGTATTATGAAAAATAACAGTTAAGCTTCAGAAATATGAATCCTAATTCGAGATTCTAACGAGGATTTTCATTTTCATCCTCTATTTTCTGTAGAGTTGTGGGCGGATGGAATGTCGGCAAGCATCTAGACGCGATGGCTTGCCTGTCGCGCAAGATTACGAGAGTACCTACGTACAACCACGACCTTCAAGGTCTATCTTACCTTACAGCCCAGGCCCCCGCCGTAATTTATAGTTATGTGCACCTAAATATTTTCAAGCACCAGATAAGAGAGGAATTTTCTGAATTTTTATTAAACAAACATACGTGTCCCGAGTCTTAAGGAATCGTATCTTCCCCTTGAATAAATTTACCTTTATCGATATCCCATTGTAACTACCTGAATTGAATTCTCTTATGATGCTCTATCTCAAATTGATTTATTATTTGGAAACATTACTTAATAAATGCATACATCACTTTGAACATGCTCACATGACTTAACAAATAAAGATACAGCTTATTATTAAATCATTATTTCTATTAAAGACTCTAATCCCACAGTAAATGTTTCAAGGGGTTATAAATCGTTAAAAAGTGCCTTACGTAATTTGCGCAATTTATGTGTGGTTTAAGAGTGCCGATAATTATGTTTCTCTTTTCAGCCTGTCATAAAATAGCAAACGTAAAGCATACAGCATACAGTACAGTCTGTACGTAAAGTCACTTTAAATGTCTTAAAATCTTGGGCAACGATGGGCATCTTCGTGGGTAAATTTCTGCAATTGATTTTTCGCGTAATCAATGTATCAAATACGCCTAGTGAACAGATTTTAACTGAGGAAGGAATAATTAGCGGAACATTGAGAGAAAATAAGAGCATGATTTCTGATCGTGTTCGAAAGCTCCACCTCCCAGCTGTCGTGTGTCATTTTATATACTGATACACAACCCGGCAAACAGCAAGTTCAATTCACACTTCATGTGTTATTGTATCTACATGCACGAGGGCACGTGCACGCATGTACGACCCCAAGAATATACCGTGGTATTTGCACGGTTATAATGTGTACTTCGAGCATACGTGCCCCATGTGTATTATATTTCGTAAACAGTATCGAGTGTCCTGGAGATCCTCTTTTATACTTCAAGAAGTTTTAACAATTTCCCGGCCAGGATTAAAGCGCATCTTTACAAGAGTCTCTCAGTTATAAATTTTGAGATTTTATTTGAAAATAGTGGAAATACTTGAATAAATGTTGGAACACTTAAATACGTTGAGAGAGGCATTTCTTCCCTTTAATCGTGGAATGGCTTTTCCAGATTATTGCAAAACTGTCGAGCATGCCTTCCGGTGTCACCCACGCCCTCAGAGCCATGGAGAAAGGATTCGGAGTTCATAATACTTCATGAAATGAGCTAGATATTCCTATTATTGTGTAGATACCCTAGCTTTACGTATTGCAAGTTCCGACTGTTATGCGAATTCCTCGACGAAATTCCGATTTCACAACACAGCACTGCAATCCCGGTGCGACCAATACACGACGCTGTCCTGATTATCGCGAAACAAAAACGATAGTGGTTCAACAAAGCAGAGATAATCCGGGGATAAAATATCGCCCTTCGAAAATTGGAACTTTCAACCCGAAGTTTATCGTGTATTATTTGCATTCGTTATTGTACCTACTCTAGAATACATCAGAAAATTACCTGACTTGCCTCATTTTTTCTTGCATTAATATATACTTGATTCCAATATAGAATTGTTACATTTTCCTTTTTTCTCTATAAAATTGCAATTAAGTAGGGAAGTAGCTGATGGACCGAAAGGAAAAACTTCATCCAGTGAACCGAGCATATTTATGTTGACACGCGAACAATAGCCAGACTTCCTTCACCATCCTGTACCAAGGCCAAGCAACAAGAGTTCTCAGCATGCTATGCGACGAGAATGTTAATTATCACTTAGAGGGACTTATTAAGCACGGGCTATTCACCTAATCATTTTTCCTCTCTATACGCATATAATAGTATTTCTCTTTTCGATCCTCTGTTAATTAGATAACCGGTCTCGACAACTATTACATATATATGCAATTATGCGTATATATGTATGTAAGACACGACCAAGTGTATTTATTACACTCTGATACACATTAAACATATGCACACGTTCAATGGTAGAACCGGTTTTTTTAAATCACTATTCAAATGAGGGAGACCTTTAACTCCAAGGGTAAAAGGGCTTGGAAGACCGCTACTAATATAATCCTTTAAAGCCCTGAAATGTTTATATTACGGCAATCCCTTAAAAAATTTTTCAAATCGCTTAAAACTATTTAAAGTCACTTGAAATATTTTTAAATCCCGGACAACGTCGCGGGTAAATTTCCTCTAGTATACAATAAAATGAAATTGAATAATACCTTTGATTATGCTTTATTACTGAACACTATAACCTTCGCGGAATCTTAATATCATTTTTGAATCAATATTCAGTAATATTTCACTGGGAATATTTGTTTCTCACAGTTTCTACGAGTAACAACTCACTTGAAATTATTGTTCAAGAATATGTGATCAACAATAAGTAGTCATAAAATTCAAATGACCAGCTTCACATCTACGGTCAAAAATAAATGATAAACAAAATCCAGCTATGAATTATTGAAGCATGTGAATTTAGGTATAGAATAGTATAATATTACTCGGAATTTACGGTTTCTGGAGTGCACCACTAGAGAAATGAGAAAAAGGTACATGTGTATGTATATCTTATTGTTTGTTCAGTTAAGAAAATTGATATAATTATGGCAATCAAGCAAGGAGATTATTACAATAGTTTTCTTGCAAAACGACTTCCGCTTTCGCGGGACATGTAGAAAATTTGTCTCTTGTAATTAATTTTTTACAGCCTTACATTTTCAGGCTGTATAATTAACTGAGAAATGTCTTGTTTTGTTGATTATTAGCGAAAACCGAAAATTAGGATGGCTGTAAACTGTAGAGTAGTTTACAATTATATACATTTACCTATATTGAAATTATATACTCTTTTGTTGACATAGAATTAGAACCAATTCAGTGAAGAAATCGGAACAACAAACTGTTTTTAGAAATAGATATGCGTGGAACATGTATTTATTAAAACAGCTGAGCTTGGGAGTGACCTTTTCAGAAAGTAAATGGACATTTTTAAAAATCTTTTGAGGAATTGAAGGCGTGGAATTCAGACTCGCTGATATAGTGGGTCATTCGCGAATCGGAGGGAATAAAGAATGGCAATATCGATTCAAACGATCGATCAATTGAAAGATCGGCAAAACGACAATCTAGTATATGGCGGTTCGTGTTCCTGGAAGTCGTGACGGTTGTTTGGATTTAATGTTTGGCATTCGTTTTGCTTTGCAATTCGACACAGTCACTTTCGATCTGTACGTAATATGCAAAGCCTTACGTGCACATCTTCTCAATCGGTATAATGTCACTTTGAGGACACTTGTGGTGCTCAATATTTCCATTCACTCTCAGTTAGAGGTCTGCGATGTAAAACGATTTATATCCTATCCTGGATCAACTCTCAATACTATTCACCTAAAAGATTGAGAAAATCAATTAACCAGAAGAATAGAGGCTAAAGAAGAAAAGAAAAAAATAATCATGAAGATCATTTTCTTTTTTTCCAAATGAAAATATAGTTTTTCTCTACTAGAATGTCTTGTTTAGAATTTCTGGCATTTGTATTGAAAGAAGATGACATAAGAGAGTCTAACGAGATGAAGAAATTTCAGGAAAACGGCAAAAAGCCTGGAGTGTTCTCTTGGGCAAGATGCCATACTGAAGTTGAAATAAAAATTGCAAACGACCACCCTCTAAAGAGATAACGGATACCCGCTATTTTCTCGGACCTGAGTTGCAAGTAGAGGCAATCAAGAGAGAATAAGACGTAAATATTATATCACTAAAACTTCCCTACATGGGGATTGATGGTTGAGTCACAGACAACTTCTCTATATTTGGCTGCTGCTTGAAGAAACTGTAATAATGATGACTTGTTCTGCTCCACCGTGACAGACGTATTAGCAAATATAAATCTCTTCAACCCACGAAGACATGCTTTTAATTTTTCATAGAGTAGTTCTTCTGAGAACTTAAAAAGTGGAAAGGAAGAATTGATATAGAAATTATGACCTCGGTTATGACTTACTGTATAGTTGAAATATCTACATATATATAAAACTAAAACCTTAGTTATATGCATAGATACATCTAAATACTAGTTATTCTTCCTTACAAAATGAAAAATATAAAGTTCCAAAAAAGGAAAATAATTAATCGTGCCCGACATCCCTGACCTTGTGATGAGAATTTGTCGAATTTACGTTACTCGCGGATGGTTGTCGGTGCATTGAAGCAGAGCCTATGCGAATTGCGACGTTCTTCATTGCTGTAGACAAGATGCAAAGTGATACATTGCTTTGGCAAGTCAGTCTTGAGGACTGAGATAGGAGAAGACGTCTATTCAAAGATGGCTGAAAATGAGGTTGAGGAAGGTTGAAGGGCAGTCAAGTGGCCGAAGAACGAGTAACGCAAAGCAAGGAGGGCCAGTGTATATTGCGTTGCTTTTGCGGTGTCTCGTTGCCAGACCTGCCAATTACACAGCCGCAAGGGTGGACGTTTTAATAGTGACACGGTCATCCACGCGAAACTGTCCATTGGCGTCACAATCACCATCTTCGTGTAAAATAGAGAGTCAAAATAATGATTCAAAGAATACAAAATAATTCTGAGAATTCAAAGAATTTTTGAACGGTAGTATAATAAATGAAGAGTGAATACTAGAAAGACATTTTAGTTAAATGAAAAAAGTTGGACGATGTAACTCTTGTAATTGCTGCTTAAAATCCAGTTTGCAGCACCGTATTATAGGATTGCAATGTCACTGGAGGAAGCAACGGCACTGCTGTCAATTTCTTCCGCATCTTTCTATCACGACTAGCGCTATTTCGTGTTTGGTTAATAATGCTGTAACAAATGAAAATACTCCAGATCTTATTCTCTCAATGTCAGACGGAAATCTCAAGGGTAACGGTTATTTGACCTGCTTTCATAAATCAGGGTGGACACAATGCGTCGTTCTGCCAGATTATGGAAATGTAATAGCCCTTCCGATATATCGAATCGATTCGCGGTCGTTCATTCCTGTATGGGTGTACAATCTACATTACAGTGGGACAAGTAAAGTAACGCTAGACAGGACGTCGACCAAGACATTTTACCAATGTTAATCGAATTCTAAAACCTCCCATATCTGCATACAGAGAACGTGAGCAGCTAATCTTTAATATATAAATATCTATGAATAGGTCATTAGGAGAGAAAAATGACAAAGTGGTCTCGACATGTTTCAAAAATGCAAATATAAATCCGCGGACAATGTATGAGATGCGGTAGGCGGTGAGAAGAAGAGGATGCGATAATGCGACGACGGCGGTCGATCGACATAAATACGATTCGATGCATGCTTCGAAGCATGGTTCAATTTGATTACGCTTGTCTGGGTCGTGTGTCAAACGGTAATAAATGCGATAGGTCGAGAACCTCGTTGATCCTTTAGTTAAAGTCCTCAACTCTTTAAACCCCCAAGAGCTGGACTTTTAAAAATAAGAAGCAAAACAAGTTTCTTGTGCTTCCACAGAGAGCTTGTGTTAAAATAGGAGCAGCATATAATTTTTCCGAGTGATTTAAGAGTTTAAATATTCAAGTCGGTATAGAGTTGGAGTCGCCAATAATAGTTGCGAGACATTTGTAGCAACTCTGCAAACACGTGGACATTTTGTGGGGAGAAAAGATCCGGAGGGGAAGGAAGGTACTTAAAAATGCATTCCTGCATGCCGCATGTACGAGTCAGGGTGACCGTAACGAGCTCACTCTAAATCCTCCCTTAGCTTTAGATTTACGCAATCCTCTAACCCATTCATCAATCTTGTTGAGAATGTATTGCAGCCTCCAGGTTTCAAAATTTATAAAGCCTGTATGAGAAGAGCCACTTGTAAACCCGAGAGGAAGCAACTTTTAATTTATTCCCTTTGCGATCACTTTGGTATTAATAGCTTCTAACTAATATTAATTCTCCTACTTATATTTTCTACTCAATCGTAAAAATTTAAATAAACATGTATTAAAAACTAATAAAAAATTGGTATTTCAGGTATTTCTTTAAAAAGGAATCTCCAGGACATCTTTGGCGGAAAAATGTAATCATTTTCTCGTTTTCCGAGTAAATAAAAACTGTGCGTCTCCCGGTCGACGCTCTTTCGGTCATTAACTCTGCTCTGGCTGTATCTCCCGCATTCAGCACACTCTTAAGTCTTAACTATTTACATCCAACGTATATCTATGCGTGGTGAGGATTGCAGACCAATGTAATACCAGCTGGCAAGTGCGTGCTTTGCGGCGCCCATTCGAATTGACCGCAGCCGCACCGTCCTGATTAAAGTGCCTATGATGCACTTCTTTAGATTGATTTGCAACTCAATAAAAAGTTACATAAAACATTTCATTTCAAAGTGTAATCTATTAATGTTTATTTACGCACTGTTTCGAAATGTTCTGAATACCACGTCTTTTAAATTAACTAATAGAAAGTGAGACGCGTGTAATATAATGAAATCATGACATAAAAA